>JACDOX010000018.1:5417254-5490353 GCA_014549065.1 Cardinalis cardinalis
AGAGGAGAGGAGAGGAGAGGAGAGGAGAGGAGAGGAGAGGAGAGGAGAGGAGAGGAGAGGATGTTGTTGGTTTATCACAGAATGAGAAAACCCAGAAAGAATGGCTGACCAATTTCTAAACATGAATAATTAATTCTCAGTTTTATTTACACTTTCTATGGGTTCACTTAGATTTTTAATGAGCAATATGTTGAATTTCAAGCAGTGCAAGATATTGTCYTTCTATGAATGTTGTGACCTGGCACAACTGACTTTTACAGAYTTTTTTTCAAAGAGGAAGAGACACACTTTTTGAATGTTTCTTCATTTTTTTTYATCTGAAAGCTCTGCATTATTCAAAGGAAATTGAAAGATACCCAGGTACAGACATCTTCTAAAGGTTTCCATGTTGTCCCAGTCCTGTTTTTATAGAATCATAGAATGGTTTGGGTTGCAAGGGACCTTCAAGTGTCACCCAACCCCTCTGCAATGACAAAGGACCTCTTCCACTAGATCAGGTTGCTCAGAGCCCTGTCCAACCTGACCTTGAATGTTTACAGAGCATGGATGGGAACTACCRCCTCTATGGACAACCTGTTCTAATGTTTTACCACCCTCATTTTAAAACACATATTCTTTATATAGAATCTAAATTGACCCTCCTTCAGTTTAAAACCATTCCCCCTYGTGCTATCACAACAGGCACTACTAAAATGTTTTGTCTTGTCAAAACTGTAATGTCACCTTAGACTGGCATTTCTGTTTCTTGCCTTGGCTGCAGATGCTGAAAAAAAAGGAGAGGAAGTATCATTGGGATGTTTGTTTTGTGTAAGAGGGAATTRGAAAGTGCACAATTTGAAATAATCTTTGTTTTCTTCAGTGATTTTTGTCCAAACATGTTCCCCCTTCCCAACCCTTTCTTGAAACAGAAGCGCCCTCAGCTGAATAGCCAGAAGTGATTATTCAGTATGAGCTAGATTTACCTGAGTGTGCTGGATCAAATTTATTTCTCAGTGGTAATTGCAATCTAGCTTTGTTATTGCAGTTTCTTCATCACTGTATTCATGGCTGGCAACAAAATCAGGGAGCTGGCATTGAAAGCTCTTCCCAAGAGGCATTCTTCTTTCATTTTTCCTTGATTTCCTAGAAGAGATGTGAATCTGAGGTGGCCTTGCCAATGATTCTAGGTGCCCGTGCATTAAAATSTTCAACACTCATTTTGCAGATGTAGAATGATCATAATGCTTTATTTGCTATTGCTATGGCAGTGATTTCAAGCTCAGTTCCATATGTGCTGTGAGTAGCATTGGGAATTAGATTAAATAATTATTGTACAGAGCTACTTATTGTCAGAATATTTCTTTTCTTGGTGCATCTTTGGCTATCCTGAATCCTTTGTTCCAAAATTGAAACAGAAATTAAGTCTAACCACAAAGATCAACTTACTTCCTACACTGTGGAAAATGTTTGTATAAGAGTGGAATACCACCTTGTTGACCATAAATAAAATAAAGGAATATGCTATGAAAATTGCTGGGATGCAAGAAATTTGTGATCTTCTGTTAGAAGTATCAAAAATTTTCCAGTACCAGAAGAAGGGCATTGCTGCTCTGGTGCAAAGCTTTTCAAGATCTCACCTATAAAGCTCAACCACTGCTCAGATTCAAAACCAAAAAATTCRTCTTGAACACGGTGAGTTAAGATGGTCAGAGGAGGAAGAGCTTGATTAGAAGAGTAAGACTACAACTTGCTTAGCTTAGTGGAGAGGGGGTATAAAGAACATGTGATTACACCAAATAATACAAATAAAAGAATGTGTATGTGGAAACACACAATAGAGAGAGAGAAAAATTCTTTAGACTAATTAATAACATCAAGTAAAAGAAAGCCCTGATACAAAAATGAGGTTCYGGTATAGCTTTGAGAAGATATTCCAGTAAAAGGACGGAAAACTCTAGTCAGAAGCACACTTGATGACCTATGAAATGGAGCACTCCCTGGTGCTCCATTCTTATTCTTTTGGAAAGCTTCCTGTCTAAAATGCAAACATTTCTGTGAATTCATTTTTATGTAGTAGTGRCCTGCTAGGGCCAATATAAGGAAATTGCTGGGCATGTGATGTTTGACCTTTGTTTCATCCCCAGTGTAGTCAAGCTATGTTTTAATTGGGATCAATAGTATTGTCTTCATCACGTTCAAGATGAAGCAAATTACAGGGAGGGAAAGGTCTTTTTTATTTTTACATCTTGCTAGAAATCAGTGGTTCAATGGYTGCCAATATGTATGCAGGTTCTTTACAAAAATTTTTATTTTTATCGCTCCCCCAGGGTTGGATGTTGTTCACAATCCTTGAAATATCCACCCAGTGAGAAGCAGTGATTTCTAGCAAGACATTTAAATTTCACTGGTACTGTCCTGCTGTTTCAGAACAGTGAACAAGGGAGTGCTCAGCTAAATCTCTGGTAATAATGACAGCTTAGATTTTATAAGCTCTGTCCTTCTTCCCTTTCTTTTAATTAGGTAAACGAGCATTGTTCCTTACTGTTYTGAAGAGAAGGATGGTCTATGGTTCCCTTCTTAGGCTTTTTTGTGGTTGTGCCTGGCATTGTGACAGCTTTTTCCTCTGTTTAAATGGTGACTAGAATATATGTATTTTTTTATTTTTACTATTTAGATACCTAGATCTCTAGGGCAGACTAGTACTGGGTACAACACTAGCTAAAAAAAAATCCTCATAGTTCAAGTGAGGCCCATAATGATATGAATTGCAATTTTGACTGAAATTTATTCCAGAACATTTGCATTATTAAGGCCATTTCATTAAATGCATGGATGATTTTATTCTTAAATCTTCAGTACAAAAGGAAGCTCTCAAAATTTCTCTGCAGCTTAATGCCATCAGTATACATAAATTTCAACTAAACCCAAATTTTATCTCAATATTTATTTTATTACCAGTTGATGAGTCCATGGGCTGAAGTGCCATTCACAGCACAGGGGTGCTTCATAATAGACTATTTTGCATAAGTACTAAATAATTTACATATATAAATTATATATCAAAATGCTCTCTAGAAAGTATTCAATTCAATGATATTGTTGTTTTGTAGCCTTTAATACTGTTGAGTCTTTAATTTTTAAATCCAGCACCTCTTCCAAAGTAAACCCACAGGAATTTATTTTTTTTTTTTTAAGAATTGTACTGACTTTGTTATTAAGACAAAAACTTGAACCTGATTTTGCAGCATTAAGGGAGACACAGATGACTCCATCAGAAGTTTGGGCTCATGAGAAAGCTTTCCTTGAAAAACTTCACATGAAAATTATTTAAATATTAAAAAAATTAATCATCTAGAAAATTGTAGTTGYTCAGAAAGGTAATTTGATGGTCATGGAAGTACTGCTTCAGTGACTTCAAGAACCTGCTCTGTTCAATGAGCAATGGAAGCACTACACTCAGAAATGGAAACAAGAAATGAAAAGCAGTCAGTCAGAAGAAGGATATTATCCCACCCAAGTTTACAAAATTTATAAAATACCAGCAGAAAATTAAGTACAGCCAACTGGATTAGAGGCCATCTTCTATAGTTTTTCCAGCAGGTTTTGGAGTTAAGATTGAGTGGTTCTTCACAATGCACATTACGAGTTTTTCATTTGTCCACATAAACTGCTGAGAAGAAATATTTGTTTTAGGTGATTAAATGCACTGCATATTAATGATGCATTGAACATATAAAACAAATCCTGGTTTGAAAACAGTATTTAAAATTGTTCTATATATATAGACAGGACTATTTATAGCCTTCACAATGAATCTGTTAAAACATTGCTGCCACACTGTCATTAGTAAATTTACTTATTAGTATTTATGTAAGTCAAGACTAGAATATAGCAGCTTAACCATGCAGTTTTTAAAGCCTAACATTTTAGACACTTCCAGCAATGGACTAATCTGAATGTCTTGTGTCATGCCCTGCAGCCCTTGTGAATATCTAAGACAACATAGGATACATAAAATATTACTGTGTTCCTCTGAGTGATTCCAGCCTTAGATGCAGGATGAGCACATAGCTCTCTATACTCCATATTCTGCTTAACTGGGCATGCTATGATTTCCTAAACACAAGTATCCATTGCAATCAGGCATGGCTTAACATGCATGAGACCTTGTCCATCAGATGTAATGTGTCTGCAGGAGATCCACACTCTTTGGTAGGGGGTGAAATATAATGTCTCATGGTGTGTGCAAGTTGAGCTCTAGATCCTGTTCACTACTATGAGAGTTTTCACACCTGTCTCAGATGTAAACACCTACTTACATTTGGTTCTTAGCTATCTGCAATCTGGTGTTGAATCCTTTTCCTAAAGCTAGGGGGAATTAATTTTGTTTCTAGCAAACATGTAAATAAATCTGTCATTTTAGCAAGCTTTTGCTTTTACAGATGGTAGTCTGCCATGGGGTTAGAAAACTGCGCTACCTGTTTGCTTTATTTTTAACTTACTGAGCTGCATAATATTTTATGTTTTGCATAGCCCCCAGCAGAGCTAAAGCATTGCTAAAAACCCCCTTTGCTCAAAAAATTTATCTTACAAGAATGGTAGTGAGTTCAAGTCTGCTAGCAAAGGTTCTTTAAAACTCTAAAAGAAGCAGACACCAAATCAAGAGGACTAGTGCAATACACATTATTTTGACTGTCCTAGCAGTCCCTGGGAAGGATTCAGTAGCCTGAACACAAGTRTGTAGTGCAGTTTGATATTTCCCAGGATACCCAAGACATCTGCATTGGGCTGACAGGTATGTCACAGGACTTACAAGCGACCTGTGTCCTCCCAGACAGGCAGCTGGAGACCAGGTGGGGTCGCCTGAGATGTCTCAAGTGGCAACAGATGCCAGTGTTTAAGCAATTGAATTCCACCCTTTGTGTACAATAGAAGCCGGACCACCGTATGTGTTGCCTTGTCAGACACAATGCAGCTAGCATGAAAGCTTTCTCTCTGACAGGAATCACCATCAATGATTTGTCTTTTAAACCATGCTTAATAAATTATTAAGAAATGAAACCACATGCATTAAAGAGGCTTAGGCTGGGTTCTGAGCTAATATAAATTATTGCAGCTGTAATGACTTCAGTGAGCTGACTCCTTTCTTTTAATCAGCTGAGGAGCCTACTCCTAATGGAGCGTATGCATGTCTTTTACATCTCACATCCACTGACGTGGGATTTCCTGGAGCCAAGAACATGTGCTGCTTGGCAAAGTGTGTTGGGATACAGTTGCTGTCATTTGGGTAGCTTCAGATATTGCACCTTCCTTAGGCAGCATTAGTGTGACTTCCAGCTGCCCTTCYGAGTCACATCGAACAAAATTAAACAAAAAAAGAAAGCAAAGTGCTTCTTAACTCTGTGTGGGAGCACATGTCCTTCAACCACTGCAAAATTTTTTTGTAGCAATTGGGTCAGATTCCTGAGGGCCTGATCTTTCAGGAGGATGTGGTTAGTGGCTGTACTCCTTATTCCTGTGAATGAATCCTGGCACATCTGGTGGAAAAGATGTATGGCCCCATCCAGGGAGCATCCCACTGCACAGCTTTGTCTGTGGAAATTAGTTCCTCCAGCAGTATACGTGTCATGTATCCATCCTGCCCATTTCCCCATTAGAGACTGCAAAATTTGGGGTAAAAATAAGCACCTATTACAATAATATTGTTTCTACTGCAATGTGAGCAGGATTTTCGGACTGAAAAGGAACTTTTTCCCACTGCTTGATTTTAGCTGTTTGTTAAAAAACCTGAACTATTTCTTGGTCTTATAATTCCTATAAAATTCCCAAAACTTGGCCATGATTGCTYTCAAGATCAGAGAAGGGCAGGTCAGACAAGCAGATGAAAAATTTATGTCCATCTAATGAAAACCAGTCCGTTTAATTTAGGCTGATAGTATAGGCATCTGCCTGTTGGAGGCATCTGCCTATTTCTACAGCAGCTCCAAAGAGCCTAGACCTAAGGACTATGCATCAGGAAGAAAATTTGGGCATATTTTAGGTGTTAAATTTAGTTGCTGTAGATTTCACCCTAAAACCTTTAAGTATGTACTTTATCTCTTGCAAGGAGGAGCTGTATGTGAGTGACCAGTTTCTTAATTTTTCAGTATAAATCGTCAGTACCTTTTGGGAAAAAAAAGCAAAACAACCCACTTTGTAATAAGAACTATTTAATTTCTTTTCTCTTTTTATTGGTAGGCAAGATATTGGTGTTTTAACCTGTTTTCCACCTCCCCCCACCTTTTTAAATAAAGGTAACATTTCTTCACRAAGGATATGCTTTTATTGTTACAAATGGAAAAGGGAATTTATATTCTATAAATGTAAGACATTATGGTTACCTGTAGGAGAAAAAACATAATCATATTTACTGAAATGACTGTCAAGCAATGGCAGCTGTCAGACCAGGCATGACATTAGAGCAGAGATATCACGTGGATTTGCCAAAAGCCCATTCATGTCAGCATTTAGAATTACAATTTTCTGCAGTATTTAGCTGTTTGTAAACTATCTTAGGCTGAATATTAATTTCAGTTTTGACCTATTACACAGTTACCTGCTTCTCTGCTCACCACAAAGGGAGAACTGGCTTGGCATAATATTTAGTTACTTTTCTGAAGAGAGCTATTTTCTGAGTAATTGGTTCTTGTTAATGGGGGAAGGCTCAGACATGAGCTTCCTGAAATTTATATGTGAGTTACAGCTCAAGGTGAGCTAAATGCCACTTATCCATGAACAATGCATGGACAGCTTGGGTCTGCTGCTGTCATCAGGTGCTGCAGCAACGTTTGGTGATGGAGGGCTCAAACTRTGTTTCCAGCACATGAGTGAGGTGGAGCCTGCTGCAGCACTTTGAGGGTTTCAAAAGTGTTGGGTATGCTTTGTGTGGTAATGAGATTTTCAGCCAGCAAGGGAAAACAGCTGGCATGTTACTAGGTTGTGGTGTGCCAGCCTGGAGAAGAAAAACCTGTGCCTACACACTCGGCCTCAACCTCCGGGCACAGTTTCCCTTCTTTGGTGTACTACACAAGCACTATAGGAAGTGAGTCTTGTATTAGTATCAGTAAAGCTGGACACTTTCTGTGCAAGAAAAACAGTGCCTCATCCTGGATATACCTCTAACCATGCCAGTAAAATGTGGGAGGGAACCAACATTATCATAGGTTTTCTTAGCATGCAAGAAGAAGTTTGGATTTTATTCACCAAAAAGTTTATTCAAGGTTCACTGAATAAACTAGTTATTTTTGTTAGCATTACACTGCTGTGAAAAATTGTGGTTTTATGAGGGTGAAACCTGATGGAAGTTCCCCTATAGTACTCATCTTGTTCTAACAACTCACCCTTCCTCATTTCACTTCCCACATTGGATTATTTACCACCAAACAGGCAGATTATACTATGTTTGGATATGATTAGATTCGGATTTACTCAGCCATGGCCTGATTCTACCTTAAGCAAGATTTTCCTGATTACATCATAAGCTACTCAGTGTGATGTAAACATTTCTTTATCCTGCATGTCAGATATCTTTCATTTGATAGCAAAGGATATATAAGAAAAGATAAGTTTACCCAGGGGAAAGTGAAAACTAAAACTAGATGTGAGATGTTTTTGCATGAATCAGAGCAATTACTTTTCCTTTTTGACTCTCTTCCTCCAAGACATACTCTAGATTTCTTTTTTTTCTATGTAAGAAGTTCTGTTCCTAATTTGAAGAACAATGGCATATGTTTACATGAGTTTAGTCTAAGTAAGAGGAACAGCTTCTTTAAATCCAGTTGCCAACTGTGTTTAAATATCTATCCTTCATATCAACTGAAAATTGAAAAAGCATGAACTGAAAAGAGATTAAAAATTCACCAGAGACTTCTTCAATGAAAAACTGATAAATACATAAGAACTGTAAAGAACATGAACCAAATGTCCAAAGATATGATACTAATCTGATTTTAAATTTATCTGATAAATTCTGGAAAAATGAGAAGCTCAATCTTAATACAGTGTTTACATGCTGAGATTTATTTTCTAGATTTTTTTGTAGTAGAATGACAATAATGAAACCTAGAAACACATGAACTCCTATTATAGAATAATTGGCTAAAATGGTAAAATACTGTATATAAACTCAGTTATGTTAGTTTTAAAAACATGTTTGAAGTTATATATGCATAACAAATATTGCTAGAAAATTATTTTAGAGATTGAGTGTATTTCTCCTTTTGCAAGATAATTGTAGAGTTTGTTTGCAAAGCTGCGAGTCAACAATCTGAATTGAATACTTTTATAAAATGTATCTAATTCTCTTGATTTACAGTGGAATTAGATATAATTATGGAGTTAGAGCTGAAATTGGCCTTTTAACACTGTACCACGGTGCTTGATCATCTTGTACTTCCAGGATACCATTAATTCTTCTAGTATGTTAGAGAAATTATGAAGGATATATCCATGTAAACCCTTGGATCTAATTTGAACCATCAGAAATAAAAAAAGAATTTAAATTTTCTACTTTCAAATAATTTTTATAGATCCTTGAATCCTGCAGGCCTCTTTTGATGTATTATGCATAGATTTGGTACCCCCTTTCCTTCATCATATAATCAACATATGCATATTCATTTATACCAGTTGGAGTGCTAAAATCTAGGAGAGTGCTTGGAAATGAATGTATGATATGGTTCCAAATCCTTCTTCTCAAATAGAAATTAAATTGATCAAGTTCATCCCTACTGGTTTCTACAGAGCTACATGAAGAATTAATTTATCATCACATACCTAAACGGAGTTATTAGTAGGTCCTTAAAAATTTGTTTATCCATTTCAAAGTAAATAAACACTCCAGTCAAAATTCWTGTTGAGTATAATTTAACTAAAAGTGATTAGAATTTCCTAGGAGTAAATGCGGTCTCCCACTGCCAAAAACGTTCTCTGATTTACTTTGTGATCTGAGTTTAGGTCAATGATCAAGACTTCACTTGGAAGATTATGGGCTAAAACAAGTGATGAAATAAAGGGTTATATAAGTAGCTCATTGGACTCATAAAAAGCAACAAATTAGTATACACAGCTTTTATTTACACAAGTTTGCACTTAATTGAGATTCAAAGACTTTAACCTTAAAAAGATGARGAATGTGTGCATGAAGAAAAGACAAGTATAAAATTAATGAGGTCTGCAAATTTTCAAGCTTCTATCTTGCTTGTCTGCAACACTCCCACTGATCTGGTTGGGTTTTTAAATGGGAGTTTATATAGGGATATCTTGTCTGGAAAGGCTACTGCTGTGATGCTTATTAAAGAGTTTCAAGCAGATCATAATTAGAGTAATTTCTGCCAAATGCAGGATTTCTACTTTCAATTAGCAATTTAGGGACTTCCTGGGGCAGAGATTATGCCACGTTCATGATGCTGATAGCCACCAATGAATGTATGCTACAGGTACCTGTATAATGTTTGAACACATATATATTTGGCCTCATGCCTTCCCTGTGAGAGTCATGTTCTATGGGAAGACAAACTGGGCTTCACAGTCTGTCACACCTCCTGCCTGATCATTGCATGCCCCTTCAGTCTGCTCCGGGTTAGAGGCACAGTGTGCTGCCTTTTCTAAAGACAGATCATGAATTCAGGACAATGTTTATAGGCACCTTTTTCAAAGCAGGTGATTGCATTGTACCTCAACTTCCTTCTTACCAAAATGGTGCTCMGTAATATTTAATCACCTTACCAAAATACTTTCAGATATACTGATTAATAAGGAAGGTGGGTAAACACACAYATTTTGATGCTGTATAAGAACATTTTTAACTACATTAAAGTTGTACATATTTGTGAAATTCAGTGATGTCATTGTGGAAGATGGCATGATATACATAATAATTAACCCTTGGGAGGATAGCAGTGTACCAAACATGAGCAAGGGAGTTGAGCAMGTCTTGTCTGAAGAAAACAATTTTAAACTACCAAATAACATGTACAGAGTTAGCACAGCATTGAAAAGCTCGTGTTTCTCATTAGTTTTTGAGGCACATTGCTTGTAAGTGGAGTTTGTCAGCTGAGATGGGTAATTGACCTCTGTCTAGTCATGCATTGAGCATGCAGTATGTTGATGTAAGTACGTAAGTGACTTTCATTTACTAAACTGGCACGCAGCCTTCAGACTGTGGATACTTCTCTAAAATCCCATCTAAGATAGATGATTTCCTTTCAGATTCACTTAAGCAAARATGTTTGGCCATGTTTAATTTGCTAAAGTAATTTCCAGATGAGTAGTTTCCTCCAATTGTCCATTAACATTAAGTGAGATTAAGGGAGTTATTAAATACTGATTCTTTTACTCAGGAGATGTCTATGCCTAGACAGTTTTCCTGCTGATATTTATGAGAACTCTTATGATATACTTATACTTCATATGCTAAATATTTTAAATTCCTCCAAAGAGACAAAGCAGGTGGCTTTGTACTCATTACAAGAAATTCTCATTTTGCTGTCCAAATTAGCTGTGGAACCAAAACAACATAAAAGGTACGCCCATCTCCTTGATAAATGTTGACAGAACCCTCTAGCCAAAAATACATCCATTTAAATCCAAAGTATCATAACTAGTTGTATTCATACAGCTTTTMTTTACAGTGGGGAATTCTTTGCAATGATCTCTGACAGGCCATCAGACTATGATAAGTGATGGGTGAACTTCGAAAATATAGTTTAGTAAGACAACTAAAACACTGCTTGTTTATGCAGACTTTGCTAAACCTTCTTAGAACATGTGATAAGATCTGGCATTCTCCTGAGATTTTTTGTACTTGCAAATTCTGGCTGAGCTGTGCATGGGAAGTATTCAAGAGGTTTCTCAAGTGTAGGTGAGATAGGTTTTGATGGAGGAAATTCAGGTTGCTGCCATATTTATGATCTTTGTGTTATGTATGAGGTGTCTGGATCTTTTCAATGACCAGTGGAAAACAAATAAAAAATGATAATAATTGGTTTGAATACAGAAAGTTAAGAATCTTGATGAAATTATTAAGAATATTTTGCTGATCTAGGCACTTTAAAACGCCTCTGCAGACTGATTTTAGTTAATTACCTTGAAATATTTACTTTCACCTGCAATTTACTACACTTATGCAATTGCAACTAAAAATACATTTCCTTTCTTTCCTCTCTCTGCACCTGCCATTACAGTAAACAAGTCTGCTGTGTAACGTGCTTGATTTTTCAGATCTGTGGTTCTGACATCTTGAGAGAGGGAACTGCAAGAGGGCAGGGACAAGGCAAAAACAAGCAGGAAAGACTCTGATAAGAACATCTACATCCTGAGTAGGAGGTGCAGGGGCAGGGCACACAGGCAGCTGGGTGTCTGTTCCAATACACCCAGAGGATGCAGCCTGCCATTTGGGAGGTACCCAGGGCAGACCCCATTTTGAGAGCACCATGCAGGGGATAGAAAGYAGGGACAGGTTCCTATTTCTGCCCAAAGTGGTGGCTGATGCCTGGCAGAAGGGATCAGACCTGTGTCTGCTCTTATGCTGTACCATTAACCTCGGTGTATGGAAGAGCAGCAGCTCCCTGTCAGGATGGCTGCCTGGTGGCTGCTGCTGCTCGGGAGCAAGGATGTGCTCAGGAGCCCTTTCCAGCTCGGTCCTGACATTAGGGCCTTTTTGGCAGTCCAGAAAATCTTCTTCATGTGGCTTACCTAGGTGATTGGATGCTGAGTCTCTCTTTGGAAACTGTAGTGAGAGGCATTGCACCACMTTGCATGTCCTCTGCCCAGCAGAASGACTGGGAAGACAGATGCTGGAGGGTCTGTCCTGCTCAGCTCCACTAAAGGACTCCTACATCTCTTTCATTTTGATAGTTGACAAGAGATTATGCAGCTTTCCAAGAAGGAAAGTCAAAGATGAGGTTTCTGCAGGAGGCATGGGAACTTAGAATTGCTATGAGTAGTTGACTCTGAGCTTATTAAACACAGATCATTCTCTGGTGTGAAAAGGGTCGCTCCCAATCTTAAAAGAAATGGGTTTTCCGTGTTGAATTTTTATAAGAATTGCAAAACTTTTTGYGCTTGCTTGCTTGTGTAACAACTGTAAGTAATTGAATTTGTTTTATTCTAGAATAGATTCCATATTAAAAATACTCAGTTTGAGGTATGAACATGCTGGTAATGTTTCTAATCAATGGCCAGTAAATAATCAATATTTAGATTCTTCTGCTAATGTTGATTATATAAATGCCTTTGTACTGTTTTTTTAGATTGTTTTGTTTTTTGTTTTGTTTTGTTGGGGGGTTTTTGGTTTGGTTTGGTTTTGGTTATGGATTTTGTTTGTTTTTTGCTATTGTTTTGTTTTGTTTGTTGTTGTTTTTAGTATTTCTAACTCTTTTGCATGTCAGAACTGGAAGCAAATCTCACTAATAGGGTTTTGACTTTCTGCTATAGCAAATTTTTTTGTTTTTTCATTTACAATTGATTCTGGTTAAGTGATTAATCAAATATTTAGTTTATCATATCATAATTACTTGTATTGATTATAACTATACAGCTAAAAATGTTAAAGCAGCTATTAGTAAATTAAGAGGCAAAATGATATTCCGCTCTTATAAAAATTCCAAGATGTTAAGAAATTTCCTGTTTCCATTCCAAAAATTTTTTWAAATGTTTCTATGAAAAATGAAAAGTAATCACTCCACAGGAACTGCTCTTTGAACAGCCCAAGTGATGTCTAAGGAAACTTATAGCTGAGTTCCTCTTCCTACCTACCAAGAGCAATTCTTTGTGTTGGATCTACTGCAGTTTGTATAAAACAGTACCTCTGAAGTTGTCTTTGAACCTGACTCATGTATGCATATCCTAGACAAAAATTTAATAGTAGATGTAATTGGGTGTGCAGAAGGTTTTARAAAATTTTGGAGAGCAAAGCACTGGCATCTGTGGCAGGATTCTGTTCTCTTTTCTGCTGGTGCAAAYGTAGTGGCTTCAGGTGAATAAGCATGTGCATATATTACATTTATATCATAGTCGTTTTTCTTTAGTTCCAGCTCTCCTAAGGTAAAAATTATATCAGCTMAAATTCAGGTGAATTATTAGAATATATTTCAAAGTTATGAGTCATTAGCTCTCCTGTTCTTCAGAAAAATTATTATTATTATTATTATTATTATTATTACTACTACTACTACTACTACAACTACAAAGGAAAAGGAAGAGTTGAAGGCAAAATATTCTGCAAGATGGTTTATTTGTAGAGAAAAACAAAGAGCATCAGATACTACAAGAAAATTCATTTTGTAATAGTTATTAAAGATTTTGAAAGAATGAGAGTGGTGTCTAAAAAGGACGGCCATCTTACTTTTCCATTTTATTAGATAAACAGACCAAAATATGGAYGAAAATTCAGCTCTAGGGAATGTGTTAAGAACAATGAAACTCTCAGARCTGCGCTTTCTTATGCTACCTAGTGAAATGGAGAGGAATAGGCACTCTGAGGTCACTGTTCATCTGACCTGTTTCAGACACTGGAAAAGAATGAAGTGCTGCTTCTTTCAGTTGTCTGTAACAGGAGCCCAGAGTAACTGAGTTATAGAGATCAGGATTGTCATTATTTAGTCAGGTAAACCTCCACCATTAGAAATGCTGTAGGTAAGTGCTAGTTGCTGAGGTTTAAAAGTGCTCTCTCACACTTTGGAAGTGTTAGAAAATACAGCAAGGTCATAATTCTTCATTTCTAAAATGATGATTTCTGTCTTACGACCCTCTGATCCCTCTGGCACTTGTATTATCTATAAACATGGTCTTTTCATACACAACTTAAATTCATTAAGATTATTTCTCTGAGTTATGTTTGATACTGGTGTGTTAGAAAGAAGTTGTAGAAATATTTGATCTTAAAAACCAGATCTTCTGATGTATATTGACTGACTTATGCTGACTGCTGTAAAACTTTGGGAATTGCCATTTCTGTTGGCTCAGAATTCCATTTCTGTTGGCTCAGCCAAGAAATGAGGATCCTGAATTAGAATGAAAGTTAACTAAGTCATTTCTGTATTGCTGATCATTTTTTTAATGGAGAAAATAATGGTTCCAAATTAAGCAATCAAACTATTATAGTAATTAAAAAAAATCCTTYCATTTACCATTCTAAGAGATTGAGTACTTTCCCATCAAAATTATGATACCCATATTAAGGGAATGAACTTTCAGAGTATCCAAGCTCAATCCTGCAAACACTTAAGCACATCAAACTTGATTGTTCTTGCTGACAGAATTATATAATGATTAGATGAAAGGAATGCAGCAGAGGTCATATGTTTGGAATTCAACACAACATATGTTCTTGTGCCTCATGACATATTACAATGAAAAGTTATTTACAGATTTGCTGTAAAAGAAACTGTAGTATATATGAATTAGATACCATACATTTAAATAGTCTTTACCCTGCCTCATGGGATTCCCTCTTTTCTATTGTTTGCATTTGTACATTTGTTCAAATTACTCAGTGTGGTTTCTGGAGTTCAGATGTCATACTTTGCTATATCCCTAATATTATGTCAGATAGAGAGCAAGGACACAGAACTAAAGTTTTCCTACTATTGAAGATTTAGAAGGCACTCAAATCTTCCAGTGATCCAGTCACTCTACAAACTGAAAGTGCTAATATTGTCAGCTCTGTGCAAATGCCACGATTGTGTGGGAAAAGGGTTATTTCTGATTCTGCTTCAACCGATCTTAAAGTATCCATTTCAGTATTGGCTAATTCTTCAGAGTTTGAAATATCTTTTAAAAATATTCAGTGTCAAAATATGCTGGTGTTCTATCCCATTGGAAATTTTTTTTTGGAAACGCAAAAATTTTATAGTGTTGCCAAATGCACTGTTTTCTTTTTCTTTTTTTTTAATGTCATTAAAAATCAGAGAATTTCAAATGCAACACTACAAACTTCATACCGATCCCCTCAAGTAAAAACTTTCAATCAATTTACAATCCAATTTCAACAGTACTTTTGAGGATTTAACTTATTTTTGGACTGTGAGGTCACATGTGATTCAGTTGTCAGTTGAAAGGAAGAGCACAATCATAACTTTACTGGATCAAACCAAGGCCCACTGTCCTTATCCACACACAACATACAACAAAGGCCTAGGGAGTAATCCCAGAACAAGACTGATATATCATTATAGTTTTCCAAAATATCCTCTCATCCTTTCTTAGTGATTTATGGCTTCCTTAGTGRTTTATAGTTCTAGAACTTAGCCATAGGTAATGTCTTTGTATTTAAAATTATGTAGTGAAGATTTAAAGACTCAAGACCACATTTTTCAATGTTTCCTATGACCACATCAGGAAATTCAGACAATGCTGCCTCAAAACATATTATTTTATTTTTAAAGAACTGGCATTCCATTTCATCTRGGTAAATATTTCTACTCCCATGTGTAGTTATCTCCATGTCATCAAAAGTCTCACTGAGGCAGGAGTGAACATGTGAGTCCCCTATATAAYAAGATGTCATTGCTTTCAGATGTATGTCAAGTGGCAGTTTAATTTGGCTTTTGCTCACAGCTTCTTTTTTCTTTTAATCATCACACAGATAATTTACTCATGAATTGTAACAATTTACTATGTGGTTTTGGGCTTTTTTTGTTTTAATCCTGAGGTGCAACAAATACTAAGAAAAAAATTCTCTTGTGCCAAAAATCAAACAAGCAAATGTAGAATTTGATTAAAACCTCTGTAAGTGTCAGGTAAAATGTAAGGGCCTTTCAGATTTTTATTACATACTGGTGTCTTTTGTCAGGTGGTATAAATCAGTCAGCTTCAATTTATGTTAATAGAACTAGTCTGACTTGTACCAGTTGAGGAACTGGCTTTTTCAGCTTCAGCATATGTATGTTAAGTATCAATTGTAAGTCAATCAAAAAATTTTCTATGACAAATGATGAAGGTATGATAGAAACTAGATGGCAGGAAGTTGTTTTATATGGTGTCTTTTAAAATTCAAGGTCAAAGGTGTATATCCTGTTCCAGTCACAGCAACCRAGTCTTGAACATCCAGACATTTCCTTTAGAATAGGGGATATAAAATACAAAAAAAATTAAATTAAAATAATCTGAAATTTTCTGATCATCCCTGTTTGATTGCTTCCCTGAGCTGTCACAAAGAACTGATAGCTCACTGAATTTTAGTGAAAAAGTTGTCACATAAAAATGTCATTGCAATGTGACATCCTGTCATCACTCCAAGAGACCAAATGAATCACAGAAGCTAAACTGCTCCTCTTTGGAATGTGTATTTCCAGGCCAGAGTTAAAAACTTTGGTTACATGAATGAAGATTGTCTGAAAGATGTTAACACCTATTTAACTGTTTTGCATAAGATTCATTCCACTTGACTGTGGTCTTCTAACTCTCAGGGTGTTGTCCTGTGCTTTCAGGGGTGTGAACAGAGTCCCCTTTCCAGACATTTATCACATCTGCTTGGGGAGTTATCAGGTTTYATGATGGATTGAATCTCCCTCCAGTGGATTTTGTTTTTCTCCTTGAGTACAGGAGTCTAGATGAATGCCCCTACCTGCTCACAGAGATTTTGTAGAGTGGAGGATTAAAACCTGGACACAGAGAGCAGAAAATGGGGGTTTCTCAGCAGGACTCCTCATGCTAATTGGCAGAACACATCTCCTTTCCATGTGAGTTGCTGTAACCAGACACCCATCTTGGGTTAGAACAGTTGCTGCCAACATTTTGGAGACCAGCCCCAGCCCACAAGTAACAGGCAGTAGGCAAAGGGCACTCTGAGTTTTATAATCRTTGTATACAGCCAATACAAGGTCAGCATTAGGGTTCAGGTTCAGTTCCCAAGTTGGAGACCACATTCACTGTTAAAATTTGGAAAAATAGACCCTTGGGGAAAGATAATACAACCTCTAGTACTGGTAGTCCCATAGTTCTGACTGGATGGGATGTGGAACTAGGTGTCCTTTCTGAGCTCCAGCTGGTTCTGRTGCCATTACTTATTGCAGCAAAAGGAACTGGCATATTTATATTTCACTGGCATAAAAAAAAAAATCAATAATTATTTTTTTACAGATATCTGTGGTTGGAAATAAAAAGTTACAATGATTGCACCACAGGAAGAAGGAGAACAGCTCATTAACAGCAGTTATTATGAGGAGCATGTGAAAATTTTTTAATGCTGTTTTCTTCTCATGGGCAAAAGGATCTACTAGCACCTCCCACGACCTTCCCCCATCTCCGTTAGCAACATTCCAAATGGATTTAATGTTTATATGGATGGTAATAGTTTATTGCTAGATTTTAAATATGTTACATAAAACATGTGTTCTGATTTTCAGTTGATCATGCTGTACCAGAGGGGAGGAAATGCAATTAAAATAAAAACGACACACTAACTGGTATTTCTGAAGGCAGTTTTTAGAATTTAAATTGTGACCTCAGCGTAGACCATAAATATAAAATTCATATGTGCTCTGCTTCCTGCATATAATTACCTATCACAAGGTTCATAGTTTAAATGAAATTCTTTATGAAGCAAGAAATAGTATAATAGTGTTTTCTGGCTTAGTGCCCTACAGGATGCATCAGGCAAAGATATTTTTTCTAATTTTAAAGAGAAATAAAAACATGTGGAACACATGCACTTTTGATGCTGTAATCCTATCAGAATATGTTTGTTTTTATTAAATTTTCCTCATTGAATGCTTCCTTTTCTCAGTGCATTCAGGGGTTGACACCATGTTCCACATGAGTTTAATAGTTATGTGAGCAATCTGAACAATCTTTCAGATCCTTTTCTTTCCCTYTGTTTATAAATACTTGAAGCCTGCAGTTTGCCTATCGGAAATGCTTCTCTCATCTTGGCACAAAGCCTGAGAAAACAGGATTTSGGTAGGTGAACTGTATGAGGATTAATCCTGCCAGACTGTAGGTGAACAACCTAATTTTGCCCAATGCAACTTTTCTCTCATTTAATTGTCCTGTCCCATTTTTGCAGCAGGTTAAACCCCTTGTATGTGAACAGAGATGGATTCATCTCTCCATCACAAGAGTCACCATTTTTCTGGCTGTTTGTTTCTGCATGTCAGTGGCTCTTCATYTTTTAAAACCATCTTTAGGGACAGTCTACTGCTTTGGCCCCTAGTGCAGAATCAAAGATGTCCATGTATCAGCGAATGTCACCCTTGGGATTTAAAAGCCACTGCTGAACCCCACGTTTATCTTCCTTTTTCTTTTGGCAAATGGGTTAAGCTGACCAGCCTAGTTCATTGTCCACATGCAGTACATCAATCACTTCTGTCTTGAAGAACTCCTCTATATTTTTACACTCTGAGACCCAGCACAAGGCATCAAATCATCAATGACCATGTGACATAAATCTCCCTATTGATTTTGGTCATTAAGGAAGCTTATTTTTTAAAATATTATTTGCTCTTGCTACATTGGTCCTCACTTTCAGTCTTCTAAAACTTTTCCCACTTAAGCATAAGGAGGTGTTTTGGTGGCTCCTACAGTCTTAATTCCAATTGTAGAAAATTCAAAAACATTTACAAATCATATGKGGTACTTTGTCTCAAAAGGTTTTTGAATTCTGTTCCAGCTTGCTGTTTAAATTTGTTCTCACTATGTGTAAAAATGTGTCAGGAAAAATGATGTTASAAAAATAGTTTCTCTTCATATTTGTCATGAAGTTGGTTTTTAAAAATCTTCAAATGTATATGAAGATGTTTTTATAAGGGTACTGATTTTAATAGATGCATGTGACTACATTAAATGTATTAGAGAATCAGCAAAATAAGAGTGTGTGATAAGGAATAAAATCCTAGATACTAGGACATATTAGATACTACTTATGCCCTCAGAATTGTTATGAAGTCTGCAAATATGTTTTGCTTAAAAATTCCTTGAGTTGCAGTAGCACCTTGCTCACTGTAATCTTATTCACATGTATTCTAAAGCTGTGGTAATCTGTTTTATGGTGCATGCTCAAGGATGTCTGTGGCTATTATGTGCCCATGGCCACAAAAGAAAATGTGGCAGGTAAAAAGAACTGTATAAAACTCGWGTAGAGATGGCAGCCTACAAAGATGGCAGTGACAGATGTTCTTGTTGCAGTAATCTGATCATGGCAGAATGACAACAGTAAAAGAACAGGAAGAAAAATGTTTAGAAAGCACAGAAATGCTAGCAGTTCTCCTATCAGTGGAACAAATAAAGTTTAAGATAATTTTCAGAGCTCAGTTCTGTTGCCTAAATATATTTGTCTAATGCCATGGAAAACCATTGCTATTACAGCCTATGAACCTCTAGTCAATAAAGTAAAAGTTGTGTGAAGATTCTCTCAGCACAGCCTAGAGTAGGCACCAGTGGAGGTCATCTGTGTAGCTCTCCAAACAGTGGGGGGAAATTCACTAGATCTTCACTGATGAGAGCTTGGAAATATTCCTTGTAACTACATCTGGACACAAATTTCTTGGACTCTTCAGTCTGCAGTTGTTTGGGGTTTTGGTGTGTTTTTTGTTGTTGGTTTTTTTTTTTTTAAGAATTATTTCCTTGTGTTTATATTGTCTAATACCTGATATACAGTCCCCTGATCAAATTACAATTCTTCCATGATTTTAGTATTTTAATRTCTTTCTCCTCCATGCATTCCATTTTCCGATTCATCCTATATTTTTTCTCTGAGCAGGGTATCTCTGTTACCTGAACATTTATTTTAAGAATATGTAGAGATACCTAATGTCTTTGAAATATTACTCCCCATCAAAGTTGTTGAAACTGAGTAATAGATTTAGGAGTTAYTGGTAGAGTAGGTGGGAAGGGCAAACAGAGAAAAAGTGTCATGACATAAAACCACAAAATACATTATCTTTTTTTTTTCTTTCAGATTTATAACTCTTTTGCTGCTGATATTTCTACACAAGACCAATCTTTTAAGCAAAGCCATTCRTTCCTTTTTCTATGCAGATTTTGGCAGCAATTTTATGTATGTAGAGAGAGGATCTTGTTTCATGAGTAGTATTTTGCTATTACACTGTCTTACATTTTGCAATTCTGGAAGGAAATCAGTTTCCTTTTTTTTATTTTTTGATGGTTTTACCTTTAAGATTGTGTGGTTACTGATAATAGCTGCACAACATTTTTAGTTGTTTGATTCTTCTAGTCTGTCCTTGTAAGAATTAGCACCTCTATGGTCATCTCTGTACATTTTGTAGACTTCCTTAAATTTCTTTCAGTTTGTCACTAATGTGGACAGAGTATTACCGTCATTCAGCTGAAATACACATTGCATAAGTGTGCTACCATCATGTAGTCATGCGTCCCCTTGTAGGTCTGACGTCTTTTAGTAACAGCAGTGAGACAATATTTGCTTCTCATTTTCCAGGAGCAGATGCAGGCACCATCTTGTTCTTGTATGACAACATAACGCATAACAGGGATTGCCAGTCAAAGTTAGAGCACTATGAATAGATAACTACGCCAAATCAGAGCACCTTCTGGCCATGTACAACAGCATTAGCCCATATATTTCTTACTTTTTGTGTTTTTATTGGTAGCTTTTATCATATCTGAATGGAAGAATTGTGTTTATCTCCTTCAACGCTGAGTGAAATCATGTTGTTTACTACTTATTGAAGAAGTAAATCTTTCTCTTACCTTTGCTCCTCTGCCTGATGTATTGTTTAGAGAAATAAAGCTGCTATTTTCACTGAAATTGACTTGCCTGAGACTCACCTTATTCATAACATTGTATATTAGATATGTGTCTTATCCTTTTAAAATGTGAGAACTAAAATAAGGTTCTGCTTCTGTTATTCTTGTGCTTTAGGAGCCTTCTTTTAAATTTTTATTTGGGTTAAGCACATTTTAATCAGTCCACAGAAGACAGGCCAGGTACTCATCATGTCAGGCAGTTGCCAGTAGTTTTTAGTTCAGCCCTTCAGACACCCATATAAACCGCTTCAGCACGAATCAAGCTCAGCTATAGCATTGTACTTTTKCTGTCTGGTTTGCATTTCTGTCCTGGATCTTTGCATTATTTTCAAGTGTTTGAGTAATGCAAAGTTGCTTACATTTGGGTAAATTCTATCTGGAGGGGACATTATTAAAGACAAACATTATTCGTTCAGTGCATGTAATAATGTCTGGAAGTCTCCACGTGTTGTGGAGTGATCCCAGGCTTTCCAGCCATGGAGGTATCAGTTGAAAAACTCCTTATCTCCCCCAGGGAGGAAACCTGGGATCCATTTATGTGTTCTTTGTAGTTGATAAAAAGATTACAAATGGCCAGTTAATATTTCAAGATTATTCTAACTTACTGATTAGCATGGTAAATTTCAAAACATTAAAACAAATGAAGACATGCTTTTTAAATATATTTCCTTTAATACTCAAAGCTTCTAGGGCAGTTAGTTATAAAAGGCCAAAGGTCAACCGATTGGTTCCAGTCTGGAAATTTAGACAAGGGAAGTTCTTTAGGGCTCCTGCTTTGGATCAGGACCAATTTGAAAGAGCAACAAGCTTGCTTTTTGTTTTCTTACCCTCCCATCCCCCCCAGAAATGGATTAATTTCTTGCTTGAAGAAGTGACAATAATAATACAGGAGGTCCTCACTTCCTACCATGTGGAAATTTGYATTCATAATATTTTGATTTGTCTCTTCCTATTTCTCAGAAAATATATAATAGCAGGATGTTGTACTGAGATTCAGAACCATTAAGACTTCATTAAAATATACTAAAGCATCCTAAAGCACATTTACTACTATGTGATGTAATTTAGTCATAAAAAATGAAGAACTAAATGACAGCTGTCAAAAATATCACTTATTATGTTCATTTTATTTTTTTAATTATAGGTCTAAACCTTCCAATACCTAGATAGGGACATCTGTGTAATTCTATAATGTAGATATGAAATAAATAGTCCTTTTTAACCCTGATAGTGAATAATGTGGAGGTTCTTCCAGTGTGAACATTCATATCCCAAGTTCATATATGAATAGCTTTCTTTCACACAAGGAATCAAAATTTCTCATAAAGTCTGACGTATTTTTTTGTTTGAGATTTTAAAAATTTTGCTAAGCAGTTTAGTGTCTGTTTAATTCATTAAAATGAGCACTTTACATGKGGAATGGGACCAAGAAGAAAGACCCTGACCATCCTACTTAGATGTTCATTCAATAAAGAATTAGCCTATACTCTCTGCAACAATGGCTGACCCTTTCACCTCCTTTATTCTGTTGCCTCTCCAGCCTTCCAGGACAATATTCTGGCTGACAGGGAATAACACATCATGTGGCTGAAGCTCCTATTTAATCTCTATCTGTTGACCCTGTTGGCAAGTAATATGATTCGTCTCCACCTTAAATCTAAATTATTTCTARTTAATTGCTCCATTTATGTCTTTTCATCTAGCCAGCTCAGTGGTGAGGGTCTATTTGAACGTATTGATCACCTTTTCTCCATTGTAGGATGKAGGGCATGCCACAGGCACTAACTTACTTAACCCCCAGCAACAAGAGCACTTAATGCTGCAAGGAGCAGGTTCTTCCTTTCCTCTCTTCTGCCCCTCCAAACTCAAACTGAAATGCAGGAATACAGCTTCTTTTTCCTGATTCTCTACCTTTCTCCTGCATGACTTTCAAAGGAGTTTATTATTATTATTACAGTGCCTGTTGTCAGAGCCCCTTCTTCTGTCTCTTGAAGTGCCTCCCACGGTCATAGCTGACTCCAGGGCCCTTTCCTGTCARTTTTTACATTAATGACATTCCCAGTGTACCTGAAATCTGAAATATTTATGTTTGCAGATGACAATGTTCCTCTGTTTGCTGCTAATGTCCTCTTCTCTCCTTTGAAAAGACATATGTGATCAAGTAGCTTAATAATATGCAGTACCTCTTTCCTCTCTACCCCTCTCTCTTGACAGAAATGTGTCTCTACTCTTTTTCTGCTCACAAATTAGTTACCCTTTCATGCTGCACAAACTTTRCAGTTCTAGAAAAGTAGCTTCTCTTCTTCCTTAATAAGATGCAAATGTTTTGCATCTACAGAGGGGATCTCTTCAGATCAGGGCCAAGGACTGTTGGCTCAGCAGTGCAGGAGGAGACCTGTGCCGCTTTGTCTTTGTGGCAGGTTTGGATTTTCAGAATGGTCATGCACATAAGCACACATGCAAACATATGCAAATCTGTAAGTGTACCTCTGTWTATACACAGATGTTGTCCTCCCTCCCCCTAGACTGCGGTAGAGCATGCAGACCTTTCCAAGGGTATTGCATTCATTTGGGGAGGTGGTGGGGAAGGGGAAGAGAAAGCTTCTTGTCAAATATTACAACTACTTCAAAGGAATGGAGTCCTAATCTATTTAAAATAMGAAGTACATTTGGATAAGGCATGTAAATTAATGTTAACTTAGGGAATACTATGAGTAGACAGCTAAAAGGGGTGGAGATTGTTGAGGAAAATTAATTAGAAGGGGAAAAGGAAATCAAGAATTTTAGTTAGAAAGMAAGAAGAGAACTTTCAGCACTAGGAAATGTATTTTTTCCTGTGAAAATAAAAATGTGACCAGCCAAAYTGATGGACAAAACTGTATGGATTAAAAATGAGAAGGAGTGAAGGATAGCTCAGGGAAATAAAAGCTGATCTCTTAAGCTGCTAGTTCAAAGGAACCCAGCCAGCAAGGACAAGACACCCCGCCCAGCAGTCACTGGAGTATTGAACAGAGATCTGAATGGAAGTTAGCACAGTTTACTGTTTCCAAGATTCATTTGATGTCTGCTTCTGAGTAGGTGCAAGGGGACATACACAATAGTCATAAGGTAAATAGAGTGGAAAGGATAATCCCAAGAAATATCTGTGATGCTGAGAGCAGGCTCCTTTTGCTGGTGTGACAATGAAATAGTTCTGGAGACCTACCATGAAATGAACAGAAATGGGAGGCCTCACAGAACTCTCTATTCTGCCATTTTCTAACTCCTGGACTTTTTGGAGAAGAGAGAAAAAAACCCTCAGCAACAGCGAAGTGTTAGCCCTGTCTGTTTRCTGAGTTTTTATTTACTGTGGGGTTGTTTCTGTGAAATGTCCGAAGACCACACGTAGGAGCTGTTTGGCAACGTGGGCTRGAGGGAGCACATGGAGCAACATGGAAGGTCTACCCAGAAGAGTGCAGCGGTGTGCAGAGATGGCCAAGTTGTCTTAAATACCAGCAGCTCTCACCACAGGAGTGCAGCAGACTCTCATTGAATGCAATGAATGCATTCCTCTCCCCTCCTCAGCCTGAAAAGAGCACTTAGCTGATGTGAAGGCTGCTCCCACTTCTCTGCAGATGTGCTCAAAATCAAAGCTGAGGATACCATATTAACTCCAGAGCTGGAATTACAGCCCCTGAGCTGACAAGAAGCAAAATATTACTGAAGCATGGAGAGGAGATATATGACATTCTTAGAAGCAGGCTGAAAAACGGAGTTGATGTAGAGAATGGCTTCATCCCTTCTGCCTGTAGAGAATGGCTTCATCCACAAAGGCACTTGAGGTCCTCCCACAGAGCCTTTCCTTGAATGAACAAGTGCTGTGCCTTTGAGGTCCTCCTGCCTGTGCCAGCTAGTCTATACAGGGAATTGCTAACTAGTTACTTGCCTAGGCTGGGCAAGTAACTGTATTGTGCATCTTCTTTATGGGGGCAAATTGTTTCAGTAAGACAGACCAYGTGTAGAAACATACCTATGTCACAATATCCCAGGTGACACATGAATCTCAGACTTATACAAATGTCTGCTATTCTATTTAGCTCTTCCATATTTTCAGATTCAAATGACCATAAAAAAAATAATAATAAAGAAAAGTACCACACAATTCCACCTGTAACTCACTAGAACATTGAGCTACATCCAGCTCATGACAGATGTGCCCATAAAAGCCAATGAGTGCTTTTGTTGTATTGAGGCAGGATTCTTGAACTCATCTCAACTTGAATGGGGGAGCCAAATTGCTACATTTCAATCCAGTCTTCTTGGGAGAAGTTGTTACCAGCGGAAATTGGCTTTTTAACCACATTGGTTTTGTCTTGGGGAAGGTGGCGCATCCCTTATCCCATCGCAGTCAAAGAGTAGCCTAACATTTAAAAGATGTGAAAGGTGAGGATAAGACTGCTCTCTGAAAGTAGTCTGATCTTTGGCTCTTTTTGACTCAGCAGGATCAGTATACTCAAAGTAATTTTAACCTTTTGTCCTCAACTGGCTAAATTATAGACATTCTGCTGGATATAGAAGATTACAGGTATTAGATTCCCATCAAGCTGAAAGAATTCCCATGTCTACCCATATCTCAGAGGGTTTGTTTATATCTAAATACATTATGTATATGCTATATATATTCATACATGTACTATACATACAACTCAATGCTACTAATTCATCTGTGTTTCCACAAGWGGCAGAAACACTGAAGTGGTAAGAATAGTTTGGGATAACATRTAAAATCTATGCACTAACTTTTTGTGGATATGAAAATTTCCAGCATATTTAAATARCATTTAAATATGTTTTGAACTCTGTACTACTGGCATATTGTATAGCCATTGCTGTAATTTTCAACAGTCTATGGAATATTAGCTAGAGATTACATAGGTCTTCCTCTCTTTTCTTAACTTGCTGAAAAGTATTATTTTCAACTGTTAAGCAGTGATTGAATTTGAAAAAAATGCTGTAGTGGTGTATGTAGGGTATATGGCTTTTTAATCACTTCAGGACAGGCAATATTACTGTGCATCCTCTGTGGCAGAAACGATTAAATAATTGCTAGGCTACCTGCTGCACCCGATAATAATTCTAATTTTTTTTTTCCTGAATGTTTGCTTTGAACTAGTTTCAGCATCTGCTACATAGCAGGTTTTTAATCTTGGTTCTTATCCATACATATTTACCTGAGGCTGTCAAAGAGAAAGCACATTGGTTTATTAGCTGCTCTGCTAACCCAATCAGGCTGATAAATGTAGTCTTCAAACAGTAGTAATAAATCAGAAAGCATTTTGGATAAGATATGACTTTTTCCTGTTCAATCAGCTATGTTTGAAATCATTGCATTTGAATATATGCACTGTTCATATGAGAAGCACTGTTTAAAATGAAGGTCAGTGAAGCCTTCAAAGAGCTGGCAGGTAACAGGAGATGAGACCAGTGTAAGCTGGGGTCAAATATTCCTGGGTTGCACTATGCTATAATAAGTTGAAAGATAAAGAAATAGGAAATCTTGAAAATTCCTTTTCCTATCAAATCTGAGACAATTTCCTCAAAAGACACACAGTGTAATACTTTGATTGCTCCTTAATTTATGCTGCAAAGATTAGTGGCAAAGAGACATGTGTCTGGAGTGGTGAGGGAGAAAAACATGAAGATATATTATAGAAATGGTGGTGAATTGGACAGCTTTACATTCCTAGAATGCTAAAAGTACATTCCAGCTGAAGAGTAACTTTATTTACTCAAATGCAACATTAGAATAATGGCTACAGTTCACTGTTTCCCTCCCCAGTACAGAGTTTGTATATGTACATGTGAAATCTGGATCTATAGTCTTTTTTAACTTTAGATTCCCAGTAAATCTACCCAATCTTTTGCTATCCCTTTAAGCCTACTTCTTTTGGAATAACTACTTATAAACTGGAGSAATAATTACCTATGAACTGGAGAGGCTGTGCTCATGTTAACATAGTTCACCTAGCCAGGTGCATGAGCATCATCCAGGACTTTTGGGTGGTCTCCAGTGAGCCTCAAGCATGAAAGCAAACAGAAAGTTTACCCTGTTTGCTGATGCTGACATTCTACAATAAAATAATAAGAAAAAGGGAACTTATATTAAGAAAAATTAGTAATATAGCAGAGGAATGTAAAAGATGCTTGGA
The DNA here is from genome assembly GCA_014549065.1 of Cardinalis cardinalis. Taxonomy (NCBI): domain Eukaryota; kingdom Metazoa; phylum Chordata; class Aves; order Passeriformes; family Cardinalidae; genus Cardinalis; species Cardinalis cardinalis. The sequence goes on from JACDOX010000018.1 coordinate 5,444,185, forward strand.
AAACTTTACTGTACCCAGCATATGTAGCTGGCTGGTGACCTGAAGGGTTTCAGCTACTTTTCAAACTTCTGGGCTGGAAAGAAAAACTGAGGAAAAAAGTGAACCCTTTTTGAGCAAATAATTAAAAWAAAATCTGTAAGCCTGAGAGCATTTAAGATTGCAGGATATTGGCGTTATTTTAAAAAAGCTTATTTGTTTCTATTTTGTGAGATATAATTCTGATAGGCTGGAGTTGGTGTTTTCCCTATATTTTTGCCACAGAACAATTTCATATGCTTCTCTGATTGCAAAATRCGTAGTCAAATTTTTGTGAAGATTGAGATTTCAGGAAGCCTGTAATTCACACCTTTAAGCAGTGCTACTCTAGAGTAAAGCATTCTGTTTCCAACACAAAAAACCTGGCCACCTGGCCTCAAGAAGATAAAGACTGTAGTGGCATATGATTAGCTTAGCAAAAGAGCATACAGAGTSCTATTCAAGAGCCAGGCAATAAATACAGCAAATATTGCAGTCTAGTCTAACATGGGTTAATACTTCTATTTTTATAATCTTGCAAAACACATTTAGAGATGTACCCTTGTGTTCTTTCAAATTATTTCCTCATTGTTTCTCCATGAGAAATGCACACACATAAATTGTTTATGAAAGCTCATCTCCAACACCATTTATCCACTTTCCTTCAGATATCTGATTTGCCAAAACCTGAAACCTTGCTTTGTGGTATATGAGACACTTCCTGACAAAATCCCCATTTAAGGGCTAGAGACGGGGTGTCTCTTGGGGACTGGTAATGAGATACAGAACAGAATTCTGCAAAAGTTCAAAACAAAAGTATACGCCATGTGAATTGAGCCTGGTTTCATGCCTTGCTGGAATGAAACATTTCATGTTTGCAGAAATCAGACACAGCTCATCATGTGGTCTGATTTGGATATGAAATCGGACATTACTTGAGCTTTAGCAATATTTTCCTTTCCAAATGTAATTGTACAAAACACRTACTGTAACTGAAAAGATCCTATCAGCATATAAGGGGCTGCAGAGTTGCTGCAGAGCATAGTAATGTATAACAAGGTATATATAAGCTGTTCTAGTGTAAGTTGCAGCATACCAAGGCACTTTTGCAGCAGTTGGATGGAGAGCTTCTCAGTTACATGTTACAGTTGTGTACTGCCTAGAACAAATTTCAGCTCTGGGAGATTTGCACACTGAAAGGGGCACATGAGATACTGTGGAAGAGCTGAATGCACAATCTGAGAACCCATTAGTACTCCACTCATTTTGGCTGGGGTAGAGTTAATGTTCTTCATTGTATCTTGCATGGAAGATTTAGCAAGGATCACTATTCCTGAGCAGAGCTTGCAGAGTCAAGGCCTTTTCTGCTCCTCAYGCTGCCCTACCAATGAATAGCTTGGGGGTGTACAAAAGACWGGGAGGGGACACAGCTGGGACAAGTGACTCCAGCAAGTATTATCCAAAGGAGTATTTCATAACATATAATGTTGTGCTCWGCAATAAAGACAGGGAAAGAGGTAGGGAAGGGAAGGGGAGATGTTTGGAGTCGGGTTGTTTGTCTTCCCATGCAACCATTAGGTGTGACGAAGCCCTGCCTGTGGAAATGGATAAAAATCTGCTCTCCAATGCAAAGTAGTGACTTAAACCCTTATTTGCTTTGCTTGTGCACATGGCTTTTGCTTTATCTATCAGAAGTTCTTTAACTCATCCCATGAAGTGTTGTGCTTTTACTGTCCCGATTCTTCCCCCCATCCCACCTGGAGGGGGAGAGAGCAAGCAGATGGGTGGTGCTTAGCTGCTTACAGGGCTTAAGCCACAGCAAGTACATAAGTGTTGTAGGCTTCAAGATATATGGAATGGTGAGTGGGCTACTCTGAGACAGCCTCACAGTCCTTCTGTAGGATTTTAGACACCAGTCCTCTTTTCTCTGCATTTCCTACTCTGATAATCTGGCATTTGCTGYCTTTTGGGGCGTATCTTGGTTCACATTCAGTCAGGGTATACCAATACATAATGCTGGAAGTGCCCATGAACACTTAAATAGAAATCACAATCCTAGTCTACAGAGTAATCAGCACTGCTGTGTGCGTTGGTTTTGGCAGGTTTGATGGGCATTTTTACCAGAAGTGACTCAGATTCACTTGAGCCTCATCTTGTGCCTCTGGAAGGCCCTGTAAAAACATAGTTTTTTTCTCAGGAAAGACATTAATGGATGTTCCCCAAGTGTTGCTTGGAGCCATTCCTCTTGAAGAATATATAGCATACGTAATACTCTTTTTCCCTGTGTCTCCCTGTAATAAGATATCACAAATGGAAGTCAAATTAATTTTCTCAGTTTCATGTCCTCAATTTAGAAGGTTACTTAAACTCAAATAACTCCCTTATGGATTTAATTTCATTTCAATCAATAAGAAAATGAGGTATTTTGCTTTTAGGAAAAAGTAAACAAATTGGGAAAACAGATCTTGGAGAAAAGCAAGAAAGCAGAAAGAAACATTAAAAAATCACATCTGCTTCCAAGAGAGACCCAGACGATGCAACATACCTTGACACGTGACTAGAAAAAACAAATCTCACAGTTGGCTTGCAGTCAGACACCTGCTCTGAAACCCATGACTCAGTGGATCATGGTTCATTAGCCCACTCAAACTATTTTTTAATTATTGTCACATTTCGTTATTCAAAACCTTGGCCACTTCCCAAGGAGAAGGATCATCCTCTAAAAATGTCCTTGAATTCTACTGAGAGGAAAAGAAAAGAGAAACTTGGGGTAAAACCAAATTATGTTATAGTACTGACAGTAAAATCTCCAAACCTGGACATGTCTACATTAACAATGAGATTTATCCCGAATATATAGTTCAGTGGGGAATGCTATTTGTGACAAGAGAAAAGCAAAACTCTTTTGGCAGATTTTAATCTAATCTTAAAGTATCTTAAGACACTTGAGAGAATTTTTGGTAACCAAAACAAACAATGCAGATTTTTTCTTTTATTTTTCTAGGAAATTATGTATCTCCCATAGACATCCATATCTCATATATTTCTGGCATGAGCTATGATGAAGCTAACTGTTAGTTTTAAAACACAATTGCTCAAGAATGCTCTCTTTTCCTGATGAAACAGAGCCATTAACTTCCATACCAGCTAAGTTGTAAATGTAATCTGTGCCCAGTGAAAAAAAATCTTAGATCAGCAGGGACATATCACTGTCTTTTAGTGTTTAAAATAAAACATCAGAGAAATTGAAAGCCTTACAATAAAGTAGTTTTGCTTAGATTTTGTTAAAAATTCAGAAAAATCCCCTATTTCTAGGCTTTCAAGTCCTGTATGTTGGGCACTTACCTAGCACAAAGTACTCTGACTTTAGGAAGTAAGAATTTTGCTGTCTGTAGACTCCATCAGCTATCAAAACTGTGTGGAAGTCTCAAACTTTACCCAAGTCCACCAGGAGCCTCAGGTCCTTCTCTGCAGAGWTGCTTTCCAGTCGGCCAGTCCCTAATCTGTGCTGGTGCCTGAGGTTATTCTGCCCCTGGTGTAGGACCCTGCATTTGCCTTTGATGAATTTCAGATGGTTCTTCTTTGCCCCTCTCCCCAGTCCATGGCAATCCTTCTGAAGGGCTGGCTGCACRCCCAGGGCACTGGGATATCAGCAGCTCCTCCCAGCTTGGTGTTGTCAGTGAACTCAGTGAGGAGACATCTGCCCTTTCATCCAAGCCACTGATAAATTAGTTTGTCCTGGATTGCCAAGCAAATTGTATTCTATTTGCCATCTGTATGGCAGTTGTCTTCTGTTAAGTGGGCAGTTTTCCTTATCTCTTCCACAACCAATCCTCCCACTGGGGAGCCGTCTGCTGATAACAGGCTGTTGAATGTCACTGCGTGATTGATAAGCTCTACAGCATCCCACTGTGAGATGCTCCGCCCAGAGGGAGGAGCCAAGCTTTCTACCCAGATATAATCTTGAGTTTCTGGAACACCACCACAGCTTCTCCACTGGATTTCCCGGAGGGACAGCTGCCTCTTCCATTGGATCTTCAGAGGAAGACTACACCCTTCTACAGGATCCCTGCTCCAACAGAACCACACCTGACGCTTCAGGAGGACTGCAGCCACAATTCCAATTGGACTGCTACCAACATCCTGACCAACAGGGTGTCAGGTTGTGTTCTGACTCTGTCAGTGTTGTTTTGGTTTACTGCATTGTTTATTTTATTTTTTTATTTTCTTTCCTAATAAAGAACTGTTATTCCTGCTCCCATATTTTTGCCTGAGAGCCCCTAAATTTAAAATTTTTAGCAATTTGGAGGGAGGGGGCTTACATTTTCCATTTCAGAGGAGGCTCCTGCCTTCCTTAGCAGACACCTGTCTTTCCAAGGCAAGATGAAGTTAAACACTGCTGGGCCYAGTATTGAACCTTAGGGGACACAGTTAGTGACAGGTCATCAACTAGACCCTGTGCCATTATGGCCCTTTTTGCATTTCTTGTTCAGCCACTTCTCAATCTGTCTTACTGTCCACTCATCCAGTCCACACTTCCTGAGTATGAGGATGTTAAGAGATACAGTGTTGGAAGCCTTGCTGAAGTTGATGTAGACAATATTTACTGCTCTCCCCTCACCCATTGATGTAGAAGGCAGGTCAAGCATGAGTTGCCTTTAGTGTAAATCAGTTCATATGCTGACTGCTCCTGATCACCTTCTTGTCATCCACGTGGATAGAGACRGCCTCAAGAATGAGGGACTCTATCATCTTTCCAGGGATTGAAGTGAGGCTGACTGGCTGGTAGCTCCCTGGGTCCTCCTTCATGCCCTTTTGGAAAGACTGGGGTAACATATTTTTTTCTCCTGACCTCCATGGCCTTTCAAAAACCATTGTGAGCAGCCTAGCTATGGCATCTGCCAACTCTCCCAACACTTGTGGATGAATCCCGTCAGGGCCCATGGACTTGTGGATGACAAGTTTTCCTGGATATTCTCTAACGTAATCCCTGGACCAAGGGAAAGTTTTCTTTACAACATTCCTTTACCTTGGTCTGCTGGGTCAGAGACACCTGTGGTCAGCTGCTGGCTCATTGTAAGTAACCTCATGCTCACTTCATGAAAGCAGCACTGATTGATTTAGACTATCTATATTCTGGTTCAAAACAGGAGAGATCTGTGCAATTTTTTGGTTGTCTAATTGTGTCAGCACACTCAATTTTTGGAAATTTTAGCCTTCAATGCAGCTCAAAGCTCAAAGTCTTATCTGTACACCTAAATATAACTTAGAAATTCTAGGGACAAAGAAGGAAATTAATCAGGAAATCAGCTTCTTTTTTTAACTGCTAGCCCTGTTATAAACCAAGGTTAGAGTAGAGTTACTAATTGTTAGTTGTAAATAAATTAATTTGGCCTTTGTTTTTAGGAATATTGGAAAAAATTGTATCTGAGATTTGCTTCTGAAAAAGAGAGAGATGAAATTTAGGTGTAAGACTGTTCATAATAAAAAAAACAAAGTAGGACAAATCTCAGTAAGACTTGTATTCATGGTTCCTAGACATGGGACCATGAATATATAGAACATAGAAACATAGAAAACATATAACCAAAAGTTCTGTGATAGAGGAAGAACTCCATTTAGTATCTGCTCCTTTTTMTTTCATGACAGCTTTCAGAGTACTGGCAGTCTATCTTTCATTACTTTCCAGAGAAAAAAACACATTCCCCTACTATTGGAATTCATCACCTTTCTGGAATCTCTGGCTTTGGGAAGGAAGGATTTTTACACTTATCCTTGCTCAGTCTTAAAAATTTTGTCAGGAGATATGTATTTCTATTCCACACTAAGCTTCCCCCGTATAATACTAATCTTTATCCCTTAAGGTTTTGTTCTTCCTTTTATTTTCTTTTGCTCATTCAAATAATTTCTCTGTCTCAGAGGGCAAAACCCTGACCTATCAGATTCTGCAGAGTAATTTTAGATTTTTCCATTAAGATTTGTAGGGGTTGGAAAGGTATAACTTAGCAACTGACCTTACTAAGTGTGTCATTACTTCTGGAGTGTTGTTTACTCTGAGCTGAAACAAATGGAAATTATTAAAGTAATATTTTATTGGCTTTAGTAGAGGGGTAATATGAGAGAAGATTGTGTGGAGATGATTAACGGTAAATCAGCCGTGTAAGGTATCAGAAATTACTGGAATAAAAAAAATTCCTTAAAACCTCTCTTACAATATATTTAGAAGAAAGACGAAAGAGTAAAAATAGAGGGAAAATATTCTTGCAAACAGCTAGTATTAAGTATTACCTATCAGGAGCTTTTAGTTGTGTTTTTGACACAACAGTATTGTCTCACTGGGGCTGGAGTTGTAGTCCCTGAAAAAGAACATAAAGACCCCCAACCAAAACGTTCTGACATCAGCCAAAATAACCTAGGAGACACAAGGTTTCTGGCTAGGCACATGCAATATTGCATTTCTGCCCTGATTTTGGATGGAGTGTACCATTGTTCACCCCTAGAACATCACAACTCCATCATTATTCAGTTTTTTTGCCCTTCCCTAATGGAGCCAGGTGGCTGGTTCATGAGGCTGGAGAAAGAATTTTGCAAAGGCTCACAGGAGAACAGAAACAAGCTTTGTGGGGGATATGCTGTGGTAATTAAAACAAAGTCCCAGAAAAACCTCTTTCCCTCAAAAATACAGGCCAATTTGTAAATAAAAGAGAAGTTTTTTCTTGAGACCTACAGGAGAGACAAAAGAGATCGGACTTGGAAATGAGCCTAAGTCCAACAAACTGATATTTACAAAATCTGATATTTACAAAGCTACTAAAGTGTAGCTTTGCATGAGCTAATGACTGGACAAATCATTTCACTGCAGCAGCATCCTTGTGTTACTTAGCTACTTCCCAAAAGACTAATTTCTTGGGAAAATATGTATTGAAAATTGACAAAGATAAATAGTTAGTTGAAGAGTATTTCCCTAGAAAAGAAAATGGATGCTGCAAGAGAATTAGAAAACTTTTGCTCTACTACAGCTGTACTGTACTGTGCTCACAAAATCTGTCATTGCTCAAAAGTACTTTTAGCCTTGCCATTTTCAAAAGTTCCACTCAATTCTGATTATCATCTTATTTTATTGTTTACTTATTCTGCATAACATGATTTTGGGGAAACAGAAATAACCTGGCTTTGTGACCAGGCCTGAAAATTACTAATGTGCTATTTTCACTTTTTTTTTTTTTTCCCTCAATGAAAAAATGCTATGGTTTTCTATGGTTTTGGCTTGTCTTAAGGTTTTTTTGGAGGGGGGGGAAGGTGAGAAGGTATATAGGACTACAAGTGATAGACCTCTGTGACATTGACAGTTAGTATAAATTAGGAACTTGGCCAGAGAAGTTCTGCTCTTGGTGAAGAAGTGAGATAGCTTCTTTTATGTAGAAATAATTTCTGAAAGTTTAATATCATCACTGGACTGAAATTGAGAATTTTGGATTGGACATAGGGGAGCATAGGCCTTCTAGGTAAGAAAGTTCACAGTCCAACAAAATTTATTGTAAGTCTCTCTGGAAACTGAGTATTAAGAATTACTGTAATACTACTAAACATTAAGTGTCATTCAGAGTGTTGTTTAAACAATTAAAAAATACTTTGGGAAAAGTATGCAACAGAATCACTACACAACTGGAAAAAATTAGTTGCTGTTATAACTTGAGGGTTGTACTGAAAAGAACTTTTAAGACAAACTTCTGAAGATCATACCAGCATTTTATACTGCAGAGTGTATTTGCCATTTTTCATTCCGGTTTACAACTGAAGGAGCATATTAGAACAGACATCAGTCCTTTTAAGTAACAGCAATTCATAGGAGCTTTCTTCCATCTCCACTTGGTAAAGAAGATGCAGCTGTTTCCTCTAGGTGTAAAGCTCATAACCATTGCTTGTTTTTTCCTCCTTCTATTATTTTGTGGACTTGTTTCTTGTACTGCTTGCTTGAAAAATCATACCTTGGTATCAGAAGGAATKAAATGAGGCTCGTTCCTTTTGAATTCTCACTTGGTGGTTTTTTTTCATTAATTCTTCTCAGGTTTACATCAAAACTTATAAGCAGAACTTCCTGGAGTGAACTCTGTAATAGTTGGTGCAGATCAGTTTTAATCTTGAAGTTGTTTAGAATATCTTTTGGCCAGAATTTCAATTACAATAAATATTTCAAAAGTTCAAATATTTGAGATGGGATTCTATTCTGAAGCCCATGAAAATCAGGTTTAACTGTCTCAGCAATTAACTTTCCTTCCTTTATGTGCCAGGAATGGTTTGTTGATGATGAGAACATGTTGTAAAATTCCTCTCTAGTTTTGTAGGCAGTTTGGGAAATGGAGAATGGACATACAGGACAGCTGAAAGAGTCTAAGATTTATGCTTTGGGTGGATGATAGATGATATGTGTTTAATTAAATTCTTCTTATGTGAGTTTGATGTGGAAATTTTGATTTATTCTACAGGTATACAGAGTAATAAATACATGCATGCTATTGTAATGAATTAAAGATAGACAATATTTAATTATGCTTATGATTTGTAAGAGAAGCTACAATAAAAAAATAATTTGTTCAAATAAATTGGATCTTGAGGACAGTGCATGTCATGAGATCGATAAACAGCATTTATTAAGCAACTCTCTTGTAGAAGAGAGAATTCTGGCTTCCCTGAGATCTCACTGGAAATGCAGGCAAATGGATGAGGTGGAAGAGACTAAAAGTTAAACCGCTAATGCAGCTAAGTGGAAAAAATAATGCTATTGAAATGTGTCTACTTGAATTATAATTTAATCAAGATGTCATTTGTCCTCAATTACATAAAGATACCTATAAAAATAACTATACTATGTCCAGTGCAAGTTTATTACTTTTTAATATGGACCCAATTGGCAGTCATATCCAGTTAAAGGATGAAAAGATGTAAGATGGAAAGTCTTATTGAGAATATTAAGGTGTGTAGATCTGCACTTTTACATTTTTTACCATTCAAATCACAGTGGAATGCAAGTCTTTGATGCCTGTTAGATCCACTTTTTATGAGACAAAATTTTTAATATTAGAAGTTGGAGAGCACTACAGCAACTTTTGAATCCCTGTTGGGAGGTTAAAAAAGAAAAAAAAACGAAGAAAAAAGAAGAAGCAAAAAAAAGTAAAAAAAAGAAAAAAAGAAAAAAGAAAAAAGAAAAAAAAGAAAAAAGAAAAAATAAAAAAGAAAAATATTTGAGGAATTTGGTTATTTACATAATTGGAGCATGCATTTAATTCTCATTTCAGCAGGGGTGTTTCAACCCATTTTGGAGTGTTTACAAGTGTTGGAAAAATTAAGCTTTCTTTAGTGAATGTCTATGCTTGAAGGGAGATAATAAATATTTTCTTTATGTGAAACTCATACTTGCAATTGGCTAGTGCCTTTTTCTATGCTCTTTTGGTATACCTTTAAATTATGGGCATCAGAAATTCTGTGCACATTACCTCCATATTGAAATATATTCCGTATTGGGCCTTCTACATTCTTTATTTAGGACTTTATCCAAATTGTGAGGAAACATATGAGTCAGGAAACCAGAAAGCAGGGGTTCAGTGTTTCAGTTCTGCCACCCGAACASAGACATCGATGGCACCTGGGATTACCTGGGGAACCAGGGATATTGGTGCCTGGAAGATAACACACATGATCTAAGGAAGATCCCAGGGATGTCTCCGAGCACCTGGAACCCAAGGACGACACTCTGCAGTATACCCACTTGCCAGGCAGCTGAATTTCATACCAAGAATGGAATTCGGGCTTTGGATGCTACAGCCAAAATTTAGCTTTCCATGCTGGAGACATCCCCATGTGAATAAGGTGTCTATGCTGCCACTGAAGACGATAATCTATATCTTCAGGACTATTTAGACCAGCCAGAAATATGCAACTAGAGTTCAATTTATTCAGCCATACTTGAGTGTCTGGTGCTTTTTTAATGTCTCCTGGAACTTTGGCCTCCAGCTGTCAATTTAGAAAGGCAAGGTATCTCATAAGGTTTTACAATACGTCCAGGAGGTCTGTATAGATCACTGTGGTGTCTCATATGATGTTCAACCGCCACATGTGAACAATCAGGTCCTTGCATTTAACCAGCTTAATAGGTGTATGTACCTCACTCATTGTAGCATTTATTCCCCATTGACGTTATATGGGTATTTGGACACTTGGCTCAGATGTTGACACTCTTATTTACGTGTTGAATTTGGAACTGGATCCCATCCTTGTTGCTTTTGATTTTTTTTAGAACAGTCACAGAATCATGGTGCCTATGGAAGGCTTGGCTGCTCATTGAGTAGGGTTCTGTAGATCAAATTGTTTACACAGGAGTGAATTCCAAACAGGCACCAAATAACAGATTTAACATGCCCATTTTCTCTAAGTATCATGAGAGTTCAGCTGAATGGGTTGAAGGAGCTTTTTGCCTGGAACACAGCACAGCATTAGCTGCAGCTAGATGGTTCCAATCTGGAATTAATTTCCATGCATGTAGCCTGGAGTCTAGGAAGAGAATGCTTGTGTTTGCCAGCAAAAGGTATGTGCATCCTTGAAAAAATTGTATCTGCAACTTTCGCCTTTGGATTCTACCAACAGAGGTGAACAGAGTAACAAAACAACCTTCTGGCAAAAATACTTGTTACTCTGCATAATAGCAATGAGTTTTTGGAAAATAGAGGAACCTGGAAGAAAGTCTATATTATACTTCTTTATCTCAAGGTTTTCCATCTACTCTTGGAAAGCTGCACAGGCCCAGCTTTCTTACTATTCAGGCATCTGTGCCTGCCTGAGGAATTTTTGAGCTACAATTTCTCAGATCTTAGACARAATTCTTATCCTGCCTGAATTCTTTATTTTCAGTTCCTGCATTTTGGGCTGGTTGAGTAATGTCAATGTCCTCCTGCAGGATTCACTCTATCCCTTAAGAGGGACTCACCTTCACAACATTTTGTTGGTTTCTGCTTCCACTCTTCTATTTAGTGATATGGACATCTTGGAAGACCACTGACTCCACTGCCACCACAACTGCTCATATGTGTAGACTTGCTTGAATTCTGAAAAGTAGAAAATATAGCCTGTCACTTCCTTCAGTGATCATCTCTTTTGTTAGGTTCCAGCACAGTGATTCTGACTGAAAATTCTAAGCATTTAAGCAAATTACTTGTAACAGTACTGTTAAAATTCCTACTACTGCTACTTACAACTGCTGCTAACTGAATTTCATTTTACTTAGCTAACTAAAAAGTCTTTCAATACACCAAAATCAGCTTTATATTGCCAGATGTGTTAGATAAAACACTTTTTAAAAATGAAGATAACTTTGTTTTTTGAAGAATGCTCCCTTAATGAGAAAGGATTGGATTTTTTTTCCTTTTAAAAATATTTAAGCTGAAATTTTTCATTAGGTGTACCATGTAGTATTGAAAAAGAAGGGAAGCGGAATGGATGGCCACTGAAAAAAAAACCCAAACCAGAGTTACTACTGTTCTTCATAGTCATCAAATAAACTTCAGGATTATCATGATGAACTGTGTGCACTTCCACGGGTGATGATGAAAAATAAGATAAACCTTAGCACTCACTCATAAACTCACTGTTGCGGTATGATGACTCATAATTACTAAGGAAAATGCTGAATTATATAAATAAACTCACGCTGAACAAAATGACAAGAAGAGACAGAGTTGCATACAAATGCTCATCTTCATTAATGCTGAGCTGAAAATAGGCAGTGTGCCAGCTTACTACATGAGTATTAAGGTCAGACCATAATCCTTTCCAATAATGGCTACAGGTACCTTAATTAATTGTAAAATTACAGTGGGATTCCTACAGTGTTGCATATCACATTTTCATGAATACCACATTCATTCTTGTTGGTTTATCAAAATAATAGCTGCATTAATAAGGATTGGTCATTTGTTTCAAAGTGATCCTGTCATCTAACACATGGAAAATCCTCATTCATTCCTTCCCTCCTCATTGTATTAATRTTATTCATGCTAAACCCTGCTGGCATGCATGCAACAGAGTATGGAATTTGAGAATACTTTGGCATTGAGCAGCACCCAATTATCAGACATTATTGACATCACCAGAAATGGTGCTGATCCTTATTTTATCAGCAAGGAGTACTTTGCCTCAGTTCTAGTCATATGATAGCTCTCTTAGCCTCCCCATTCTCTTTGTTGATTAAAACCAAAGCACAAGTGGATGAATTTTTTTCTCCCCCCTGCCCCGCCACCCTGCCCCCAGCCCAGTATCCTGATATCTGACTAAATTAACATTGCCCTCTGATCAGCACACGAATGGTCTTTGTGGGACCAAACCACRGCTGATCAAACAGAACGTCCGCCTGGTTTGACAGGTACAGAGCTGAGTTGCACATGTGCCTCTCCTGTGCCTGACATCAGCAGCAGGAGGGGTGGAGCAGTCCAGGGAGTCAGTGCATTTACAGTTGTTACCAGGGAAACAAGGAAAATTGCAGACATTCTGTATTATAGATAGTATGATCTGAACCTGGCTGTATCACAGCAGCATTTGGCTAATATAGCAATGTACTGTGCAATATTAGCAAAAAATTCCAATGTTTTTATGGCTGTCGCAGGGTCCTCTCTTGTAAAACATTAGTCATTAGAATTTAAATTAGACTTAGAAGAGAAATGGAAATATCCTGTTCAGTTATCTCCTCAGAAAAACATGGCCCTACACTGAATTTCCACTGCAACTTCATTCATCTTCCCAGTTTTGCATGGCCAGCAATGCAGATGGTGCTTTACTCTCTGAGACTTTCCTTTCCAGCAGGGTACATATTCTTGACTCTGGGCATGGARCCTAAATTTCTCCTTAGTATTGCATAATTCTCATCAATTTCATTCCAGTTTAGACCTTTCTGTTCCCTCTGACACAGCATACAAGCATAAAAAACTTGAAAATAGGCTAAATGAATAACTGAAGATAACTGGAATCAATTTTTTCACACAGCAGAAGAAAAGCAATTTCTGCAATCTCAGTCCTGCCTTCTGTGGTATCACGCGGCTATGTGGTATCCCTCAGGATGGTAAAGATGAAAAGGAGCAGGTCTACAGAGTGTAGCAGTTGGGGTGGAGGACTGAGGTCCACACTGTATGAAACTTTGACTTAAACTAAGTCTGTGAACTGACCAAACCAGCCTGTAAACTCAATTTCTACAAGGCTGCACCATGTTAGACATGTTCCTGAACTGCATCCCTCAGTTTAGTTTCATCTGATGCAGTTTTAGGACTCTGAGCCATTCTATGGTGTGAACCAAATAATAGCAAAGGAGGAAAGGGGAGATTTTTGGTTGAGAGATAACTTCAGATATGAATTTAAATGCTAATGCAGATGTGCCCAAAGTAACCCACTATGTTAGTTAGCCAGTGAAAAGGCACAAAAAGGCATTCTGTCACTTATCTGTTCTGTCACATCTATTCTTTCTGCTGTTCCTTCTCAGCAAAAGAAGTGTGATTTGATATTTGAATAGTGTATCTTGTGCTCAGAATAACTAAACCAACATATTTCTTATCTCTCCTAGAGCAGAATGTCTCTTCATTTTAAGCTTTGTTTTATCTTGGCTATATCTTTAAGGTTTTGAGTTTATTTGTTTGGTTTTTTTCAGCAAAATTGTTTAAGGCTAAAAGATAAAATTGTTTTTCAGCTGTCTGAATCAGAGATCTTTTTAGATCCATCATACATGTCTCTATAATTTAAGCCAAAGGAGTAACTGGTGGAAATAGAAAGCTGCTACTCTCTCTGRGTTATAACTACTTTCTCAGTGCCTTATGCCAAGCCTTTGTTATATGTCAAAGGAACATGAAAAACCATGAATCTCAGCTTTATTTTTTGTAGCTTCTTTTCTGTAGAGAGCAGTCAAGTATTTTCCTTGATACATTCATTCTGAATGGGAGACATGCACTACAAAAGAACCACCAGAAATAGGACCCTTAGCAACTCCAAAGCTCTCTAACTTTGTACCCTAATTGTGGGATGCTAGCAGAGTGCACTTCAGAAGTGTGAAACAACAAAAAGTGAGTACAATTGTCCACAACAAGTTAAAAAACATTCACCATTTCACTGGTTTTGAAGCATCAAGATGATCACTTCTGATATGACCTGCGAATTTTATTTTTTTAAGATGGATGTTGGGTAGTCAAGCAAAGGCTCAGACACCAGGATTTCAGACTGGAACCTGCTCAATGCAGATTTAGAGATAAGAAGTCTCTAAAAAGCCCTACTGCAGGTATGTGGCKGTAGAATATAACCTGCTACATGTATCAGTTTTAAAAGTCTGTAGTATAATCRAACCCAGCTGGTTTTCAAGGTGACAACAGAAGAAAATATTTTCTGCAATATTTAGGCTAACTTTCATCTTTCRACTAACACTCCCCTGAAAAAGAAATGGAAAATTAATATAACACTATCAAAACAATCACTAATTCCCTACCTTTCTTCTTATAAATGGTAGACRCTTGTTCCTTGTGTTCCAGGGTAACAACCTTCATGAGGGGAAACAGTAAAAACTATAACCATTTAAATTTGCACAATTATTGGCAAGAGAAAGCAGACTAAACTAAAGAGTGATAGACCTGCTCTGTGCCCAAGTACTAGCTGGCATTTCTMTTTCTGTCCAGTGAGTGGAAGGTGGCTCACAAACATTCAGAAGTTAAATTTTAGCACCATCACAGCAGTGGCTCTGACAGGGACACTGCAGTGACAGGCAGGGACACATGGACTGCTGCTGCTGCTSCAATTCATTGGAAGTGCTGGGATGGGAGCTTTCCTGACTTCCATCCCCTTCCCACCAGCCTCCCTTCTGCCTTGATAGTGGGCCCATCTCAGGCTGCAAACTGCATTRAAGATCAACACCATCCAAATCATCCCAGTTGCCTCTGAGTGACAGCAGCACTTTGTCAGCCCCAGCAGCTCCCGTGCCTGCTTCACAAGGGGGGTGTATGGAAGTGTATTTTAATTACAGACATTTTTACTTGAGGAGAGGAAGTAATCACGAAAAATGCAGAAGTATCACAGATCTACATACTTAATTGGGGCCCCAGTGAGTCTGACACTGTTTGCTGGCAGTCACTGGGCTTAGTAGCAATTTGAGGATGAGGGGAAGAAAAAGGAAAGGCACACAGGCATTGGATTATATGTTTTAATTGAGAGCATGTTAAAACATCTCCACTTGGTCATCTTACCAAGCTACATGTTCATTTAAAAATATAAATAAAAAATTAAAACTGTTTAATTATTTTCTTTCAGTATTAAAGTCATAAAGAATCCCTCTGAAAGATTTTTTAATCAGCTTCCAAGAAAACCTTCGAAAAGCAAGCCCCCCTTTCACTTTTAAATGGAATTTGTAATCTAATGAGGAAATTATTTATGAAGTATTTGCTCTGCACCTGAAAATACCTCCAGTGAAATTATGTTTGGCAACCTGAAGCACTTTGAAGTCGATGGAGTGGCAATAAAAATTAGGCCTTCATTAAAGAGCAATGCGTTTTCTCCTGTAAACTGGCACCGCCTCAAGAGGTCAAACTCTGGGAAGGCCACAGATCTCTGCCCAAGCTGTGCCTCTGCACCACACCTGGAAACAATTTTGTCCATATTCTCTGCTGCTCTTTATGAATTTCTTCTTCCTCCCCCTCCCCACCCTTTTTTCAGGCTTCCCTCAACAGCTTTCATGTTGCATTTAGGAAATTAACAGTAACTGTCAAATTACTCTGCAAATAGGAGAATATAAGTTTGGAAGGAGTAGAACTTGCCTTTTGCCCTAGGGCCAAGTCAGTGGAAAGGCAACAAAGGGATCCTTGAGAAGTGTTTGGATAGACTGTTTTAGCAAGCCAGGCTCTTATTTTATCAAGTGCACACAATTTTTCCATTGGCAATTTTTCYCCCCTTCCTGTAAGTTATTCTTTCCCCTTGTGCACCCCACTTGCTACATGGATTGGGAAAAGTACTGGGAAAGGTTATAGCTGTAAAGACTGGCAGGGTGGGTATTAACCCTTGGAGAGAGATGGAAGAGGTCCGGAAATGGAAGATCCTTGTGGGATTATGTACAAAAGGTGCAGTTTGGTTCGAAAAAAAACCAGCCCACTTCTCACATGTGCGTACAAAGACCATGTAAAGGAGGGAGTAGTTACTTTAATTAAATACTGAAATCTTTTGGGAAAAAAAGTGAGAGAGRAAAGCTCAGAGGAATTGTAATCTATGGAGATGTAAGCTAATTACTTAATCACTTGCATTTGTAAATCTTATTATTGGAAAAGAAATTCCTGTAGTGATTAAATTACAGATATTTATCTGCTAATAGCCCTGATTAACTGGTGATGCTAATCTGTCATTCTGAAAGCCAATATTAACGGCATCAATCTCACAGAACAATAAACAGTTTATATGAAAGAAAACTTTGTCTGTGCACAGTCCAGATGTGCTAAGGGAATGTAGGATGTGTGAGATTCTGGAACCAGTTTGCTGGACCAACACAGCCAACACTCTCAAAATGAGTTGTTTTGGCCCATTAACCCGTTGTCAGGCACAATGAGTTACTTAGCTATGAACAAGTGCTGTCTTATACTGCAAAAGCAATTTAGTTAGCAGAACTTCTAGAGTAAATAAATAAATTCCAGGCTTAATTTATTACCAGAAAGTTATTAGGACTACGGCAGGTAAGCCAGAGTGAGTTGTTACTACATCTTGTTTGCAGGTCCTGAGAAGAAAAGGTAGCTGATAGAAGGCAAAAAGAGGTATGGTTTATTTATTTTTAACAGATACCTGACTGATGCTATTGATTTTCACTTTGGCTAAATAAACTTTTTCTTTTTAATCAGTGTTTCTTACCACAAGGGAAAGTGATGAAGAGGAAAAGTGGAAGGACCAGTACCTTAATTTCCTCTCCATGTTGCAGGGCAGGTTTTACAGGGAAATGAAACTCCAGCAAATAAACCCAAGTTAGCCCTTCAGAGGAAATTTGCTGTGAAGCAGACAATGGCAAAGTACCCAGTGAAGATCAAGTTTCCTACTTAAGCTGTTCAAGAAGTACTGCAGGAGAAAAAAAAAGAAATGAAACAATTACAGTAAGTGCTCGCCTTACAGAGGTCCTATCTCAAATATAACTGGAATCTACCAATGTAATCTTTATGATGACCAGATGTTACTATTTCTGGGAATGTCCTGAGTTTTCAAGGGCTGCTCGAGTTTCCTGGCTGATTATATTGAAACTGGTGTTTGCCTCAGTTAAAATAAAATCTGCCAGCTGGCTCATCTCATCCTATCACTGCGTCTCACTGCAATCTCCTTTATCCCAACAATTTAAGCAAGCTTTCTTTGTGCAGGAACCACTACAATAGTCTTTAAAAAAGACTCAAGACCTTTTGATTAAATTGTGTTGGGTTGACAGATATTGGTAAAGGAAAAGGAAGTATGAAAGGTGAACAAGCATGTGTTCCTTGTGCTAGATGCARAGGCAAGGATATATTGATAGCATTGACAAGAAAGGGTAAGAAAACGCATTCATTTAATCTTAATACTCAACAAGTTTGGTTTTTTTTTACCCTCATGATTTTCTGTGGTTTGTCTTAATGGATTTTCTTTTTTTTTTTTCTGTTCTTCCCTCCTCCAAGAATGACAAAGATTTTGCTATAACTATCGAGTCAGATGTAATTAAGCATTTACAATAGGTTTGAAAGGCTGCCRCACATCCAGAAGTCCCAGAGAAATCTACATCACCCACCCAATATAGYTCTACAGAATGAGGTCGGTGAATCCTTTCAGAAAACACCAGACTTGTGGCCTGCGTTAGGCCCAGTCTTTGAACACCTGCCTATGGACTTGGCTGTACAGCAGTCCCAGATAGCACTTGACAGTGAAAACACTCCTTGCAAYGAATCTGGGCCTGTGAAGTAAATCTGAAGTATCTCAGAGAGTGCTGGCTTTATGTGCAGTATGCAGTACTACTGCAGTCCAGGCAACTTGTGCAATGCATGTACCAGTATTTTTGTCTCGTAAGTATTTAGAGGATGCCCAGTTTTCAAAGGTTTTGTTCTCAGTAGCAATAAACAAGCAAAAAAAAAAAAAAAAAAAAAAAAAAAAAAAAAAAAAAAAAAAAAAAGAACAATACAAAAAATTCAAGAGCCTGAGCATTCAGAGAGACTTTTCGAAGAACAGAACCTTGCCAGCCATCTGATATGCTTAATAATGGAGAATGCTTTTATGGATGAAGACAGATTTCTGTGTGTTTGCTAACTCTGTGCTTTTGAACTCAATGTGACATGCACCTGTGTGGTTAGGAACAYGGGAGAAGAAAATACAGAACTGCCTGTTTCCATTGCTCCAGGCATACAYGAGGGTGATAGCCTTGATACCTAGAAAGCTGGGGTGCTACTCATGCTGATTGGTAAGGTTTGGTTGGATAATATTACCTATTTGGCACTCTTGGGCRGCTCCATGTGATCTGGATGTTACCAGGAGTGTGAGACAAGTTCAAGGGTCAAATAAAGTGAGGACTTCCAAAAACCTGCAGTGGCAGATGAAGAAAAGGTAAGGGGACCCTCCCATCATCTGAAAAACATATGTAGGGAAGAGGAGACCATGTTTTTAGGTAATGCAGAAATGCTCTCAGTTTRTGACTGTGCAGACTGGGAAGTGGAATAGAGGGTGGCTCTCAGGTTCCCTGTCCGGTTTCTCTTCCAGAAAGCTGGAAAGTGCAGAAAACCCTGTGCCTAAGGAGTGATACTGAATGGCCATTGATGAATGTTTCTGGTTTCTTTTGGCTGCAGATTTTTGAGTGTGTGTAAGACTGGGGAATTACTTCCCCAGCAAGTAGTGTGCCTGCTATGTAAAGATTCTTGTCACAAGATTCTTACCATACAATGACAAATACTTAATCCTTGGCAGTGGTGACTTGATTTCACAAAAACACTCAAATAAAAAGGACCTTCTATTTTTTTTTCCATCATATTTGAATGAATATATATCTCATTGGGAATGAACCACAGCAAGCAAAAGAACATAGTATAATGGAAGCTCAATGAAGTTCTGAAGAGTGGGAGCTCAGTAAGACACTATCTTTTAGTTCAATAAATTATAGGTGAAACTCAGGAAAAAATATCCCCAGTGAAGATTTCAAAATAATACTGGAATATTTTCATTCACATAAGGGAAAAGAAAGGCATATTCTTTATTTTTTTCTGAAATATTTTAATCAAAAGGTCTGTTTTTATAAAACTTCAGCAGTAAATGAATAAAATGGTAAAACTATTCTTTTYAACTTAGGCCCTTGATTTTCCTTTSCAAGTGTCTTGTTGGCATATTTTCTCTTCAGTGGTTGTACTAATTATAGGACTGTCATGAGTAGTTWTCCTTTTGGTAGTAAAAGTGACAATTGTGACAAACAAAAAATCTTTGACCTGTTTTCAGTTTGTCTTGTCTCTTTTGACTGGGAGCTCTGCAAGTCATTCTGTCTCTGCTTACTGRGTAGGGATACAACAGGATTCTGCTGTCAGTGGGAGCTGCAGGAATTCTGTAATTACTTCTAATGTTCCTGTTTTCCTGGTAAGGGAGCTGGAACAATGCAAGAGCCAAGCACACATCTTGACTGTCTTCTGAACATTAGGAAACTGAGACTGCTTCATCCCCCTGACATCCTCTTTCAAAAAAGTTTTATTTTTTAAAAGAAATACATTTTTCAGGTTTCGGGGCAGTAATGCTTCATCAGTAGAGATGATGGACAAGTATTGAGGAAAAGGATGAAAATCTTGTTTTCTAATTTATATGGTATGTGCAGCAGGAACTCTTATTAAAGTTGAAATATTTGGGCATAAAAGAGGCACATGCATTTTTATCTGAGCCTAATGGTAGTTTCCCAGTTTTGTTTCCTTCCTGAAAGAAGTAGATCTGTCTACCATAAAACACAAATTCCAAGGGGCTTTACAAAACACTGTCAATATTTATAATAATGCCTAAATGCAAACCTGCAGTCAATCTGTTTGGACAACAGCTCTGATGTTATCCTTCTTTTTGAATAAACAGGTCTAATAACATACCATTAAATAAATGATTTTTCACAGGCTTTAGCAACTGTAACTGCCCAAACAGCAACTTGAGCAGCCTTGCACACAAATAGTAYATTATGAGCTATAAAACTGCTGTGAATTCATTTATGAGAACAAAGTCCTTACTGTGCAAAATATCAAAGGACAAAAATATATTTCTCTCCATGTATCCCTCAGGTCTGTGATTATAAGAAGAACTTGCAGAAGTTATAATTTTGGTTTTTCAAGCAGGCCCATAAGATTTCAGTCAGCGTACATGCAACCTGCCAAAACATTTTCAGAAGTATAACCTAATCTGGGGAAAGACAAATCTTTCTAAATCTTCTGGATCTGGATGAAGAAAAAGAGGTGTTAAAAAGAAGCCTGAGATGAGACTGGAGTCACAACCATCACTGTTGGCTGAATATTTGAKTTCAAGAACTTTCTTCTATATTGTTTGTAAGAGCTGCAGAACTTCCTCAAACAGTAACCACACATCATCATTCTGTCACCCCATTATAAGACTGTCTAYTGAATTTGAATACCTGGATTTGATCAGGTTACAGAGGCAACTCTGAACCCCTCAGGTGTGGGTGCAGATCCTCTGACCCAGGCAGCTGCCTGTTCCCCACCCCAGAGATCAATCTTTGCAGAGGCACACCGGGACATTCCAACCCCATGGGTGGGGCATCACCCAGCCCAGCAGAATGAGGAAAGCAGGCCTTGCTCTCCAAGGTTTGGAAGGATAGGCTTCTTAAGGAAACATACGTGAGTTAATCTTTGGTAGGAAAACAGTCTGGAAAATTTTCTCAGGGGTTTGAATGAGACATGACCTTCTGCCAAGCTGAAAAGAAGACACTGAGCTCCTAGAAGTTCTTGAAGGGTGTTTTCCCTGGATGTGATTAGAGCCAGACATTGGTGATCAGGATCACAGGTAGCAGATAACCTTTTGTGTAAGAGTTGGCAGAGTGTAAGTGTTGGTTTTCCTCGGAAACCCTGAAACTTGGTACAGGTTGGGCAGCAGGCAAGTGATAAACCACCTAAGTTCAAACACCTTTCATGCCTGACTTGGGGGAGGCTTCCACTCTCTTGTGGGTATCTTAGAGGGGCTTGATGAGGCATTCACTTCCTTTATATTGTAGAAAAGGCCTAGRCCTGTTCTGAATGTACCTCCCAAAATGTAAATGTTCATTCAACAGATGCTAATCTATTAGTCATGTTCAATTTCCATACAAAAGTAATTATGATTATTGTGATAATTCATAATTAAGTGAAGCAAACTTCCACATTCAAAAAGAGGGGGAAAAAAGGGTTCGTCCCATAGCATCAGTGTAGTGACAGCTGCATAAAGATGTCCCAAACCAATAATGTGTTAATTCTGTCCTTCTCAAGAAATATTTTTATTCACCTAAAGTCTTTTTTACCTATAAATAACTGTGCCCTAGTTAGGAAGTGCATAGGAAGGTAAGGAATTGCATAGTTTTAACCTTATCAGTACATCTTTTCTTAACAATCTCTCTAACTGAATAAAACCATACACTTTTTCCATCTAAAAAAAAGGAAAAACCAGAAAAAAAAGTATATTCTTGTGGATAAATTATTAAGTATAGAAGATCTGCTTTCCTGTACTTACTAAATACCTTGATTTGCTAAAATTCTGCTATATTTCTAGACATTTTAAATGATGATGTTGTGTCAAAACAGATTTTGTTTCACTGTCACACAATTTTTAATTGCCTTTCAAAAATGAAATTTTCTTCCTTTTGATTCTCAGAATTGAAAATTAAAACTAAGAGAAAGTGATGCATTAAAATAACTTATATTACAAAAAAAGCACTGCATTTTTCCATAAGAATTCTTAAAAAGACCAGGAAAGTAAAAAATGTTTTAGTTTGCTGTGAAACAATTTCTCAAAATCATCAAATAGTCTAAACAAACCCAAACAACATCTCCTAACAGACCACAGAAATGCTATTGATTGAAAGCACAAATTAAACTCTTAAACAAAGTATAGGAAAGGAAATTAAAGACTTAGTAAAGAAAATCAGTAGTATACATACACAAGACAGAAATACCAATACAAGTTTTGTTCAGTTTTGCTCATTTTGTACCAATCTCCTCAGAGAGGATAAATAAATTACCATGTCTCCCATATTACTACGCTRTCAGTTTCTCTAAGGAAAACCAGGAAGCCCAAAAGTAATTTTTCAAAAAAGCTGTCTGTCAATTTATGTAGATATGCATGCTCCAGATGGGTTATGTTGCCAGTGATATGCTGCCATAGAGGAACAGAGATAAAGCCTGTAAGTATGTGAATATATACACATAGTATTTGGGAAAGCAAAGATGCTGCAGTTGCACTGCTAAAGGAAAGAGGGCACAGTTTTCCCATGGTGTAGTTCTTCATTATCCAAGTGGGAGGTCTATTTATGTGGTGGTTGAGGTGTCTGTCAAAAGGGCGCTTGGCACTTCTCCTCCTTTGTGCTTTGAAGTTCATTTCCTACAGTAACGTGTTCCAGTCATAACACCTCCTTCTTCACAGCTAAAAATCAAGTCTGCTAGTCATCCCCCTGTGCTTCAAAATGTAGAAACCGTAATTTAGCCCTAAGGAAATAAACCAATTACAAGGAACCTGGTTTAACTTCCTGCTGTGGTAGACAAATGGAGATCTACTATGAAAGTAAGCCTGAAAGCTTAAGAAATATGTGTAGGTATTGAGCAATTACAGTCAACTGGAACATGCCAAGCAACAAACCAAATCCCCTCCTGAAAGACTGCACGTAGCATCTGAGGATAACGAAACCATTATGGTTGCTGCACTCTGGAGAGAGAGGTGTGTGAAATTTCCTGTTCTGGTTGTAGACTTCAGTGTTTTCATGATAATGAAATAGAGGACTACTCTATAAACTGCAAAGAATGTGGGTCAAAAAAAAAAGTTTTTATTTCTGCCAACAGAAAAACAGAGGTATCCTGCAGAGCTTCTTACACATAAATGGTATGGATGTATTCATAATTAAAGTCTTTGTCTAATAACGAGTAAAATTCTGTTGTAGAAGGTKAGGACACTCATTACTTGATGCCTGAAAATTTAATATTTTCTCTGAAACCTGGGAAATATCATAAATCATATCAGATAATAACATCAGAAGTTAATTACCTTCCTTATTTCATCTTCTAATAGTGCTGATTTAGGAATAGTAGTCCAAGAATACAAAGTAAACAAACGTTTCATGACTTGTCTCTACTGAATTTTCTAATTTATTGGCTGTGTTTATATCACATGTAATCCCAATACTATTAATATTTTTTAACACTTAAGATTTTTTCTTAAAAATCCTGGATCACTTTTATCCGAATTAATAAATAAGGTATACTATGTACATTCAAGACAGATAAAAAATAGTAATACATGACCACAACATATTATATTTAATCTGGTTTGAAAAAATATTTTAAAAATTATTGCAGTCAGCTTTCTATAGAAACTACTATAAATATTCAATATATTCAGCAAACATTTGCAAAATGCCTAATGATATCAGCAAAACTGGTTTGCTAATGCTGCTTTCTTGAGAAAAAAATGTTTTAAACATGACCAACTAGTGGTTCATAAACACTTTTGAAAASACTCTTAAGTTAAATAGGCTGTGTTACTTACTTCGCTGTTGCCTTTTGAGATGTCACTATATAGTGTGCTAAACAATGCAGTGAATAATGTAAGTGGGGCATAACAAAAGGCAATATAATGCTCTGGAAAGAAATTATTCCATTTTTATGAGTACCATTTCTTGGGATTTATTTTCATTCTAAAGCACATAAAAATTAAACAATGAAGTGTCAGAACAAGGTGAGGTGGAAACTCCCAGCTTTGAGACACTCTACAAATGCTGTAGAAAACTCTTAGACATTCAATCAAATGTTTCCTGCATAGGATTCCTTATTCGTCATTTACTGGATAGACCGCAAGCATTCTTTCTTCCATTGGAATTTATGTAAATTCCTCTTAGATGAAATGATGCCATTTAGGGCAATTGTTCAACCCTTCATCAGGACTCACAAGGTACATGAAGTCAGCATCAGGCTGGGCTAGGATTGCACATAAGGTCTCCAAAGGGAGCTCTGGGTACAGCAGGAAGTGATCGTGGTCACAAGGCAAAGGGACACATCCCACACACCCTGGCTCTGATGGGAAGCAATGCCCTGGATGTTTGGAGCAGCCCTGCAAGCAGACCTGCTGCCTCAGTGTGAAGAGAAAGCCAGTGTCCTGCCCCTGTAAAGGAAGTATCCACTTGCATACTTGGCAAGTTTAAAAAAACTCAAGCATTATTTTTTTGGCCAAAAGCTCATCTGGGACTGTGGTCATCTTGGCCAAATTAAATATCTGTAGATATCTTGGCCAAATTAATTAATTTAGGCAATTATTTAGTCTGTATATTGTTTGTTTTCTTGTTTTTCCACTATTTATTTTCCACTTAAAACATGAACAAACGTTTACCTTTTCTGGATGTTTTTAATGAAAGGCTTTTGCAAAGGGTTTCTTTTATGGAATCATGTTATGAACCAGATGATGATGAACTGTACTTTTCTAAAGAACTGTTTAATACTGTTTAATACATGTAATTTTCTACAGAACTGTTAATACATGTTTAATAGACTATACTCACATGTGCTGTGAAGACCTTCAGTATTAGGTACTCATGATAAAAAAAAAAACCAGAAATATATTTTTAATAAAAAATCCCCAAAAACCCCAAAAACAAAACATACCCAAACTGAATTTTTTAATCTCAAAAGCTATACATTTAAGGGACTATGCTGTATACTCATCTCACTTGTCAGCCTTCTAAAGTAATTTCCCAGCACATTGGAGAATTTTTACTAAAATAGGTGAAGAAACCCCACCTAACAAAAAAAGAAACAAAATCAAAACAGCCCCCACAAAAGGGAGTAGATGAGTCAAAGTTAAATACATTCTGTAATTTTTAGGCATAGCAGTGTCAGAGGAGACTGAAAGCAACATCTTCACTGCCAGGTAGGACTAACCAGTCACACAAGGACTGCTCAGCTGAATAGCACAGGTTTATCTCGAGGTGGGCCAGGGCTTGTGTGTTAACCAGGGAACACACAGGAGGGAATGGAAATTATTGTTATCATGAAATAGTTGATGACTCAAAGATTATAAAACCACAGGGTAGGAGGCTGCATTAATGCCAGTGATCATGGACTAACCTTTGCTTTTATATGGAAGGAAAATATATCAAAAGTTGGCTTTGTTTCAGAAAATGTTGATATGCCATATGAGTAAATCAAAATGAAATTTATACCATGATTTGGTTTTCATTTTTGTATTGTCTGTGTTATTCATATGTTATTTCATAACCTGCTGTGCCTGTATAGATCAAAACAGGTGTCAAAATGCCAAACATTTTGTGCTCAGTGAGAAACCTGAGTATCTGTCTGGCTTTGTTTAAGTATCTGTTTTGTAGAGAAGAGTAGAACTGAGCAGGCAGTTGCTTATTTATTGTTAATTTTATATTCTCTTACTGTATGTTATTTCCTTTTATTCTTCCATCTGTGTTTCATAGGGAAATAAGATAATTTCCAGATATATGTGTTCCTGATTTGTAGTCTTCTTGCCAGATCCACACCCTCAGACCACAACCTCACAGCAGTCTCCTCATCCATCTTGCTGTGCAAGCCTCCAAAGACTGCTTGCTACCTCTCCATCCCACCAGTTTTGTAACCATGGAAGCTGCCTCCAGCACTGCATCTGGACAAAGCCTCAAGCCAGGACTTGTGATTTACCCACTCCCTCACCAAACTGGTTCCCTCCTTGCAGCCAGCATTTTGTCTTGCATTTTCACCCTCCCAAGACCTCAGGAAACCAGATGGAGCTGCTCTTCTAGCAGGAAAACATTCGTGGATATTGTTTTTTGCTGGGTAGTGTTTTCATGATGATGAAATGACAAGGAAGGCAGCAACCAGGTCAGTTCTTGAACAAGAGCCATGAGAGTGGTGAGGCAGCACCTCAGATTTTGCCTTGTCTCAGAAATTGAGGAGCTCCTCGCAACGGGATCCCTGTCCTCACACTTTTGACATTCATTGACACTTTTGACATTCACTGACACTTGACATTCATTTCATAGTGGAGGGTTTGGCAATGAAGCAGTAAAGTTACATGCCAGTAAAAAGGACGCAGTCAGCGAYATCCTGACTTCACAAAATGTCTTATTGTTCTGTGGTATCTCACCCTCCAAAATCAATTTTTGTGAAGGAGGAAGGGCTGACCGAGGGAATATCTACTGTGTGGCTGAGGAGCTTATGGTAACAGTGCAGTAACTATGGCTAGTGGTAAATATGAATAAATCCAGGCAATGATGGCAGCCTGTAAGAACTTTCCCTGGTCAGGTGGCTCTATCAGCATAYTCCTGGGTTCTGAAATATTTTTAGAGTAGATTGCTGTTATTTTTTCAACGTTCAGTTTTCTTCCATCCAAACTTTGCATGTCCCTCAGCTTCCATTAAACACAATCCATCTGACCAGTAACCCTACACATGTGGGGAAAAAAGAGTAAAAAAGTAAAGGGGTCAGGGAAAGGTTGCTTGAATAGGCAATTAGTGGGAAATTTCATAAACAATAAGGGARTATTGCTAGAGAGCAGCCTATTTTTTTTCTACAAAAGTCCCCATTTCATCTCCAGAAATATTCTTTTTATGCATACTTAGTTTAAGAAGAAAATCCCATAATACATTTTTCAGGATATTTTCCACTCTTCATTTATGATCCTATAAATGTTTAGGTAATAATGCTGGTATTGGAAACAAGTCAAATGAGCACAATTCAAATTAGTGGGCAAACTAGAGCAGAGTCTTTTATTTGCAGTCTGCTTGATCAGACCACATTAAAATCAGCAAGAGTTAAGCCTACTCTGTTTACAGCCCACAGGTTGTTATCTAGTTTCAAACCTTTCTGTTCAGAATTGTTAAACCAGTGCTGTACTGCATGCAGCTCAAAATTAATTGGAAGCTTGGATTCTAATGGCTGTTTTTTGGGGCGGGAGTTGGAAATCCTGAATTCCACACCATGCCTGAAAAATGTATTCATTTAATTTAAAACCTTTACATTAAATTACAGGTTATTTGAAAGTTAAACACTTAGTCACAGCATTCTGTATCAGATGCTGTGAATTTATTCACATCTCRGTTTTAAATTACCTCCTTTCAATTTCAGATGCCAATTTCACTAGGCTACCTGAAACATCATTTACATAGAGTTATTACATCAGGAAAGAAAAAATCTTCTCTTGTGTTCAGTGCCTTGTTTCTCTAATCCCCACAGACAGAGGAGAAGAAAGGCTGGCTTTATACTGTCAATTTCTTTTGCTGCACCCATTGGCACTTGTCAATATTCCTTACCAGACAAAATGTGCAAATATTCTAGGACATGTAACAGCTTCAGAAGCTTGCT
The DNA here is from genome assembly GCA_014549065.1 of Cardinalis cardinalis. Taxonomy (NCBI): domain Eukaryota; kingdom Metazoa; phylum Chordata; class Aves; order Passeriformes; family Cardinalidae; genus Cardinalis; species Cardinalis cardinalis. The sequence goes on from JACDOX010000018.1 coordinate 5,471,760, forward strand.
GCCACTTAGATGTGGATAAACTGTAAATGTCTACACATTAATTAATGGAAAAAATAGGGATGTTTTGATGCTGTAAAGCCATAAATAGATCTCTACTAGTTGAGCTGATTAATCAGTTCCGTGAAATGTTCATGTTTCTATATGACTATCACATTTAATAAAAAAATCCAAAAACCTTGTACTATTTAGTGGGTAAAAGTCACTGTATAACTAACAGAATCTTGTAAACATACAGTTCCTTAGGGCTTTTCTGGGAGATGGAGTAATATATGCTTCCGTAACTCTCCTGTTATTTTTAAAAATGGATTCAAACTGAAACATACACAAGATCTGGGGCCGTTCAGCACTGGACCTGTACCTTTTCCCATTGCTCAGTGCCCTAATTTATACACATTCTGCAGTCTCTTGGTAATGGTATTCATTCCTCTGCAGTTGTGCAAATATATCCCCTTTCAGACAGGACTCAGTCACACCTACTTGCAGACATTCTCTTGTCACACTGAATTAGAGTGACCACTTACAAATGAGAAACAATTGAGAATCATGCCAGTATTCTCTTTTCTTACCTGACAAGTCCTCCTGAGAAGCCCTAGGTGTTAGACCTGTCTAAATGTAATTTGAGAAACTGAGCTCTGCTTATCCCGCTCTCCCCACAGTGATAACTCAGTGATGCATACTTTGCTCCTTGCCCTGTACTCTGAGCTGGACTTGCTTTGTGTATCRCTTCTCAAAATAAAGGAAACAGTTCTATTCTGGGATGTCATTGAGATGACTCTTCCCACCACCACCTGCTTAAGCTTTTAATCATGAGATCAAGTCTAGAAGATGTATGTTGTGGAACATCTGAAAAATTAAATCCTTCAGATGTCTCTGCTGGGTACTAGAGTGAACTGTATCAGGGCTCCCRTCTAACTTAGACATACAGAAGATTTTACACCTTTCCAGCAAACAAACCAAAAATGGGGAAAGAATAGTTGAGATGAAAAAGAGAAGGATAATTCTCTCTATATATATAAGGTTCAGCTGAGATGTGGCAGGTGTGTGTGTATATGGACTCATGAGATCAGAAATATTTCCATCTCCCACACCTTAAATAAAAGCTTAGGGATCAAGAACTTGACTTGAAACTCTGAATGGAGTGATACACCTTTTGAGGGTATGTTGTTTTTGAATTATTCTAAATACTGAGTTCTTAGCTATAAAGAATGATGAAATAAAGARCATTATAAAACTTCTATAAAAACAAAGTAAGCAAGGATACTGTTTCACAAATTGGATGAAAACAGAAGTTTTTTTCTCTAAGCTTTGGCTATTAGGAAGTTTTTAAACCTCAGGAGMTCTGATTATGAAACACCCATGTGTATTCCTGAACCACCATCCCATAATCCTTCTGGTGCTAGCATTCTGACCTGATAATTCTCCAGTCCACTATGAGGCAAAAGGACAGAAAAGCAATAAAGGATGGCAAAATTTTGTTGAACACAAGACCTTTTGTAATTTAGGAGTCCCTGTTTTAAATTTGCACACCATTTAATGTCCRGGTATAAGATGCAGTTTGGAACAGCCTGGACTGAGCTGTGCTGCATGATAACACCTGACATTTAGGTCATTTACACRGAGGGTGAAAGAGGAAATCTTCACTATCCTGACTTTAAATGTCTACATCTGATGTTGGGTGTCTAGGTATGACCTACTAATCCTGAAYTCCCTCTACACTAATGAGAGAAACAGAGTTTCCATGGGTGACAGTTTTCACTAAATATAGATGTCTACTTTGGGACAAGATGAATGACTTTCTAGAGATGCCTTTTTCTTTCCATTAGCTATAAATAGRCTCACATTGATTAACAAAGACATCTGGGCTATATGTTCTGACATCCAGTCAGTTGAATCCCGTACAAACACTTAAGAGACTTATGAAAAATAGAAATATATTATACAAGAAATTGAAGATGAATATTACCCCATCATCAAATAAATCCTTAATTTTTTTCTCTTAAATAYAAGGGAATTCTCTCTTCCTGAATTGTTTTTTTCTGCTATAATTTTAGATGAGTGTATGAATTTGTGTATATTTAAATGTTYTTCCTCTAAGAACTTTTAAACTGAGAGAAGAAAGAATCAAAACTTCACAGAGTTAAAAAAAAACCATTAACAATTGGCATCTTTTWTACTTGTAGGGTAATATTATCTAATTACCATCTAATTTTTAGTAGTAAATGTATGAACTTTAAATTATGTCTTCTCTGCACAAAAGTAATGATATAGTTGTGTAATTTCCATACACTGCCTGGTAAGGTTTCCTCTCTACCACTCTGTTATTCAAATCTTACAGGACCTGGAAATACACCTGGCCATGGAAAATAACAAAGACACTAAATGTTGAAAGAGAAAGCTGAGAGAAATGGTGCATTTGCTAACTTTTTACCCTGCTAAACCGTGCTAATTATCTTTACCAAAAACATCAGCCAAACCAGGGTAATTAATTTGCTCTTTTCTGCAAAATAAATGTATGTTGTGTGGGGCTTGACTGCAATTACTGTGTTAACAACTCTGTGTAATAGACTTTATTCCCAWAAGCAGTTAGAATCTTTGATGACCACTTCCTAAACTATAGGAATTGTCTTTAACTATTTCAGTGCTGATGCTCTGAATGTTTGCTTAAATGGAGGGGATACAGGCTTCATGGGAAAGGCAGGCAAAATTACCAGACGGTCTGCATAGATGAACAAGGAKATCCTGGCCAYGCTTAAAAATAAGAATGAAGCATACAAGGGGTGAGAGAAAGYACAGACAGCATGAGAATACAGAGGCACTGTCCAAACATGAGATTTGGTTAGAGAGGCCACCTGAAGTTACATTTTTAATGGTTGTAAGACATGACAGGAAAGACTTCTGTACATACCTAAGTGGCAAAGAGAAAGATGTGGAAAATGTGGGTCCATTGCTGACTGTGGCAGAGGACCTTTGACACAGGTATTAAATGCTTTCTTCACCTCAATCTCTACCAGCAAGACTAACCTTCAGAAAACCCAGGCACAGAGGCAAAGCCTGGAGCAGTGTAGACTTACTCTTGATGGAAGAGTTCCAGGTTAGAGAATATGTAAGCAARTTGGACATATTTGAGTCCTTAGACCCTGGTGGGATGAACTGATGAGTGCAAAGGGATCTGGCAGATGTCATTGTGAAGAATGTTCATGACAAATAGGAGAAGTGCCTGAGGACTGGAGAAAAACAAGTGCCCACCTCTGTCTTCAAAAAGGTCAGGAAGAGTAAGCCATGGGACTGAAAGCTGAACAGAAATAATAAGCGTTCTTTCACAGGATAATATAAATGTTCTTTTACAGGATAATGTAATGAATTTTGCATTTATCTTTGTAATCTCCAGTTTTCTATCTTAGCTTTAAAATACCAGTCAGATTTAATTCCATCCCTTTTATTGAAGGACCATCTGTATCTTTCCCTTGGCCCTGGATCAGGCCTGGTGTGTTTGTCCATCCTTGGAATATATTACCAGCTGCAATGAATACTGTCTTACCAGATCATGAATTGACTCGCCAAATTAATGTCAAGGGATTTTATTTTTTTTTAAAGTTTTTTTTCCTTCCAAAATTGGCTTCCATTTGCTAAAAAAATATTGGCCCTCTTCTGTAGACAATAAATCAAAGCAAACCTCTTGTGTTATATCCAAGTTGCTTATCTACTGTTCCAACTAACAATAGAAAGTATCACATTAGGGAAATCTATTGCCTCATCTGTGGAATCTATCCTGAAATTAAAAAATGATTGGTTGCTCTCTGAATCAAGTAATGAAATCTAAACTTGCAAATTTTTTTGATACAGGAGAAATGCATTGAAGGAACTCATCTTTAAAACTGARGAAATAGTTTTAAGCCATCTCCTAAATGGATTTTTAATTTTGGAAGGGAAGTCTGGTGTTTTYAGAATCCCCCTAGCTCTTCTTCTTACAATAGATGAGTTTTGAAATGCGTAGTATTACACTGTTTAGGAAAGATAAAAGAACAAATACATACCTGAGATTACTTGAAACTTTAGACTGCTAATGAGACTTCTGAGCCAATGTACTTCATGGACTAAGCTGGGATTTTAAAGGTTTATTCCCACTATATTGTCTAGTTCTGTTAGCACAGACCTGAGAGCAGTATTTAGGAATCTCACCTTGCCACACTGTGGGTTCCAAAAGGACAGCACAATTCAGCTCAAAGATGGACTTTGCAGAGAAAATAGGTTGAATGCAGAAGGTTGATTATCTGGAAAAAATAATGACAAATGAGATGATGGAGAGAAAAAAAATGTTTTAGTTTTAAACCATAGAGGCACTTGTGATTACAGGTTGAATTTCAAAAATSGTGTTGAAATTTTCTGACAAGTTGAAGGAAGAACTACAAAGATATTTTGATGGCTGAAGAAAAGGACCTTGAAAAACTTAKAGCATATGCTTGCAAATAAGTAACTAGGTGTGAAATTACAGAGGAGTAATTAATGGTTCATATGTTAACTTGTCTTGCTGTAAATTATTTATATGTCCACACTAAMAAGTGTTTCTCTTTTGTTTACTTGTTTTCCATCAAGGACTGCTTTATGTAATTGCTCAGAATATCTAAATACTTCTACAGGAAGAAATYACTAAGGGTAGCAGTGAGAGAGAGACTTAAATGTCTGCATGGAARCTTCTGTTCATTTTGGACCATCCCTCAGTGGTCCTTGCTTACTGTGCTGTAGTGCATATTACATTTCTCCTGAATAACTGCTGGTAAAATATCTGAGATGAAACTATAATGAAAAATGTGTTAGTGAATTTTTGAGGCTAGAAACAACCTCCAGAYGATACAATGTTGTTTCAAAAGCACTAATGCTCCTTATATTTCCCATTGATTTTTCTTTAAATAACAGGAGCAAGCCTGAGGATGTTAGAAGACTTTATAACTGATTGATTTAAAAAAAACCCAAAAAACTTACAGACATATTTTCCTCAAGTAATTTTTAACAATTGTTTTACCTTCTCATAATACATATATCATCATTTAAACATTATTAAGAGTGTTAAATGAGCCATTAAGCATCTTCTTTTATTGGGCTGCTGCTGGATTGCACAAATGCACATATAACACTAATAGCACCTCACTATATTTACTTTTAGGAAAATATTATCAGACAATATAATTGATGTGACTTAATAACAGAGAAAAGACATTACAAGTCCTGGATCAAATTTCTCATGAGAATAATAATTTCCTTATACCAAAACCAAGTATTTTTTCTCTTCTTCTTCAAAGCGTCGCACTTTAAAAAACAGAGCTGATAGAACTCGTCATTGATCCATCCAGCAGCTTCTGCTGCTRTCTGTGCTTCTTAATATTCACACAGCTCATACACTTACTTTGGGGTAGAATTCCTGATTACCTGCTCCAGGATGTTTAACTTCATGACTGGAACCTTATAGTAGTAATCTATTACCATACAGGAAAAAAATTGACATATTTGTGCTACTTATATATTTATATTATATGTGTGCTTTTTTCATAAGCGATGGTATTTTACAGTGTCATATGACTTGAAAATATACTGTACAGATCAAAGTAGATTTTGCAGCACATATGAAAGAAATACAGCAAATAAAATATAGAGGGGCATTTATTCAATTTTTTTATTTTAAATACTTCTGCATTACTTCCTTTCATACATACAGTGCTGGAGCATCTTTGAAGCAACTACTATTTTTTAGTACTTATGTTTCCAGGGGGAGGTTTCTGGGCCATACTTCAGCAAAACTTTTCAGATTATTTTTAACTAATGCCAAATGGCAACTGTTCCTGTATGGTTTCCAGAGTGCCCTGAATGTGAAGATCCATAATACAAAAAAATCAACAMTTATTCAAGCAAAGCATCCAAAGTAAGAGAAGACTTGGAAGCAGAAATAAGGAATAGGAGCTCTATGGTTATATGCATGTCAAATATTTTAAAAATATAGCAACTAGACAGATTTTTATTCACTTGATAGTAATAAGTAAAGCATTGTCTGGTTAACTGTATTCTATAAACTTGAAGCCAAGAAGTAGGAATTTGAAATTACAATATCTACAACTGCAGTCACAAATCAGGAATAAATCTATTGTTACATGTAGACAGAAGAATTTGAAGCAGTGACATGGAAGACTTGGGAGTGTTAAGGTACTTTTTTCTGTTTGGAATGAAAATATGTTTGCAATGAAACCTGTATCATAGGAAGTACCTGAGGCAGTACTTTACACTAAAATCAAATCTTATTTGGACAACACACTGAGGAAAAAACATGCCCTTGAACCTTCAGGAACTAGATAAGGAACTCTCTTAATTAAAGAAGGGCTCTAAACAACTATTTTGAGAAGGGCTGAAGGGCATCTCTTGATCTCTCACACTCTTTGGAACAATGAAGGGTTCATGATGTGCTGAATCATGGTTACACCTCTATAAACYGGTTCAAGGTAAACAGACTCTTAAATCATTTGTAAACTCCTTCCTAGAAAGATTTCCTTATGTTGGCAGTATGCTTTCCAAATTATGATCAAGGTATAACTTTGCCCTTAAGATCAAAAACATCTGCAATGAGAAGAGAAATGGTAACACTGATGGATCAAATCTGAGAAAATGGGACTGGATTTGAATGACTACTCACTTCATCTTTTCAAAATCACAATGTTAACAAATGCTTGCRAAGACAGATTCTTTAAATATACGTTCTTTATAAATAACAGGACGCATATTTTACTTCTAAATCAGGATTCTTTGCTAATTTTGCAGCACCAGTGATAGTAATTTTGGAGCTCTGCCTGCATCCAAACATGTCCAATTTTAGCAATGATTTGRGGCCCAAGTCCCACATCTTTTATTGCAGTTACCTATATCAGATCACAAYATTTAGCCTACTTGTCACCTTAATCAGTTGTAAACACATAACACCAGCATTTACTGTTCTRCTTCACAACGTGCTTTCTGAATGTCATGGATTATATATCTTATGAAAATACAATAGTGTATTCTAGCAGTCTGCTAAGTCTGAGAGCTCAAGACCACTAGGATTTAGTTCCAGATTCCTGCAGTGGAATTAGACTTAATACAGAATAATAAATCTGAGAAGTTATTCAGCTCCTCAAAGATATGTGTCTATCTTAGGCAGAGTGAAACATCTCTTCAGGCTCTGTATTAATGATAGTGAGAGAGTAACCACCTAGATCACATCTAGACATGGCCATGGGCGGCTTCAGTGGCCAGGTGTGTGAATCTTGAGCTGCTACAATCCAGACAGCGTGCTCTTGCATAAGGAATAGTCACCCTGGGCCACTTGAGTTGCCTTAAGAGCATCAGAGAAATCTGCCTAGAATGGCAGGTATGAAGAAAGAAAGGGAAATCTACCCCTTCCTGCACTCCATAGCACCTGTTTAGGTGACTGAATCCTGCTCTTTGTGTTCAATATATTGTTTTAGYTCACATGGTTGTCTTGGTTTTCTGTTCTGTCTGGCTTCCTTTCCAGGAATGTTACAAATCACAGTGGGGATGATTGCATCTAGGTTTAGCCATAACCTCAAAAACATCCTTGTATCTATTCAGAAACCAAGTGCCCTGAGCAACCTTATCTAAGTTAGTTATCTAGGTTCTCTCAGCAGGAGCAGAAGACCTGCAGGGACCCTCCCCAACACRTAGGACTCTGTGGTTCTGCTTACATCTGAAATGGCTACCCTGGGGCATTCTGGGACACATCTGACACTTGTAGGCACCAACCCTAGCGTGAGGTGATTCTCACCCTGTATGTGCTTCTTCCTTGCCACTGACTTTAATGAGAGTTTATGGTGGCAGATTCAGATGTAGACACCTGCACAAAAGATTTAAATAGCTGGTCAGGAAAATCCCTTCCTCAATAATTCTGAGATCTCTGTCTTCTGAAATTATTCTGCCCTCATCAATAAGAAAATAAAAAACCGGTTTGGTCACATAACACTTGCTTCCCTCAGAAATAAAGTTTAACAATGTAATGGGGTAGCATAGTTTAAGAGAATAGTGACAGGGAGCACATTTAATTGTTAGTAAGATAACAGATTTTTTTCCTAACTTTTATCCCCATTTACTATGTGAGCATAGGCAAGGCACTGTGTGTGCCTCAGTTCATTCAAATGTAAAATGGTTATAATTAATATTCAGCATAATTAATGATTAAGTGCCTTGAGAACATGTGATGAAACAAACTCTAGAAGAGCAGAGTATTTTTGCTTCAACCTCTTTAAAATTGTATCCCCTTGCCACATATTTTCAAAAAGTCTACAACTCCTTACTAGAGCTAAATGACTAATTCAAATGAATAATTTATCTGAAGAATTTTGCTTTGTTTTCTCTTTGCAAATTGTTCTCAAATAGACTGCAAAATTCTTGGGCTTATTAGTTATTGCCAAATTATGCACAGATCTCTTCAGTGACTAATTTTATGTCTGAAGCTCATTGAATTTTTTTCCTGAAAATGTTAGCAATTTGCTGTTTGTACTGTGCTGGTAGTTCTTTCCTATTATTGAAAAGCATATGTAATTAATCAATGCAGTCGTACCTATATGTAATGATATTTTATAAATAAATACATATATATGAAAAATTCCTGATTCATGGACTTTAAAGGTCAGAGAGTACCAGGAGACCACCTACTCAGAACATCTGTAGAGTCAGTTACCCCAGAATTGAGACTAATAATTCGTGCTTGACTCAAAGTGGCAGACCCCTTTTAAGAGGATCTGCAAAAGATTATTGAGAAAAGGAAGCATATTTTCAATAGACTTAAATTCACTACAGGGGGACTGATTCTTTCTTCTCCTTSTACTATGAATCAAAGATGACTGGAAATTATTGGATTAAATTACATTCTCTGTTCATTCTTGATTGGGTGACATCAAGAGGCAGAAGACAATGCACTGCTCTTGGTAGGTTTTCCAATACTTAATGACACTGTTTGTTAGAAATGTTTCTTACTAATAATATGAATTTGTCTCAAAGGCTTTAATTTCCCTTTGACAGTTCTTATTAATAACTTACACATCACAATCAAGTTACTTCTTGATCTTTTTCATGAGCTAAACAGATCGAATTTACTGTAAGCCTGTTTTGAAGCCCTCCAATAATAGTTTCTTCTGAACACTCTTAAATTTGTTGACATGCTTTAATATTCTACTGTCAGTCTCAGCAGTGCCATTTATATAGCTAAAGTTCATGACATATTGATTAAGAACATCCATTTCCTGCCTGGAGATCAGGAGAAATATCATTGTGACTGATGTCAGACAAATGATGAATCACACACACTTAAAAAAAGTTACAGTCAAACACACCCATAACACATGCACACAGAATTTCAATTTAGGTCAATGTAAATATTTCATTTGGCTGAAAATTCCATTTCTTTTCTAGTATATATTTGTGTCTACTCAATGTATTTAACATTCTTTTGTTAATATTGGCATATTTTTAAAAAGACAAGCAATATTTCATTTGTGAAATAAGTAAGTACAGTGATTCATTTTATGTGGTTTTGAATTAAGCACAGAACCCAAATTTTGATCTGTTTCAGCTTTTGCTTTTCAGTGACATTGAAAATTATCTAATAACTTTTGTCTGTCTCTGCRTCTTATGCCATTAACTGCATGAATTGTTATTGTTAGGGCACAATATACAGTGAGACATTTTTCCCAACTAAGGTTTGGAATTGAAATTAACTCTACACAGATAGTTAATTTTGATTTAAAGGATGACAAGTAAGAAAGAAGGTCACCCATGGGAACTTCAACCAAAATTTGCCTTAAAATCAGAAAAAACAATCCAACAATCCAATCAACACATCACAAAAACTGATTTCAGGAAAGCCCTGCTCTGTGGTCTCCTCTAGACCCCTGATATTTGACAGATAAACTCGTGCTGGGTTCAGCAGAGCTTGGATCAGGCTCTAAGCACAGGAATTTTCTGGCATCACGTAGCAGGTTATATGAATGGACACTTTCCTTTACTTTGTACCTTCACCATCTGTTCTGCCTTCTAATTAAAAATGCAAAATGAACATAATTAAATATTGGCATCACAAAAATAAGCTAGAAGTTTTTTCAATGCATATGCATGTTCTTTATTAAATGCAACAAGCATCTGTTTTGTTTTCTTATGTTTCAAGACRCAGATAGAGGGAAATTGCTTTTTCCTGACAGAAAGGATATTTTTCATTAGTAAATTGGAATTAAATAGAAGAGGTAACACTTTACAACAGTTGGTAAACAGCAGTTTCTGTAAACAGAGATTCAGGTCTGAGTTCTTTCCTAAAGAAGCACAAGAGGAAGAGGAAAAARCAGAAAGGAAAGCCATTACTAAACATTGTTCTAACTGGCTACTGAAGTCAAGCTCTTGGTCCAGGTTCTACAGTAACAACTTTTGAGTAGGAATCAAACTTGTGCCACTTCCTCAAAGAGCTGCTGAACCAAGCTAGTGTCTGCCTTCCACAACAGCATACACCTTGTGCTTAATCCTTGTAAAGGGTTACTTAATTAAGTGTCTTGGTACTTTACAACATCCAGGTGGGGTGTAAGGAAGTATAACCATTCATAGTTTTCAGATAAAGATGGGCAACTCATAACCATTATGGTCTGTATGCACCACATATTGAAAACACAGGTGGTCAAGGAGGCCAATCCTGGCCTKTATTGGCAGTAGTGTGGCCASCAGGTCCAGGGCAGGGATTTTGCCCTTGTACTTGGCACTGGTGAGGCCACACCTTGACTCCTGTGCTCAGTTCTGGGCCTCTCACTACAGGAAAGAAACTGGGGTGCTGGGTCTGCCCCTGACAAGGCCAGTGGAGCTGGTGAAGGTCTGCAGCACAAATCTGATGAGGAGCAGCTGAGGAAAGTTAGKTTTTTTAGTCTGGAGTAAAAGAGGCTTAGGGAAGACCTTACTGCTCTACAACTGCTTGAAAGGCAGTGGTAGTGAGGTGGGTGTGAGTCTCTTCTCCCATGCAACAGTGACAGGACGAGAGGAAATAGATTTAAGTTGCATCAATGGAGGTTTAGATTAGCTATTAGGAAAAAGAATTGATGGAAAGGGTTGTAATGCATTGGAACAGAATGTCTAGGGAACTGGTGAAGTCACCACCACTACAAGGGTTCAAAAAACATGTGGATAGGGTGCTTGAGGACATGGTTTAATGGTGAACATGGTGGTGGTGCTAGGCTGACCTTTGGACTTGATAATCTTAAAGCTCTTTTTCAACCTCAATGATTCTATGATTCTATGAGATATCTATATCAGTAAATAAAAACAGGGAGAGGGACTCACCTCTGCACTTGAGGACATGTGGATGTGTCCTGGCCACTCAGGATCAACCTCCTCCAGAGGTGCATTGGTATTACATAGGACTTCATCCTATATTTCTTCAAGGTTCTGTTGTCCCAACGCACAATATGTATTTTTTGTGTGATTAGTTAGTGCAGGGTGCATTAAATAAAGAGGCACTGTGCTGCAGCCAACCAGAACAATGCTTTTGTAGCTAGAAGCTGAGGGCACACATAGCATGTCTCAGCAGCCAGAAAGCATGTAACTGGCATTCAGCAAAAATTCCTCTGAAAGAGTATTGGGGTGTTTTTTGGGGTGTTTTAACTAGAAGGSAAACTTGATGCTGACATGTCCAGCCTGCTTTCCAGAGTGAGATGTCCTCCAAAGTGTCCTTGGGTTTTGTGTCAGAGAGCTGAGGGAGCTGGGCCAAAAAGCTGGGAAGTAGGTGGTGTGCCCCAGGGGCTCAGTCGGCTGCACACAGCTGAGCACCAGTGCTCACTGACAATAGACACACAGGAGAAGGCAATTGCTATAGCACTTGCCCTGCAATAGTAGTCAGGMCTTTGGTCACTTGARTGRTTCAGAGTCCTGGATTAGGTTTATSGAGTTCCTATAGAGGCTCCAGGAAGATKGARGCATCCCTGACTGAGATCTACAAAATGCAACCTGACAAGAGCTTCTTGTGTTAATCAGTAGGRTAACTAAGGAGACAAGTTTGTTTTCAGTRAACTGCACTCTGAATTTTAATTTCTGAAATCTAGACTTCACTTTGAATTCACAGACATTAATTCTTTACATTAGTATTATGCTGAAACTACTCCTTCACCACCTATTTCGTAGTAAGCATTTATGGGATCATAGACTAGAATGGAAGTGTCCCAGTTCCCAGCCTGTGGAACAACCTGGTCAGAAGCTGCTCGATATAAAAATATCAAATCCACGAGAGTGAACTGACTAGAGCATCTTATCTTGTAAATAAAGGCTTAGGGTAACCCTTGGTTGGACAAGCACTCCTACACTTTAGTTCCATGCTCAAAACACCAAGCATCTGGGTAACACAACTACAACCCATGTTTGTTGCAGTGCTCAGTGTTGAGAATACTCATTCTGGCATGAAAACCCCAGGAAAAGAACCTGTGGCACTCTTAGGATAAATTAGAGAAGATTATCAATGTGAAACTTACTCTTTGAGAGGCAGGGGAGTGTAGCCTGTTTTAATTCTGGTTTGGTATGTCTTCACTTCACTGTTCCTTCACCTGCACTGGCAATGTCTTGCTGGACCTGAACTGGATGACTTCTCAGTGAATCCAAAGCCAGGTCATTAGGCTCTCTCAGATGGGTTTTCTATCTTCAACTCTAAAAATTGGGTGTGTAGTCCAATTTTGTCATTTGGGCTCCCTCTAGAGCCAACTGAGGAAGACAGATGCTCTACCACATTTTTCCAGTCACCGGATAAGTGTTGAAGACAAATAGTGTGACTTACTCAACAAGTACAGAGGGAATCTTACTCATTAGCTCAGTCTATTGCCTAAAATTAGGAGAGAGGAAAAGCACTCATATGCGTTTTCCTAATGAAAACTGAGGAATGTTTCAAGTCAATTTGGTAATTTAAGTTTTCRTCTAAATACGAGTCAATATCTGTGGCTACCAGTGTATTACATGCTAAGCCAAGCAGTATTAGATCTCTTCGTGAATTTTCTGCTGCTGTTAAATCAATGGTGAATTGAGTGTAAAAACCAGTCCCCATGTACAAATGAATGGGATTTGTACCTTCCTWGATCTGTTGAAAATTTATAGTGACCATTATACTACTGCAACTCTGTTGCATGTTAGACCAGCTGCTAAATGTCTAATTTARGAATTCTATAAAAATATAAAGTAAAAAATAGCTATTTTCCGACTAAATATTTCACTATATATGAAAGTTATAGCAGAGGACAGGTATAAATTGCTCATATCTCCCTGACAAGTTTTTTCTTGGAAAAAGGAAAGGAAATTTCTTCCACATCTGCTGACCAGAGCCTATAGAAGCCCTATAGAAAGACTCAGCAATATTACTTCAGAAAGKTCATATGGCGATGTGTATCTGGTAGAAAGAAAGAGGGAGAGTAATAGAGRTATGAAGTATGTTTCTAGAAGTAAGTATGAGATGCAAAATTCATATTCAAGGCGCTATGTACTGTAATGATGTTCAAAATCACTACCTCCATTTCAGGCACTCCAAAAATGTTTCACTCTATGCCCTTCTGTGTTTTTTAAACACAGTTTGTCTTGGGGAGGATAACTGCAGCTTGGTACTATACCTCACACAGTGTGAGGAGGAAAGACTTTGTTTTTCCTTGAGTCCTGTTGAAGTGTTAATTTAAAGAAGTAATAATGTAAATCTTATTTCAAACATTCTTTCCCCCTGGCAGACTTCTATATTAAGACATTTGGGTAATTGACCAATGTTACTGTAGCTCAGCAGGCATTATTTTCTTTAGGTAAAAGGATACCATAGTAAATTTCAATGAGAAGGAGCAAAAAAAAAATGAACAGACTTAAATAAGACTTGAATATGAAAGGAAAATATAAACCAGATGGGAGTGATGGAGACAGGTTTTCATATCTTTCTTTTCTTTTAAGGTCTGTTTAAAAGTTTCCCTTCGCTGCATTGGCTTTTTGCCTCTGAGTAACATGAGGCAACGTATTTGCTCAGCAGCAGCAGCAGCTGGGAGCGATTCACTGGCTGCAGAGTGCTGGCCAGCCACAGCAGGCATGGATTTGGTGTCCAACACAGCTCAATGGGAACATTCCTGCTGCCTGCTGTGGCTGCTGGAGCAGGTGCTGGAGGGGAAGGGTCTGGTCTCCCTGACATTGGGGGCAAAGTGTTTGGTGAGACCAACCTTTCTTTGGGTCCTGAAGGCAAATCTGGCAACTCCACCTCCAGTCTTTTTGGGGAAGAAGACTTTATGTTGCTCCTGTGTATCATATGCCTCTCTGACCRTGAATAGGTTTAGAAGCTGTAAGCTAACTGTGGGGCCTGGCTGTAACAGTGCTGGACACTTCCTCCCTCTTGCACCCACTAACAGAGAGGAATTTTCATCTCCCTCCCTGCTCCTCCTAATTAAGCCATAGCAGCCATGGTGGCTCTGGGGCTCTTTCTTCAAGTCATTGTTTCTCACTATGGTTTTACTGACACATGAAAAAAGCTCAGGGGCAGGAGGCACATGGTGTTTTCTACTGAAGCTTGAGCTTTAAAGCTGGGACTCAGACTGCTTCACTCCACTGCTGACAATTTAGCAAATGGTCCATGTTATGCCGCTTTGATCTTGTGAAAGTTTTCAAAAATTTCATCCTTGAAGAAAGCTACAGGCCCAACAGATCCCCCAGTTCATTAGCAATCCTTTAGCGGTTCCCAACAATTAGAGCTGTCAGCCAGTCGAACTCCGTTCGGAGGCCGTGCATTCAAAATCCCTGACTAATGACTTGGTAAAAAGACTTGACAGTGTGTTGCAATTTGTTATAATTGAATCTAAGCTGCATCAGCTGTTTGAGGGGCTGAAATGTTTTCAAACATTACATTGATTTAAATTAATGCCACAAAAATATTCAGAAATCGTGTCTGTCAGATTCAGTGCTAATAATCATGTTCTCTTCAGATACGAAGAAGACATTTCATCACCATTTGAAAGCATTGTCAGGCAGGCAGTTTAAATTCCCCCTCCTCTTCCCCCTTAGCTGAAAAATAAGTTGRTAATCATTATACTCATGAAAGGAAAGAGCTTGGTAGCTGGAATGGGACAGGGTGGAAGGGAGATGCCTCCTGAACTATGGCACCTTTGGGAAAAAAAACTTGAAAAGACCATTACAAGTGATAATTTTCACTGACTACATTTCAATATAAAAACCAAAAAAATCAAAAAAGTTAAAACCAATTCTGCAGCAACTGTTGGAGAAAGTTCAAAAAGAATCACAATTTCTAACTCATTCTCTGCCTTTATTTTAACTGTGGACAAATAAACTGAACAGTGGGACATTTGGCAAGCAGACTTCCAGCACAAACTCTCTGGTTAAAACTTACATCTGTTTTCAGAATAGCTTTCTCTCAAAAGCAGTGGGATGACATGAGATATCAAGGCAGCTTTACTTTCCAAATAAATTGTTTGCTCTGTTTTTTAAATCCTCTGTTAGTACTGGAAAGCTTTCCATTTAAATTAAGAGGGGCTCAGACTGTAAGCACTAAACCTGAATTTTCCTACTTTGAATGCTCTAGGGTTTAAAAATGGAATTTAAAGTCATTATTCCATTTGTATGAGCACTATTTAAAAGCCAGATCCAGACAGAACTTGTGACTTTGCCATCTAGAAAGTCAAGACCGTTTGGATTCTGTGGTTTTTTTCTCTCTTGAAGTACAGAACACCTTGAGTGTACAAAATAATGACTTAAGGTTTAATCAGTACAGAAATTTCAGTAGTGACAGAAAAGGTCACTGAAGGAACACATTTCTCTGTAATATATCTATGCAAACTAGGCTAAGCTGAGACACTACAGGTTTTAGTTATCACATTACTTTGCCTAATAGGCAAAAAAATCTATTGACAAATCCTWCCATAGAAAGAACAAATGAACTTTCCTGACCTTAGAAACTGATTGCAGCCTTTTGTTAACACCAGTTTTAAACCTATGTGGTTCTGAAAGTCACAGCACTCACCTGGCCAGCAGTGGATATCTACTGTATACATGCCAAACTCTGAGCTGATCCATGGACACACCTGATGGGAGCAGCTAATAAAGTCTTGGTTTGAACTGTAGGAAGCTGAGATAACCTCAGTTCCTAATCAGGAATTAGATGTTCTTAGAAAAGTGGCTGATTACAAAATCAGGCAAGGAAAGAAGCAAACAGCACCCACTCTGAACCTCTTCACATTGATAAACTCTTCAGAAGTCCCATTTCTTATTTTTGAAGCTCACATACTTTTCCTTACCAGTGTATTATGAATAAACCTTAATATTAGTAACTATATTTGTCTCTATATTTGTAGTTAATATTATCATCTTGATTTTTAACAGATTGCTAAGAAAGTCTCAGGAATGTCTTTAGTACCAATGCATAGACCCTCTGATACCAGTACATAAACATGTCTGTGCTATGTTAGAGGTAATTCATCCTTTCCTGCTCCTTTCTAAGTTTTGCACATTTAGACTTCTGTATTAGCTAGATGGTATGTGGGCAGCTAACAATATACTACTGGTTAGTCTTTTATTCTTGCTGGTCTCACAAAAGACTGTGGCTCATAAAACTCCTTATACGAAAAGGCTTTTATACAATATCTGATTATTMAAAAACGTCAATGGACAGGTTTGAGTTCTTATGCTTCATCCTTCCCAGGTTTTACAAAGATGTGTGTTGCTGGGATCCATGGTTATCATTAAATAAATCAAAGAAGACTATTCCACTAACACATCCTATATTCATTTAACATATTCATTTTCTTTAACTATTATGGATCTGATTCTACTAGGCAGGTATAATTTCAGGAATGYTGATATGTGGCCTGTATTGAGTGCTTCAGGGTGGATTTATTTCAATAACCTGATCTATTGAATCCAGTCATCTAGGCTCCTCCTATAGTCACAGGAATATGAGAATCATCTCCAGACAGTGATTTAGCTCAGTACCTGTCCTACACAACCACCTCCAGATGCTGCTTCTGCCATGGGAATGTTGTTCATCCAGATGCCTTGCAAGGTCAGAGAACACTGCAGCTTTTCAGATACTAAGAGAGAAAATTCCACAGGTAAAACCCATGAAACTTTGCCTGCCTCAAGCTGATCTTCTGTATTTTCATACCATAAGCTTGTGAAGAGTTGCTATGGTTCATGACAGCATTTTAATACTTTTTTGTGTTGTCCTAGCCCTTAGCTTGGGCTTTCAAACTAGTTAACCTTTAAGGTCCCYTCCGACCCAAATCATTCTATAGCTATCTTCAGTTCATGTAAAGTCMCAATACTGAGCCACCTTCCAAAGTTAATACTGCAATAAAAAGGAATTTCCTGAACAGATAGAACCTCCACAAGATTCTTCAACCCCTGTTTGAGCATTTTAGTTATAATTATA
The DNA here is from genome assembly GCA_014549065.1 of Cardinalis cardinalis. Lineage (NCBI taxonomy): Eukaryota > Metazoa > Chordata > Aves > Passeriformes > Cardinalidae > Cardinalis > Cardinalis cardinalis. The sequence goes on from JACDOX010000018.1 coordinate 5,489,203, forward strand.
TTCTGGTATACTCTGAGTGCTTAACAACTTCTGCTGAAGTCAGAGGGAACAGCTTCATACATGCTTACCAGTAAAAGTTTGAATTTGGATGAAACAATGTGACTTGGCAGCCTGATATTATGCGCTATTTGATAAATATATATAAGGTGAGATTTCTTCTTTTATGCAGTAATACCTTACCTACTCTATGTCACGCCAATTTCTTGCTCCWGTCCCCATATCATCCTTGAATCCCTGCTATGAACTGTTACCTTTTAATTATTTTTAATGTGCTTTCACGTTTTTTATCTTGCTTAATTCTGTGAGAAGCTTGTCCTCTCAAAAATATAGTTTTGCTTCTTCTTTCATCACAATCAAAACATGTAAACTACGGCAAAAGCTGTTTTAGAAAGGTGGGAAGGAGGGAAGGTTAATTATCTGAAGGTGTTATATCTACAAAAAGAGCCAAGTCACAAAAGGGTTATCCATTTAACCTAAATAGCCAAGTCAAACAAGACACAATTGGGGTTAATTTAGCTTTCCAGGCTTTCATAAACTCATACTTGGGAGGTCGAAGGAGGGAAGTCAATTAGCCCCAATTGTGTCGTGTTTAACTTGGCTGGGTGAGTCACTAGCCCCTTTGTAAGTTGGCTCTCTTTGTAGCTATCACACCTTTTGTATGACCGTACAGTTTTCTAACTTGCTTTTTTTATTGACGTCAAATATTTTTTATCAGATATCACAGTTTCTTGGGGACAGTGGTCTGATAGCAGCATAATTAAATAGCAAGAATGCATTCACCCATTTCAGTGCTCATAGAAAGCAAGTAAGTATGGATAGAACTTGTATGAAATCACATACTCAACAGGCTTTGTATTCAGAGATTCCTGACACAAAGCCAAGTGCGTAATCCGCAGGGCTGTGCGAAGCAGTCAGTGAAAACTGGCAGGAATGTCCATGTGTTAAATTAGACACCAAAATAAACATCAACACTCCCACAAATGGGACAAAAACAACACAGACAAAAACCTACTTAACTCTGTAAAATAAGCCACTTAGTTGGAAAAACATGTTGTGCTCCTTTTAGAACTCTTGATAGAGTATCTTCTTGAATGCTACTATTGAAAGTTGTTAGATTTTTTCTTTTTATTTTCTCTTTCTTCTTCTTTTTT
>JACDOX010000018.1:5493118-5505054 GCA_014549065.1 Cardinalis cardinalis
CAAAAAACCCAAAAAAACCAAACAAACCAGAGTGTGCACAAACAAAAAAAAAAAGAAAAAAACCAACTAAGAGGCTGGCATGGGGAGGAACAACACACACATGCTTTGCCTGTGAAATTAGCATAAGAAAGTTTACCTTTCCAAAGTGCTACACACTAATGTCTGCAGCATGGATAAAAAAGAAAAGGAATTGGATGTCTATGTGCAGTTACAGGGCTATGAACTTGYTAGGATGAGGGAGGTGTAATGGGATAACTCATACAGCTGGGTGCTGCAGTGGATGTAAACTAGAAGAACAGATATACTGGAGTGAATCCGGTATAGGGTCCTGACAAGACTAAGGGATTGGAACATCTGCCACACAAGAAATCGGAAAGACATCTGAACATCTTCAATCTGGAGAAATGAAGGCTCAGGGGGATTTTAAGCATGTGTGTAAATGCCTGATGGGAGGGGAAGGGAAGGGAGGGGAAGGGAAGGGAAGGGAAGGGAAGGGAAGGGAAGGCAAGGCAAGGCAAGGCAAGGCAAGGCAAGGCAAGGCAAGGCAAGGCAAGGCAAGGCAAGGCAAGGCAAGGGTGCTGAAGGTGGAGCCAGACTCCTCTCCAAGTGCTCACTGACAGGACAAGAAGCAAGGGTCACAGACTGAAACAGAGGAAATTAGTCTGTTATGGTCAGGGTGGAGAAAGAAAGGAACAGCTTGCCCACAGAGGTTGTGGAGTCCCCTGTCATTGTAGCTACTCAATTCCAGAGGGACACCATCCTGCATAATCTGTTCTAGCTGACCCTTCCCTGAGTAGGTGTTGTGCTGGTCAATCTCCAAAGGTCCATTGAACCTCAGTCATTGTGTGAATATCAAGATGGTGACCAGTGTATATTTTAGGTAAAACAAGGTAAAACAAGAAGCAAAATATACCCATTAAAAAGCAAAGCAATTAACAGTTGCTTCAAGAGAAAAAGATCCATTGTGAAAAAGCATCTGATTCAGAGTTAGGAAGGAATTTACTGTGTATGTGGGATATAGTTCAYTGTAACTGGAAAGAGATATCCATCAATTCAGTGGGTCAGTAGAAGGCAATATAAAATATGAATTCAACATATTAATTCTGTAGGAATATATAGAGCATGAAATGAAAATAAAAATTTACTTCCTTCCAAAAGACAGGCACATAGATCTGCTGCAATGCAGAAGAAAGGCACCAGATAGTCCTGTTCATATTTACTTTCCAAAAAAAACAGCCTCTACATTCAATATTTCCCACCAATACTTAACCTCCTACCTTGAAGTCTCCTGTCTTCTAACTCATGTAATTTTTAACTGCTCATCTTGTTCTTGAAAGCCACCCACAGGTCAGGGACTAACTGCCAGCTCCTCAATGTTCCATTAAGGTAACAATGGTCTTTTGGCAGCACTGCTGTTGATAGACACAGGYGGTTATGGAAACTGCTTCTGGCTGGTAGAGTGGTGCAGTTCCCACTGAAGAGCAGATTAGCGCTGTGTGTGGCACCTTTCAAGGAAACCCTTCCCTTTTAATCAACCATTCCTATTAGAGTGGAAGGCAATGAATAAGGAGAAAGGGAGTTACTGGAATTCCTTGTCCATATGCGTCCCACTTCTGTTGAGCGTGCACCAGAAATTGAATACCTTAGCCACAGGGGTTTAATAGGTTTCACCTGTACCCACAATCTGAACTACAAAGATGAAAAGGGAGCAAAACATACAATCTCTTTCCTGTTATTGCAAATTTTGTACCTGGCAAAGCCCACATTGTGACATTGCTTTGCAGCAGCCATCTGCAGCCACTCTCTTCTCTCAAAAATATTAAAAGTCATGATGAGGACGGAAGCTGCTTCTGTGTAGCCTTGTCTGCATTTTCCTTCAGCAATAGAAATTTGAGTAATTTTCACAGAGCCTGTGCACAGACTCACATGCTGGTGTGCAAATGTCCATAGGTAAATTCCTAGCACAGACTCTGACAAGACTCTGTCCTATATCAGATAGCTGTTTCCTGAGTTGGCCTTAAGGAATATATGGGACAGAATGGTGTCCCTAAGATAAAAACTGCCTCCAATAGGCAGTTATTAGTTAGGAGACTATCCTGTTCTAAAGGAAGGTCATTCAGTTATATGTACAGGAGGAAACCTACGCTATTTTCTATGGTGTTTAATATCAGTATAACTATAACCCTGAGATTCCAGACAGTTCTTTCCCTTTTCTTAAACTGCTCTTATCCTTGCTATAAGGTGAATAAGAGAACAAGGGTTGCCTTTATAACGCTGTTGAGGGAAGTAAACAGATGAGTCTCACAACATTTTGTGATAAGAATTTACTTGGGTAGCTTTCAGGTATTAGACCGGATTACTTTTTGAGAAGCATCCCCAGCCATATAAATCTTTTGTGTCAACTTCATAGTAGGCTATATAAATACATATCATCCAAGAAGAAGAGCCAACATTTCCTTCAGTCTAGTATTTCTGTTTGTGACCATACAGAAAGTAATACCAGTTATTTGCATCAAACCCAGARTTAATTCATGGGGCGTTGTCAAAGATTTGCTATAATTGTTCTTGGGCCTACTTCTCATTCCAGTGCAACTGGGATTGTAGTGGTGATTGCTTCTGCAGTAGACTTAAATATTTCCAAGGATTTCACCTTTTTCTGCTCAACAACTGTAATCTGTCATGCTCTGCCCTTGCTTTTTATATTTGTGACATGACTACAGATGTCTTTCAAGCAAGACTATTGAGAGGATGCATTTACATTCTAGTGAGCTCAGCCRGTGCTGAATGATGTTTGGCCTATGCAGTGTCACCTCCTCTCAGCCAATCTGTGTGATTCAAAAAGCCCAGCTCTTGTGTAAAGGGGAAAAAACCTTCTCTCTGCTGGATGTTCAGGCATTCATCAAAAAATATCAGTTACTGAAATGTAGAAATCACATGTTATAGGTACACCTCAGCATGGGCATTTCCTCTTCCATCAGCTGTGCTACCTCACTGTGGCGGTGTGAAGAAGGGGCAAGTCTTTTTGATATATGAAGTCTTAATCTTTTATTCAGAAATTATGTCCTGATCAGAGTTTAAATGTGATAGGTTACAAAATGAAGACTCCTACTKTTTAAATTGCAGCCTTCAAGGCACAACGAATCTGTTAATCTCCCTGCATAGTTRCACTATGGCAACTAACATGATGGCAGTTCTTCTTATCACAGTAATTTGATCCAAGCAGAAAATCTTGAAAGGTGATTTCCCTCCATCTTTGATTCCATTTTATACTCCTGGAATCTTCTAGGTTGAGAGGTTGCTAGCTACCCTTGTTCACCTGTTTTCTAGTCAGCCTTTTTGCATTTGCGTCACATCACCCTAGTTAATTTGGAAATTTTYGTTCATTGGGAAAAGCTAGTCATAGATTCTCTTCTAATCAGCCAAACTAAAAATTGAAAAGAAACCTACAGATATGGTTTCTTACAATGTTCCAGAATGTAATATCAAGGATGCAGAATCTCCTGCGTTGTCTACAATATATATCATTATGGCGACCTGCTCAATTAGCCTTTTTAACAGAAACCTCCAAAGATGCTTCTTCTACTTGGRGACTTCTAACCCCCCAAAATGCTTAAGCTGTGTTTGAATGAATGTATGTTGTCATACAGAGACATCTTGGGATGATTTACAGTGGGAGCAAAAACCCAAGCAGTTGATTTTTAAAAGTCATAGAAAACTTGGAACTGTTTCTTCAACATGTTTTAAATTGCTCCAAGTGATAATGCTAGAAATTGCAAAACTTTATCAGTTTTATTCTCATCAGACAGCCAAGCATGCCTCAAACTATTCTTTTTTTTTCCCAAAAGTCAGAAGTCTTCAATATTGATCTAGAAAGAGATTACATTTCATGAATTGTCCCTGAAAGAAGGTGTTTTCTTGGCTCTGTTGGGCTACTTGTCCTGTTGACCTGTAAATGGGATATATTTGCAGTAACAGCAACAGAAAAGTAAACACTTCCAGCATAGGAATGCTAGATGTTCAGATGTTCAGATCAGCTCTGGCAGGCTGCTAAAGACATAGCCAAAATTGTTTAGACAATTGGTAGGGATGGCTCAATCAAAGTTCTTGTTCTCATTTGTGATTAGAGGAATTAAATAGCYGTCAACTAGAGTAGGGAACAAAAGAAATGGGTTTTTTTCACAGATATATAGATTTCACTTCAYTTGATGTTAGCTTAATAGAAATAAGGCAATAAATAAAATAGCATCACATAGTATATCTCTCTGGAAAATGACAGACATCATCAGAGCGCAAATATTTATGGTAAATTCTTCAGATAGGTGGAATGAATCACCTGCTGGAAATGCTCATCTACTTCTACCGCATTTAGGACAGAAGCTGAGATCATTGGTTTACTCTAGATGTTTAAATTTCAAATGGCTAAAAGTCAACATTTGTATCAAGTCAATTCCATTTAAGTTTTAAACTTTTCAGTGGAGAAGATTTCAACTTGCATTTCTCTGGCAGCGTGTGCATGTACCTCAGCATAAAGTCTTTACATCTGTTGCAGTTCTATTGTGCATTGCTTTGTGACATACTTTGTGTGTTACAATTATCCATCCTATGCCTCGTAAATCGGGGRAAAGATAATACAATAACATAAATGTGGCCATACAGAATTATACATTTTTTATGTCTTTCACATACAAGTACTAGGATTTCCAGACACACAAAAAAAGGGATATTTTTTTGTAAAAATCTTAGGTAGCTTTAATCTATGTAAAGTTGTGAAAACAACTGAATCCTTGACCATTATGCTTCATTTTAGAAAAAAAAAATATTTGTGGCTGCATGTGAATTACTTAAGTCAAATGGCAACAGCATTTGAAAGAGAATGCTGTGCAGGTACAGGGATGTTCTTGGAAAGAACACTGTTCATTTAGAAAGCCTATAAAATTTTAGGATGTTCATGTAACACTAAAAAAGAATCTCTCTCACTTACARTCAATGTGTACACAATTAATAATTAAAAGTTAACAAATGCATTTAGTAACAATTCTGTTCCAAAGAGAGAAACAGTGAATGTAGGAATGGAAACCCCATTGACTCCAGCCCCTGTTGTCATGGCATCAGTAACATCACAATGAGCATCTGCTCACAAACTCATGAAATCCCCTTGAAGRTTTAGGTTGTTGACTCCCTACATATCTACTGGGTGTACTGTTCAAATTCTCACTTCTGGAATGTTTATATAACTTCAGATTTTAAGCTTCAGTATTTCATGRTCACTTCATATCTGTTTTTTTCTTATGCCAGCACWTYCTTTCAAGGTACAGAAGTAGTACTYACCATATTGTTGAACTGAAAGTCAAGGAGTGGGRCTGATCTCAGGAAAATGGTTTGAAGGTTGTGTCTTTGGTCACCCAAAGCTTCATCTACAGAGCTAATGTAATGAAGCAATCAACTCTGGAAGACGTGACACCTCATTCTAAACCAGACATAGGTTAAGATCCTTAGATTCCTCTCTTGACAACTTCGCCCAGTTAGTACTGGCTGTCAGATACATGCAGATGATGTCTGCAATGTCTTTTTTTGTACAGCAGTATAAATGTTATATTTTATAATGTTTTCAAAGTACTTTGCAACATTTTAGATGTTTATATGTGGTGAATCTTTTTATCCAAGCACTAAAAATATTATAAGGGATTTCTTTGTTAACATTTTCCCCATATATATTGTGACAGTTGATAAAAATCCTACGTTTTTCTGAATGATATTTAATAATAGCATTTCCATTCTTTTCCAGAGAGTGACTCTGGTCTACTAACCTTTAAATTTKCCAGTAATCTGTTTGGATACTGCCAGAAAATTTACTATCTTCCAATTTTTCATATCAGATGCTAACCAATACACTGATACAATACAGGGAACCTCAATATGTGCAGTATTTGTCATCTAATGAAAGCATGGTTGTGGAATTAGGAGAGTGGGGCTCAGCTGGAGCTGAGCCATGGTCCCTCTCTTGGCAAATACAGTCACTCAAGGCAGATGTCTAAATCTGAGTGAGTCACCTTAAGAGTCCCTTCACAGGTGATGCAGAGAAACAGATAGTTCTACAGCATCATTCCTTTCCTTATAAATAAATGTATAAAATAGATTAAATGAGTCACACCTTAAAAATTCTCATTTCCTTCCCTGAATATGAAGGAGAACTGCAATAACTCACTCATCTACAGAAATGTAAAGCAAGGTGGAATAAATTGTAGCCTTAATATGTTTGCCCCCATCTGTGACATGAGCAACAGCATAAACACAATGACTGAATATTTCTGAGTCTTTATTCATTAATATTTATAAAGTACTTTAAGATCTTGGGATCAAAGCAGTAAAAAGAGGCAATCAGTACTACATGGCCAATCCACTCAAGTGTAAAAGTCCTATTTTATAGAGTATTGTATGCCTAGGTAGCCCTTCCTTAAAAATCTTATGAATTAATTGAGAAGATAGTTGGACAACAGAAGCTGGGTGTTTCTGTTCTAGCACACGAGAATAGTGCAGGAGCTTTCAGGGGCATCTTGCTTCTCTTAACCTTGTAATAATATCAGAAACATTATCCTCCACACATCCCACATATGCTGCAAGTTGTAAGAGTTGCCTTCAGCCACTCTGCACTGTTCTGCAAAACTCACCAGCCTAACAAGGGGGATTGTGGTACAGTCCTTTCCACCTTCAGGCACATCGGTCCCCAGCTCTGCTTCACTGCCCTGTACTGTGACTCCTGGGTACTGCTGCCAGCCCAGCAGCGAAGGCTGGCTCCRCTCTAACTGGAGGAAGCTGCCCAGTGATACACCTGGACCTGAACATTCACTTCTTAAAAAAGAAACAACCAACCCACAGCCACTCTCCTCACAGACCACCCCAAAGACCTCCATTATCAGTCACCCATATACTAGAAGTATTTTTTAATCACTGAATACATTTGGAAAGCTAAGGGGGGTTAATGGTTGCTGATTTCCCCTTTCTGTATTTTGGAGGGCTCTAACCACCACATAATGACTGTGCAAAGTGCTGTTTGCTGATTTTTCTGAAACAATTGTACTCCTGGCACACAGATCTTTCTGATCATATTGCTGGAAAGGTAAAAGGGCTCTATAAATCCACACATCCACCCAACACGCACAAACGTCCTTTTAGGTTTTCTTCTTTTTCAGTCTGAGCTAGTTTTACACACACACACACACACACACACACACACACACACACACACATTTCCTAGTACATTTTGTATAATTTAAGTTATTTTTGTGTTATATGCTCTTTCTGGTGTTCCTGTGGATTCGTTAGGATGAATAATTTCTGTCAATAATGAACACAGGAACCCAGTACATGAATACTTGACGAGATGAATATATGCATAGGTTATACATATCAATTTGTGGTGAATGCATGAAACAAATGCATAAGAAACTGATTTAACTAGCACGAAACACAGATGAAATAGATGGCATATAAATGTAATTATATTACTTTCTGGCAAATAAGACCATGTAGATAGGAGGGTGATGGGTATGTGGATTCTGTAATGAACATCAGGGCAGTAGAGAGGCCCCTTGCAAAGATAATGCATCATTTTATGTCTTTAAAAAAGCCACAGTCATACAAAAAGCCAATAAGAAAGCACTGTTAATAGGTGGAAAAATAAATATATTCTGTGGGTTAAGAAGCTAGAAGGAGTATAAAAATGAAAGCTTGTGCATGGAAAGAAAAGTAATGAGAAGTATATGAAATTAGTAAGAACCTATTGACCAGGTAGAATTTGCATTATCACCTTCAGTGGATTTTGAATCTGCCCCTAACAGATTAACTGACATGCAGCATCAGCATGAAAATTGTATTTTTTAAAAATTTTTTATCACAGTAAGAACAAATATTTAAAATAGTCATATTTTGAAAATTAAAAAAAAAAAATTAAAAAAAAATCCACTTCATTTCAAAGTCCCTTTCTAATGACTTGACTTTTTTTTTTAATGGAGCCTAAACCCAGTGTTTTCTAATGCTTAGACAATTTTGAGACTAGGCAATAATATTGTATGATAAAGTTCACCATGCTGGAATGCCTCTGGGGATGTGATCCCTAGCAGTGTAAGTGTGGAGGTTCCAGTCTTCCAGCTGATTAGTTTTATTTCCTCCTCTCTTTTARTGGTATAACGTACCTCAAGTTCCCAATAAAACAATGTACAACTCCTTATCTGCTCCAACATATATCTTTCACCAACCAACATTTTACTCACAACTCTGCTCAAGCACAACCCTAAGCCTTTGTTTCACAATCAATTTTTCCTTGGTACCTTGGGTTGAGCCTTACACATCTTTTAGCATTTCCTCAAGAATTTCTTTAAGAAACTCACAGTAAGAATAAAATGTAAATAATGTTTACTCATTTTGTGATTGCCCTTCATGTTTACTGTGGTCTTCCCTGTTTCCTGAGCTCCTGGATGCCAAGGCACAAACCACGTAGCTTAAATTTGAACCTCAGTCCAGGGCTCATCACCACCAACCTCATTCCTCTCCCAGAGGAATGATCTCCATCAAGCATTTGATATCTTACAAAGTTGCCTATGATGGGTCTGGGGTCTGCTGCAAACCCTTTTGTTATCAGAAAGGTTATGCTCCATGTCATGCAGCATAAAAGTGAACACTCTGAGTAGTCAAGAGTTAAAACATATCTTGGCTGTTTCAATAAAATGAAATTTAATACGGCAAGAAACACATTTCATATCTAATGCTGACATTGAAGGATCTTGTATTGCTTTTTTACCAATAGAAATGACAGTGATTCATCAGCTTTTATTCCATTTTATATTGCTCTGGTGCTCTATCAGCCAGAGAAATGCTCTAATTTTTGGCAAAGTTTATCCACTGAATTCTTTTCCTTGCTGCCTTTCAAATAAAAAATATTTCTTGTAGAAGGCACTCACATTTTTTTGCTATATTCCTGGTCTTCCCACCTTATAGCTTCCCTGTCACTCTGGAATCCACAGCTCAATATTTCCTATAGCTTCTTTTTCAAAATGAACATATATAGGAATGTGAATTCTTTCAGTCTTCTTGACTATTTTTCATGTCTTTGCATCCTGTTTTATTTTTAGAGTTTCAGCATGCATCCCTAACTTTGTATGCTGTGCACTTTGAATTGCCCAAGACTCAAAGGGTTTTCTGAGATCAAACAGCATCAATATTAATTACTAATTGAGTTTCTCTCTTAAAATAAACTTGGTTTTAGAGTACTGAGACAGCATGTCAGCAATTACATATACTTTTACACACGATATACATTACATATACATTACATATACTTTTACACACGATCCATATATTTTGAACATGGGAACAAGAATTGCTTAGATTCAATTCTGCATTGAAAGAGGTTAAACATCAGCACTTGAATTGGTTTGTAGATTTGAGGTTTGGAGAGCGTAAATCTCACCAAGGCAGCTGTCATGAAGCCTTTATTCCATCAGTTAAGGGGAGTCTTAGTCACTTCCACATGTTACATTCAGATAGTATAATAAAAAATTAATATCCACAGAGAGAATAATTAAAAAGAGGTTAATATTCAAACCTAAACTAAAATAGGTTCCTTTGTGTACTCAGTTTTCTTTTGCAAATTTGACTCCTCATACTTCCACCTCTACTTGTCTTTGGAAGAGTTTGGGATGTGGAAGCTTAGATGGGTTCACATTCATCAAAGATGAAGACTGAAGCAGACCATATTTATATGAAAATACACACCAAACTGTTCCTTTTGCAAACTAGGTTGCATACCCACATCTGACAGAAAAAAAGAAACAAGAATATTTAGAAGAGCAGGAAATGTGGGAAAGTTATGAACAGTCAAAGACTGTCCTCCCACCTGACACGGTCTGAGTGGCAGGCCCTGTCAGTGAGAAAGAGCAACTTCACAAGCACAGTAGTAAAAWTAGCAAAGCCACAGCTGTCTACTCAAGATGGCTTAGAAGTTATGTATGAAACAATAAAATAGAATCTCACTTTTCTAAGGAGCATTCATTTCCTGAAAAATGCAGCATATTTGTGCAAGCCATAAGCCAACTCTACCGGCTAATCTCAAGATCTGAGCTATCTGGATACACCATTTCATGGTACCAAAGTATATTATTATACTCTTTCATTCTGTCAATTTCTCCTCTTCACCAACATCTCCACTCCCAAACCACCACCAACACTAAGAAGATACTCAAAATGAAATTTCTCCACTCTATGATTCTTCTAGTACTCAAGCTGTAAAACCACATTCAAAGTAGAATATAATTTCATGAATATACTTTGCTCTGGAAAAAATATTGTGGAAAGATAGAAAGAAAAAGACAAAAGAACAGCCTCTGAGCCAAAAGAAGTGTTACTAGAGATGCAAAAGGAGGCAATTTTAAGGCATAGTGAACAGATTGAGGCTTAGAAATACTTCAGCATTAAATTGGAAAACAGCATGTGTGTGGGAGGCTCTAGAAAGGCACTCAGTGTGAGACACACCAAAAAAAAACCCTATTCTCTCTTTTATGTCTGAGACATCATAGAAGAAATCATAAGCTTAGTGTGGATTCTTTATGTTTTGCCAAAGGTCTGGCTGGAAATGATTCTGCTGCCATAAAATCTGTTTATGACAGTATTAAAGTAAGTATATCACCCTGAACGTGCTGTCAATTCTATCCCAAATAAAGACAGCAGGGAGAGCTGAAGCTCATGTTAAAAATGGGGTAGGGAAGAGACCTTAGCAAGAACATTGGCACAACCTCACCACTGTATCATGCAAGGACCATGGGTTGCCAAGAGGGAGTGGGTGGTTAGTTCTCTTTCAGAAGCCAGCCTCAAGAGCTTTCTAGGAAAATGTGAAACAAATTTACTGACAATGTCTGAGCTGCATGTATTTTGGTGCCATGGGAGCAGCAATAATTGTGGGGCAGTGTGTCTGCTGATGCATTGTCGGGTGTGCAGCTGTCAGGGTTGGTAGTAAATGAGTATCCAGTGGGCTTTGCCCATTTTCCCTTCAGTATTCAAGTTTTATAGGCTTGAAAGTTAAGGAGGAAATAGAAATGCTTGTAGGAGGAAGTGCTTTTAAGACATCATAGTAATTTTTTACTTGTGACTTTAGTGTTAGCATAATTTGTAGGTCTTTCATGTTCTCCTTTCATTCTCTCTCCCCTGATTTTTGCAGTACAAACACTGATATTTCCTGATAGAAGGAGACTTTAAACAGCCCACAAAGATTGACTGCTTTCATGCTTCCAAATTTTCTCAGGCAGTTAAGCTCAAGAGACCAGTGCAAGAGCGTGGATCAAGTAACTTATTGACACACACTCAGACAAGCACTGGGGAAGGGAGGACATGAGCCAGCTGCTCTGACATGAAAGGGCAATATGATTTTACATCACAGGGCCATCACCCCACTTGACCCATGCGAAACCAACCCGGGCAAGCCAGCTTCTCTGTGCCAAATGACTGCCCTGCCTCACATTCCTAGGCTGCTTTAGAAGTAAAAACCCAGAAATACCACACAGGCCTTTTCAAGGAACAGTCACCTTGTTAGTAAAGAGCAAAGCTGTTCCTGATGGCCATCCCTTCATTTTTTGTGCCCCCTGAGTGCATTAATCTATATCAGGATATATAGGAGATATGTCTATAGATATAGATATATATTAGATAGATAGACACAGATATAGATATAGATAGARATATAGATGATATAGATATAGATATAGATGATATAGATATAGATGTAGATAGATATAGATACACACATGTACATTACTCCATGAAAGAAAATGGAAAATGGTGCAGAAAAATGGTAGTGGAACAAAACTGGGGAGGAGTGAGAATAGGAAAGAAGGGAGTGAAGTCTCTGGGGAGGGAGGGAGAGAAGGAAGGAAGGAAGGAAGGAAGGA
>JACDOX010000018.1:5505272-5589651 GCA_014549065.1 Cardinalis cardinalis
AGGAAGGAAGGAAGGAAGGAAGGAAGGAAGGAAGGAAGGAAGGAAGGAAGGAAGGAAGGAAGGAAGGAAGGAAGGAAGGAAGGAAGGAAGGAAGGGAACTGGCAACCTGGAATGAGATTCACACTTCATTCAAGAAGATGTTAAAGCAGTGGTCTGAGCTGCCCTGGTCAGGCAGATCAGTATGTTGCCTCTGAATGCAGTACACAGAAGCAAAAAAGTAAAGAAAATTTTTGGATGTGGTCAAGGAGAAAAGGGAAGAAAGCTGAGCAAATAGTTACAGAGGGGCTAGTAAAGGCATGAGGGCTGGAATATCAGTTAATTAGGAATAGCTATAAAAATAGTAGGGRAAAGTCCTGCCTTCTATGAGAAGGTAGCTCAGAAGCTGAAAAATTCACAAGCTGACCTCAAATTCAAGGGCCTGAGCTCACCCTCCAAGTATTTTTGACCACTAAGCATATTTCTGCTAGAGAAAGGTGTTTTGTTTGTTTCCATTCCAATGACACCACCTTTCTGTCAACTGATAGAAGAAATCTAAAMGATTTTGAACTAGAGGCTGGGTGTATTTGTAGTTTAATTTCTTTGTGGCATGAGCTGCAGCTGTAGCTGAGATAGTTACAATCAACAGGACATAGTTACAATCAACCATTTCTTTCAGCAGTTTCAATACAAATGGGATTTGAGGCTAAAGATGAATACAGATAAAAATATTCCTTGGTGCTGTCTGGRATTATCAATTTTCCCCACTCCAATCCTGCCATTATACGAGAATGTAAGAGAAGATATTCCCAACAGAATAGAACTGGTGGTCCATCCAGTCTGGCCCTCTGTCCGCAGAAAGAGTGACTGGAAATTTAACACAAAGGCATAGTCACTTCATGCAAAATCATTTACTTCACACTGCATCAATTTCTGCAATTGTTGGATTTGAGATATTAGAGATATTTTCCTGTTTAGTTCTCCTCGTATCTGTTCATAGGTTCATAGACCTTTGACCACAAACTTTTCTTCTCCCTTTCTCAGGCTGCTAGTGCTGCTTGTCTTTGCCCTCACTGTCAGAACAAGTTACAAGAGTTCATATGCATTCAGTTAAAGCAGTCAGCTTTTTGCTTCATCAGCTTCAAGGGCTCAGTCAATAACAGCTTCACATCCAGCTTACACAGCACCCTCCTGATGGAGTCATGTTTATTCTTCTTGTTCAAAATGATGGGTCCAGAAACTTTGCATCCTTTTGGAAGCAAATGACTTAATCCCATGGATCCTTTCTATYGCTTCTCTCCTATATCACCTCCAACTCCGCTAAGTCCTTCCTGAATCACAGAACTGCACAAACACACTTGAGGTATGAAACATTCTAGCTTAATAAAGTGACAAAAAGTCTGTCTTGTTCGCACTGATTATGCCTTTCTGATGTTTTGGCTCGATAGTATCCAATATTATTTCCTGTTGCATATTTCACTGTCATTTGAGACAAAGATTTAGAAAGTCATCCAGTGATGACACCAAGGTCTCTTTTTGGTAGTTGAAGTTCAGTTACAGCTGGCATTTCCAGATCAGGTTTCAATGTCATACAAGCATGGTGTAGATCACAATTCCTGAGATGCATTATCCTGCATTTCTTGGTACCCCTTTTCCCAACTCAGTCAGTTTTGCAAGGTTTTCCTAGGGTTTTTACAGACAGTGATCTGTTGTGCACCCAAGACAGACTTGCAGTTTTTACTGTGCACCTGCTTTCCCCCATCCTTGCTGACCACAGCCAGCACTGGCACAGGTGGGTGGCTGGGCAGAACTGGAGGCAGAGCACAGGGCCACGGCTGCCACACCCTGCCAGGGCCTCCAGCACATCAGACTTACCTTAGCCTGGCCTCTGTCCCCTCTCTACACTTTGGTGCCACAGGATCTCACTAATCCCCTGAGCCTTCTTCCTGCCATGGCTGCCTTCAAGGAGCTCTTTGTCATACTCTTTGCTTTCTTTTTAGATATTCTTGGTTTTTTATTTACTTTCAGCTTGCTGTGTGTATGGGTTTTACTGTTCCTCTTTTCTAGGCCAGATTTCTTTTTCTTTCATTTTTTTCCCTGATTTTCCATGTGATAGCCTGCACAACTTTCCAGTTAATGCTTGAAGGGATTTTCTGGATTGCTGTGTTTTCTTTCAGAATTGTAGTATACTTTTTACCTGGCTTCTAGCACTTAATTTTTCAACAGCCTCCAGGCTGCTCCTAGGCTTCTTTTGTTTTGGAAAGCTGCTTTTATGAGGATTTTTTTCTTTTTTATTTGTTCATTTTTGACCAGTTACGGCACTGTTTACACAATTTCTCTTCTTGAAATTCAGTACTGTAGTCACTATTCTGTCCTGTACATCGCTCCACATTATATCCAAAAGACTATCCTTGTGATTGCTGAGGTTTCTTGTTACAGGAAGCAGCCATCTACTGTCTCCAGAAAATTTATCTCCTGGTTTGTTTTTCATTATTTATGTGTAAAAGCACATGTAATTTTTTATTCTCTTGCTTCATATTGCTCAAGGAAATCAAATGGTAGTCTAATTTACCTTTATTTTTTTAATGCAGTTGTGATTTATTTTCTCTCTTGGCCTTTTTAGAGAGTCACTGCACCTTACACACATCCAATTTATATGTTGTATTATTCCAAGTGTTCTTCCATATCCATGCATTTTCTCCTGTTTCTGGTTTAGAACATGTCATAGGTGAGTGCTAAGTTACAGTGACACCTTGGGAAGCCTTGTTGCTTTGTGCACAAAGGCCAGGTACTGTGCCACCACAAGAAGTTACCTGAGTGTCTAGTGGTTGATTCTCCACTGTCACCAGCTGCTCTTTTCTCACTCCTCTCCCACAGAAGCAAGAGCAGAGCAAGATTACACTAAGCAAAACAACAAGAACCCTCCCTTGGGATCCAGTCCCAGGCATCCCAGCAGACTCAYGTTTGYCTGCCACGCAGGGTCAACATCACAGGAATGCAAACCTAAAGCTTCCCACCATTTCTGGTCATTTRGRAGCCAATTTTTTTTTCTTTTTTTTCTTCCTTGCACTTTTCCTGAACAAGACTGCCCTGCAGTTGTCCCCTTTGCCACTGGCAGCAGCATAACAGTTCTCCAAAGCCAATGGCATTAATGGACTGCATATATCACTGCCACCTGGTGAGCCTGGCCAGGTAAATAATAATCTTGTGGCACAAATCATTGTAGATATTGTTCATTGACCACAGTCAGAAAACTTTAATTCAAATACAAAGAGATGGAAGAGTAGGAGAAGGAAGATTTTCCACCGAGATGGTCCATTGTCCCATCTTTTCCATGGAGTTCAAATTAACATGCATGCTAACATCAGGCATTACTTGCTTATCAACTGGTAGGTGTGACCTAGGGCATTCTTGTTTCTCATCATGTTTTTGTGTCCGGGAGCAGTTCAAGCACAAGGGACTCAAGGATCCTTGTCAAAAGAGAGATAAGAAGTAGATGGTGCTTTTTTCTTTTCCAGGGGGAAGRGGGACAGGGAGTGCAAGATTTTGCATCTGTGACCATATCTAATGACAAGTGCCTATAAGAAGCATTTCCTCAGTCAATCCACACTATTTTCACCAGCTCTCTGCCGAGATGATTCTAGTGACTTTRGGATTTTTTAAAATAAAAATTCTCATTCTAGAGTAGATTCAGTTTCTCTTTATCTGTTTTATTTATTCTTTTTCTTGAAGAGAGCAGATGCATAGAAAATGACATCCAAAGCTTATTAACAATTTAGAGTAGGAGTATTTCAGCTCTTTCTTGACTTTCCTGACTATTTCTATCTGCAGAATATAGAGAGCAGCTCAGAATTTCCACCCACTCTTTACATAAAGTAGRCAGTTCATTACAACCAGTTTAATTTCTGAGTTTGATGCAATAAGCCTCTTATCTGAGACTCTTATGTTCCTCTGTATTCTTTTTTTCTCCTTTGCACCATCCTCTCTATTCTCAATATGTTAGACATAAAGTCCTAATTCAGTARTTCTTGAAATAGATAGGAGCATGCCAGAAATTTTTTATCCATCACTTAACATAATTCTGTTAAATTTTATACAAGGATGTCCTTGTTCTCTGTAACCACATGATGAGTGAGAAATTAAAGCATGAGGTTTTCCAAACAGCATTTACTGCAATTCCTGCAAATTCACATGCCTTTGCCAGATGCAATGTCTGTGGCTGTTTCTGAAATGTGCATGCAACAGAAAAGCATACTCTACATGGAAGAAAAATCCCATGGTTTTATATTAAAAAAATATCCCCACTGTAAACATTAGGAAATGACAAATACTCTTAGGACATATTTATGTATCCAAAACAATATCAATTATTAAAGCAAAAGGGGAAAAAAACCAAAATTTAGCTAAAAATAATGCAGAGTGTTTAATAGATTTGTTTAATAGTCATAAACAAATAACCCATGAATACTTTAAAACAGTGTTGAGGAAGCAGACACCCAGAAGATTTTATTAAATATTCAAACATTTATGGAGTGTGCTCTAGAGGTTAGAGCAGAGGCCTGACAGTCAACAGAGCTGCCTTAAATCCCTACTTTGCTGCACATCTTTCCTGGAGTAAGCAAACCACCATGCACATGGCTGCTCTTGTGCTGTAGTGGGGATGGAATTGTGCTGGCCAAGCTTTGTGCCAGCTGTGCTGAGGAGCAGGTGCCAGTCTCAGGCTGAGGAGAGGGCAGCTACTGGTTTTGCCACAGGAGTCTGAGTGATGACAAAAGGCTCCATGACAATGTGTGCCTGGGACACCTCCATGTCATCCTGACCCTGTCAGGGCATAGGCTTTGGCCACTGAGGCAACAACCCAGAGTATAACCATCCCAGAATAKATGACAGGTCTCAAATAACCCCAGTCATGAGCTGCTGCTGCATAAATGAGATC
The DNA here is from genome assembly GCA_014549065.1 of Cardinalis cardinalis. Classification (NCBI taxonomy): domain Eukaryota; kingdom Metazoa; phylum Chordata; class Aves; order Passeriformes; family Cardinalidae; genus Cardinalis; species Cardinalis cardinalis. Next base: position 5,510,185 of record JACDOX010000018.1, read on the forward strand.
CCAGTGCCAAGGAGACCAAAACACGTCGGGAAAGGGGAGAGGAAACCCATTGGCACCAGGAGTTTAGAATACCTGATTGGTGCTCGCTGTAAATGGAAACAGGTCCAAGAAATCTGCATGAGGCAGTTTCCACCTTTTCTGCTGCTTGTTGGGATGATGAAAGCAGGAACAAACAGCCCACATTGTGCTACTGGTAGCTTTACAAGTGGGGAACTGGAGTAATGATTCTGTTGTACTATGTGAAGACAACACCCAGTGATTTTCCTGCATCTTCCTTTGCAATCTGAATATATACTTCAGGTAACCTTAAAACTGGTAAAGAAATCATTTTTATGCTACGTTTATAAATGAATTTATGTGGGATGTGAAGTAATTGGTAGCATGAGGGCCCATAAACATCCAGAGACTCCACAAGGATCCTTGTGGAGAAGATCTGAGTCTTGACTTTCCAGCTCTCCCTGGGTGCATAATCACTAAATCTTGAACMAACTATCCTCATGGAGTTATGAATATTAGAGAAAAATGACAGGTGGACTACCATATCTTGCTCAGAATTTTGGTTTCTCTCAACAATGCATGGTTTCCCCAAGATGCTACATAGGAGAGTGTCAGTACCGTGCATGACTGGCACAAATTCCAAAGGGTAAAAYATACCCTGAGGATACTGGGGGTTGCACCCATCCCTGCTCAGGTGTTGGTGCCCTGAGAGATATACTTGAGGTCAAAAAAAGAGCTACTGACAAGAGTGGGTCCAAATAAAATGTCCTCTTCTCTTAGTTCATTTGACTTCCAGTTGGTCTTCAAAGAAAAGAAGTGAAGCAGAAAAGATGACAGAAGAAATGATGTGAACGTTGAGGAAGATTCCCTCAGAGCTTTCTAAACGTCATTTAGTGCCCTCACAGATTCAAACCTAATTTCCCTTCTTGCAGGTAAATATGATTGAGGTGATTGATCCTAACAGATTGTAAATCTAGGGAACAATACCCAGCCTTTCATTTGTTACCAGGTATTGGAGGACCCCTAGTAGGGTGCTGTCTGAGCAGGTGGGCATTCCCKGAAGAGCTACAGCTGTAAACTGGGACAGGTGGTGATTCTGTGCAGGAATTTCTAATGAAAYAGACTGATTTATTTTCTTGTGACATCTCTAAGCCAAAGCATCCCAACACTCAACACTACGAGCTCTTAAAAAACTAAAGCGGCATTGAAGAATAATTGGTTGAGATGTGGGACCAGCACCAGCAGGTGAGTCCAAGAAGTGAATTGAGGGCTGGGGGGGTGGCCCTGCAAAGTCACAATGGCACAACAGCAGAAACCCTGGTGAGCAGAAGTGACAGCAGGTTTACTGCTGGCCATGGGCTCACTTGTGACACACGTGAAACTGTGAAATGCAACTGCTTTTGCATCTAGGCAGGGAATGGAGGGGGTAAGATTTTGTGGCTGCTCCATAGCCAACCACTTACCTGCATTAGGAAAGTGCCCATTATGCCCCTTGTGAGTTGCACAATCAGCCATAATTAATGGTARAAAAGGAAGTCAGTTCCACAGATCATSCTCTGCCCCCATGGCCCTGCCTTTTTCTCTCTAAGTCTTCCCCTAGAGAGGAGGTTTTAGCAAGTTTCTTTTGTTTCTTTAGAAAACACCTTAAGGCAGTATGCAAGGCATGCATTTTTATTTTCAGAAAAAGGTAAAAGAGAAGACAAATAYCCTTGTTTTCTTGTAATCCAGATTCTAAGTAGATTTAATGGCCCTGTTAGTGCTGGGCAAAATTAAGACCTTATGAAACATGTTACAAAGTACCTTTGTWGATCTCATTTTCAATAAAAAACGGGTTTAGGTCATGTTGAACAATCTGCAACTTATTAGCACTTTGCCTTCAATAGGTCACCTTTCATGGTATAATACTCTGTTTTCATTAACAACTGAATCCAAAAAGGCTATATTTTTAGAACTCAAGCAAAATATATTACTGATATTGTAAGCACAAAGATAAAGAAACACAAAACACTTAACTACAAAACTCGTTTCTTACACAAATCTGTCAGATTCAATGATTTTCTCTAAATGCAGTGATCATAACAACAACAGCTTGTGCTCTTTAAACTTGAAATGTTAGGTGTAATATTTGTTGTCCAGCCAGGAAAAAAAGGGGGGGGGGAAGTAATAAACAAAAATAAACAGAAATTGCAGGCTTTGACATGTTCAATCTGGTCTACATCTCACAATCAAGCACACCTGAGAAGAAAGAATATGAGGTAATGTAAAAYTTAGTCTACTTAGATTTTAATAGATAAAACTATGCTAGATACCAGTTATATCAGGTTTTTGATTTCTTTGTGACTTCATTTTGTTTCAGATTTGCTCAAAGAATATTTTATTATTAATAAAAAGCTCCCTTCATATTTTGTGACAGCAGTAATTCTGAAACATAAAAACCTGACACTATGCTCACATTTCTTCAAGACTAGTCCACCATATGGACTTCTTATTTCTTTTCASTGGTCATTTTCTTTTGAGGGCTTGTACTGGTCCAGCCTCTTTTAGGATACACTTTAYATGGTGAAGTAATATTCTTCTCCATAGAAGGGAAGGAGAAGGAGGAAGTAATCCCCTCCTGCTTCATCCTTTGCAAAAGTGAGATAACACCTCTAACCCTTCTATTGTGCAAAGTATGCTTGTTCCTTTAGGAGAATACATTACTTATTTTGACCAAACCATCCTCCCAGCTGATGAGTCACATGCAAGCAGCTGCATTTGCATGAGATGCATTGATAGACACTGTTTCATTGGGGACTAAAAGAAGTACCAGTAAGAAGTACCAGCAGGTGACATCAATAGTATCTGTCAGAAGAGAGGAAAGTTGAAATTCTCTACAGCTCTGCTTCCTAAGTAGAGCAGCCTGAAAGTAGAAATCAGTACTTCCTTCAGTCCTCTGTACCATAAACAGTGGCAAGGAATTTCAAGCACCAGAAATTTTTCCTTCTTTCAGTGATGTTCAGGGGAAATTTATTTTTTTATTATTATTCTGGAATAAGATCTTGGAAACTGATACACTTTCTTTCCCCTGTTAGTAAGCTAACCATAACATGAAAGACATCCCCACACATTTTACTTCCCAAAACAACAAATATGGGGATATATCCTCAGTTTTTGCATCTCGTGAGGGGARCCCAGGCAGTGAGGGATAATCTACCTAAACCATGTTGAGGGAGATTTTAGCAAGTCTTCAGCAATGCCCAGTTATCAGAGTTGGCTGAAGAAGCTGACAACATGCTGGTCCTCCTTCAGACCACCAGCAGTTTTGATCCGAGCACTGTTCCTCCCATCACCCTCAGAGTCTCCTCTGCACCTGCACCTGTGAGTCTGTCTTTTTGAATGGGGTTGTGAAGTACACCTGACTTCAGATTTAGCTAATCCTGATGTCAGGTGCAAAGCCAGMAGTTCTTGCCCTACTGGAGACACATCTCTGTCTGCATCCTGGCAGTATGTTTGCCATTCTCRTGCCAGTCTCTCTCACATTGCTCATTCTTTGGTTAAACAGACTGTGAATAAAACACACACACCAAAGTTTAATRTATGAACTACAGTCAAAAGTAGGAAATCTAAGGGTTGGTAGTCCCTAAGTAACACAGTCACTTAGGAATCAGTTTTCGAGCTCAGAACTGGAATACATCCTGCACTTCATATTTTCCCTTCCTCTTCCTTCTTCATCTTCTGAGCAATGGATTTCTGTTGCTTGTTTTGTTTTAATAACTATTTTTACATGCCCTATCAAATGAGTTATGAAAGTTCTGATGGAATAGAGCTATCAAATTTCCCTTGTTTACCAAGCAAGTGCTCTTAGAAGAGAGGGATAACTGGTTGATTTGGWGTGGTCTACCATTCATAATTTCATCACATTTCCAATTTACCTCAGTGACTTGTTCTTCTGCTCAAAATACATTAACAGTACCACTCCATAAAGGATCAGCATTGATTAATGTTTCCCTTTCATGATTTATGGTTTGATTTTGTTGGGGGGCACTGTTGGGGTTTTGTCTGTTTGGTTTTTTAATAGAACAGGAATTGAAGATAATTTCAAATGTTAAATCCACTGTCTGAAACAGTAGTACATATTAATACACTAAAATAGGTAATATTTATACAWAAATTGCATGCAGAGTGTACAAATTTGAGCACTGTATTAATGTCTGAGTGAAAAAAAGGTAAGATGATTTATATGAGAGATTTCTTTGTGCAGAATTCTGCAGAAGCAGAATTTTAATTCTGTTTCCATTCTCAGTAAATTGGAAATGATTTCTCATAATACTGTGGATTTTAACTGGTGTGTACATCCTTGCAAGTGATAATCACACATGTTTGGGAAATTGCTCCCATAAATGTTTTTCCATTTGAGAATCTTATGTTTTAAGTATCATGTTCAGCACATATTGGAAAGAAGGTTGCAGTTAATATATGGAAACATCATTTGTATTTAATCATGCAGTTGGGAGTAGTTATAGTAACTAAGTAGATGCAGACAGTTTAAAATGCACAGATTGTTACTGCAACCTAGCTTGCCACGGGCACTTTTTCCCTTTGATAGCTCAAGTGCCGAATAAATAAAGTACAATCAATGCTCAGAACTGGTCGAAAAAGCTGCTCCATGTAGGTTGTGCTGTCAGCCCCGTTAAATGAGGCCGCACGGCTTAGCTGTGATAGTGTGAAAACAAAGGGCATATGGGAGCTTTATTGTTGCCTTTTGCACGTTGTCTCTGGCATCCAGAGGGCACAGCAGCAATTTCACCAGGCTTAGCTGGGCTCCTCTTTGTGCCTGGGTGTTTTTTACAACAGATGGAAGCTGGGCCAGGACATTTGCCATGTCTCCAAGCATCTGTGTGATGCCAGCTGCATGCTCGGGGTCAAAGGTGTGACAGGGTGGCTCTTGTACTGGGTCTCACCTGGCAATTTCTGTCCAGCACCTTTCTGCTCACACAATGTTTAATCCAGTGTTTGACAAATATTGGAAAATAAGCATGTGTTTTGCAAGTAATCATTCAGGGACTGAGTTTAAAGAAAAAATTAAATTAAACTAGAACCTGAAACTATTTTCTTAAATGTTACCAATCTACAGACACAGATACAACAGCGGTCAAAATACAAATATATAGACCTTTTTTTATTATTAAATTTACATTAAAACTGTCAGAATAAGGATGTTTGGTTGTTAAACCTTAATAAACTATCTCAGTAGAAATTATAAAAATATATGCTATTATATGTATATATTGTGTATATGTTCTGTGTGCAGATACATGCACATGCAAGAAAGCCTTGCAAAGCAGAAAGCAAATGATTCTGTCTTTGTATGAATACAGTATAATTTGTTGTAAGGCACTTATATACTGCAAAAACGGCCATCAGAGAAAAGCTGGAGCTAGAGAAATTTATCTATATCTAATCTGTACAGTACCATGCCTAGTTTTTAAAGACTCCTTATTCAAGGTTCCTATAAAACATTGAAACAGATCTATGCCCTTATACTATGGCAGAATTGTTGATACAAAATTTGCTGCCTCCTACATTATTGTTACACATGATGTTTGTTTTTCCTTCCCTCCTTTTCCAAGGTATAAATGAACTGCTTATGTGGAGTTCAGTAACATAACTGTACAAAATTAGTGACAAAGAGAAATGTCAGAGTTGATATTCCTGACACAGCCTTTTTAACTCTTGTTATGTCTTAGGTTTGCATATCAGAGATGGAATAATGCAGCAGTCCAAGATCCCAGGGGGCTCTCTCTACCATTGTCTTTTAGGTTTTTAGCCTGTGGCCTTGATTGAAAGGAGAGCTTCAATTGGGACTAGTCATTCATTATTATTAAAAAATGGGCATTCTGGCATGCCTTTGTGAGGGAAAAAAAGTGAGAAAAAAAAAGGAGAGGAGTTTAAAATATTTGCTCTCTGTTCCTATGTAAAAACTTCTTAGATGGAGTTTGGCAATTGATGTTGAAGTAGAGTTAGACAGCCTTTGAAACACTTACCTAGTTCACGAACATTATGGAGGATCTAGTTCACTGCAGTTTAGATTTATAGACAGCATTTTGCTTTTCTGTGATCAAAATGCCTGTACGGTTTCAAGGGCTTATCATCAGAGTTGAATCCACACAAAGCCTAACCTAAGAACAGTGAAGAAAAGCATACATTTGAAGGGCTTTGATGCTCCATCACATAGCCATTCGGTGGCTATAATGGAAGAGGAGTACATGACAGACTTTGGTCGTGCCTGTCATTCATAAATCTCAGTAACATGTACCAAGTGTTCCAGATTTTACAGAGAAATTGTGCCAGTACCTCATTCAGGTGCAGAATGAACTCTCACTGCTTTAATCATGTATAATATTTTTCTTTATTCACATTACTGAAGACATATATATATATATGCTAAAATTAGATTATTTTCTTTTCAAGGAGATCTCTTTAATATATTTACATAATTTGGAAGATGCTATAACAGATCATAAGAAGTAGGAATTTTGATATGCTTTATACCTCTGGTTAAAGAATAAATATGTGCAGGCACTTACAGTTGAGAAGGAAGCAGAAAAATGACAAACTTAGTATTATATGCAGGATAATATTTTTCTGATTTCTTTTGTCTGAGTAAAGGCCTTTTTAAAGCAGTTTGGAAAAGGATTAGGACTTGTAACATAGATGTGGTTGAGATAGTAAGTAGATAAGCCAGAAGCTAGGTGGTTTTGCCACTGGCTTCAGCAGAGCTAAGATTTTGGTCCATGGTCTAATTCTGTAGTCTTTTGTCAAGAAAAATGCATGGGTATCAAATATGTCAGAAATGTTCCTGCACAGGTCATCATCAAGGCTGTGAACACACAGTGAGTAAAAGAGAGAAAAGGGAAAACTTTATTTTTTAGGGAACATAGTCATTCAGATGAGTGGGAACAGCCAAATGCTGCTCTGTTTGACTTTCTCAACATCTTCAGTTATATTTCTGACAATACAGCTTTCTCTTTTGCAGCATATTATCCTTTCTCAATCCAAAACCACATATTACTTCTGTATTGTTCTATCTGTTTCTCTGTCTGAGATGAATATTACCAACTGCATTGCCCGCTCCTTGATTCTCACTTCTGTGCTTGGTTTTATACATTGCTGCACGGCTTCATTCTGGTGAATATGTGCTGTTGTACTTTTATTTTTAATCCTTAAGAAAAATCTTTTATTTTTATTAAGAATACATATTTCAGCCCTGCATATTTCTGTCTTCTTTTACTCCCAATAATTCAGTCTACTATTCTTATCAAAACAATTAGCAAGCATGCATTTACTTCTATTCCTTTGATAAAAAATGAACAGTTAAATTATTTTAGCAGAGGAAAAATCTTGTTATGTAAAGGCCTTTTCAATTGTTTAATTAAGTGATTCTTTCTGAAACGCAAAACAAAATCTCCAGATGCTCATTAGTTATAAGAGTTACTAGGGATGTGCAAGTCATGTCCCACATTCCCTGAGAACTTAGAGATTCATCTCTATTAAAGAAGTCCCATAGCCTTTTCTTGGTATCAGAAGTTCTTTTGCATCCAAATATGTGTATTACATCTCTGTGGAAAGTGCATGAGGTGAGAGGGAACTCAAAACCTTCAGAAAGCAAGAGTCAGGAGAGGGTGCATCCTTCCCTCATGCTCTTCCCTCATTCCGTGTCCTGTTCCTCCCTGGGTGTCAGTGCCCAGCTGCAGCCCTCCTCACCAATATTTCTCTGCAAGGCCATTCAAGGACTGCCTCTCTCATTTGGTGTGATATTTTTAGCAAGCCTTCTAGTCTTATCCTTGGAAGATGTCCCCTACCTCTGCTCTCTGGAGGCAGCCCACAAAAAACTTGAAAAAGAAAAAAAAAAAACGCAGGCTATATATTTGTGTGGTAGCAAAAACAGAAGTGGTCATAGGAGACAGGGYCTCACTGTTCATCAACACAGATCTGAGACTGAACCTTTGTTTTCCATCCATACTGGCTAGAAGGTTTCAGTCTGGTTGACACATTCACCTAACCCAAATCCATCTGAGTAATCCTTTAGCCCTTGCCAGTGCAGATGACAGCTAAACTTGCTAAGCCCCTGCTTTAACTGAGATATGAAGTGGTGCTAATTGCCTGCTCGTTGCCAGACTGAGCAATATGTTTTCCAGATTCCCTAAAAAGAGAGTGACTTGTTGGCTTAAAACTTCTTGTCTTCCTTCATCACTTCTAGTATTTATTATTATCTTCTTTTCCAGTAATACCTTGGTTCTAAATTAGGTCACTGACTCAGTAATTGGCAGTGTTTCTGTGACATTGMCACTGAAATGGTGTGGTGGCTGATTTCTTCATTACTTCTATATAACTCACAATTCACAAAAGTCAGGTGAGGATTTTTTCCCTCTTGAAGATTAAGCTCCAGGTTCCAGCCTCTACTGAAGCCTATCGAGTTTCCCCTTTACCTGAGTGATTACTGGCCTTAGATTCAAAATAGATTCCCACATAGGTTTTTATACGATCTTTGGGAATTACAGCCAGAAATCTGTTTTAAAATGTGTTTTAAATCAAATTATATTGAGTAATCTGCCTATCTATTCTTTCATAGATAATATTTTAAATTTTGTAAAATTTCTCCATTCCACTTTAGSTATAGCTGTGCTAACTCCATGGAACAGAGCAATCAACATCCTCCATGATGGAGTTCTTGCATGCCTCACACAGCAGTCATTTCCAAGTGGCTTGAGAGTTTTTGGAAAACAAAACATTCATACAAATGGTACCATTTGTAATTGTCTTTGATCTCCCACACCATATGGGAGTTTATAGGATCCTACTGTTGATCTACCAGAAAAACATTGCTGGATTGGCCTTTTCGCTACTTGTTGACTATTACTAGACTTAACATGAGAAAATCAAAGTACTGTAATGCAATAAAGTCACTCATGAGTGGAGTTGCATCTCTCCCTAACAGGGGAATGTAAAAGAGTTGAGAAAATTTCCTTGTGAGTCCATGTAAGGTATATCATGCATGAAAGCAAAATGAGGAGGAAGTATTCACACCTGAAGGGACTTTACAGTATAAAGTCAGAATGAAAAAAAAAAGTTGCACAATAACAAAAGAAAATAAATGTGAAATAACATGGATCAATTTACTAGAGGGTGTAGAGACTGAGAGTAGATCATATAATCAGAAAACATCTTAAATTTATGATTCAGTGTAAGCATGTTAAGTAAACCACTTTTCCCTCCCTCCAAGAATAAAAGTACATTTTGAGTATTTCTTCCATAAAATATTGTCAGGCAAATCATTAAAAGACTATTTTTTAAAAAAAGAGAAACCAGCACTGAATGGGGAGTGCTGAGACAACATGGGATCCAATAGGGTCAGCCAACACAAAAATGGAAAACTCTGTAGAGGTTTTTGTCCTTTATCTAAGCATAATTCCTTGTTTCATAGCTTYCCATGGCTCATGATGCTGTTACTAATCTGTGATTTACTGCAGCTGAAGAGCAATGAAATAATGCCCAAAAAAGTAAATAGTGAGTGAACCACTTCTGCAATACCAAGCCCTACAAGTTGTTAGCCCCATACAGGAAATACCTTGCTTGAAATAAACTTAATACAAAAGAGACTTCCAGTTTGTCAATAGGTCTGTGACTCCAGCAGGGCCACCCCTGATGCCTGTGGGTTGCCTCTTAGATGTCGCCATTCCCTCTCAAACTGTGTTTTGGTGCTACTGCTGTCCACAGAAGAAGGAAAGAAGATCAAAATTAGTCCAGAGTAGGCACTGCTGGTGACCTTGACACTTAAAGGGAGGCACAATAAACTGGAAAGATGTGCAACCAAAAGCAATGAAAGGGAAAGATTTTGGAGAATAACATAATTAGGCTGTGGAATTTTCTGCCATAGCTATTATTTGTAATTATTTCCAAAAAGTGACTACATGTGCATACCCTTAACAAGAATATTYGGTCATCATCATTTGTAACAACAGTTTGGAATGAGAACCTTGAAGATTGTGGTACTGCCCTTTGGCAGAGATGGAGAGAACCTCATGATCTATCCATTCACATGATCTCTGACAAACCTAACTACTCCTTAGATCAACTGTCATAATTTCAGTGTGCTCTAAAACTCTAGGAATAACCAAATAAATAAATGCCTCATGACTGTCAATGCCAGAAGGATGCTAAACAGATGGAAGTTGTTTTCCTCAGAATACCTATTACCTCTTTGAAAATAAAAAATATTAAAGAGTTAGGTGAGACTGATTTACCTTTGATGCTTCGTCCTGTTCTAAGTAAAGTTGGTTAAAATAGTTAATAAGTAGACACACAACATGGATCACATGAAAGATTTCAATACATTTAGGATGTTTTCCCTATCAGGGGCAGGTGAAAAAGAAGTTACTATGTTATTTCATATTTTTGAGGTTTTATAGAGTATTTTTGCTTCTTGCTTGTGCTGAAAGTTTGCAAAGGGAAAAACGTTGCTTCCCTATGAAGCTGGCTTGATCATTTTGCCAGATGAAAGTATTACAGTGGTTGAGTGTGTACAGTAGGTYCAATCAGTGACTAATGCTGCATTATAGTATTTTTTTTAAATAAGATTGTTGCTCAGTTCCTTTGGAAATCATACAGAGGATTATCTGGATTTAAAATCAATATCAATAAATCTGGGGCAATTTGCTTGGAACATCTAATTACTTTTCCCCTCCCACTAGATTTTCAGGCCAGCTTGTTACCTCAGGGCTTCAAATACCTTGGGATCCATCTTTCCCTCAGAATTGTTCTCAATTAGCTTTGCATGCTTGCTTCAAGATCTTGGAATTGGCAGTCCTAGGTGGCAAAATCTTGTATTAATTTATGGGGAGAACCATTCTAATAATATGTTTTTTCTATGTATTTTTTTCACAATATGCAAGAGTGGCTTTCAAAACATTACAGGAAGAAGCTGTGAAAGTTAAATTACAGTTTTCTCTGGGAGGGAGGAAAGAAACCCAAACAACTAAAAACCAGCAACTTTTTCTGAATTACTTTCTAAACTACCATATCTAAAGTTAGTATTGGAGTTCATCTAAACATCTATTCTGCAAATACTCTGTTTAAAATACTTTGGTTCCGTTGTGATGGAAATTAAACAATTGGCAGAGCATCATCTGATCATTCAGTCTTGGTTTCTTCTACTGGCATTCATCTTCTCTTAATCTGGAGTAACCAACAGTAGAAAGCCATCACGAGGACTGCAGCAACCTGTCTGCTTTCCCTTCTATCACATAATGCAGCTCCCTGGGATGAGCTCAGTGAGAATTCAGAACAATTCCCCATGGGATGTGTGGGGAAGCCTTGCCATCATTAAAGTTCTCTTTGTACCAGTTACAGCACCAGGAAAACCACATGGATATCCTTTGTGATCAAGGAAAGGGACTAGATACTACATATTCAAATAATTTCTAGATCTGGAAAAAAATCCACAAGTAAAGGAGTGATGGAGATCTGAAAAATTCTGGAAGGAAAGCCTCTTTGGAGCAGTTCACTGTCTCCTCCAATACTGGAACTAAGCCGCAACAACACACTGCTGAGAATTTCAAAAGGAAAATATGGGTAATTTCTAATTTTGTACTTTCTTGTCACAGATAGTATGGAAAATAGTGTGAAACCATACACGGGTTCCAAAGAGATGCTGAAGAAAAAGAGTTTTGTGCAACAATTTTCAGTACAAAAATACCAGCTCTTGCTCAGGAACATCTCAAACTTCAGTCAGCTGTTTTCTGTAAATCTCTACTGGGGAGGAAGCATCATTGCACATGTTCTGATTTTATCCTCTTCCCCAGATAGCTGATATCACTCACTGACAGAGACAGGATAGATAACTAGATGGTCTGACCTATTCCAGACATTCTTATATATTTTATGTGAAATACTGTAACTGACTGTGAACTGAAATATGTTCCTTGAAATATGGTCTTGTTTGCTTTTAAACACAAAGGTTTGAATGAGTTCCATCACTATAAGCAAGGAACTCCAGGATGTTCAATTAGGTATCTGTGAGCCTAAGGGAGAGCCTAGTGAATGATTCCACCCGGATTTCCACACGTTTTTTAGCATGGAGGTTGGGGGTGGGCAGGAGAAAAGGAGAAAAGTCAGAGTTTAAGGCTGAAAAGAATCAGCCAAGCATATAAACTGCCATACAGATAAACATGTTAAATACAGTTATTCACAAATCAAAAATATGCTTTTTAGGAAGATAAAGGTGTCATATTGGTAATTTATTGGGTTAATCACAATTACTGTTCCAAAAACATACCATAATATTTGTGCCTTCAAATACCAGCTAGAGATTGTTGAAAGACCTGAATTTGTAAGTGTTGAGTCTGACAGAAGTTGCTATTTTTCCTACAGAGGCTCTTATACTTTGTAGATAATCTATCTCTCAGTCTTATTTTTCTAAMAACCCTACTTCTTTCTCTTTGCTTCTTGGGGAGGACACTTAACGTGTCATTAAACATTTCTGTGACTCTTATGTATGTTTCAAATTTCTACCATTCTTTCCAAACTCTGGTTTGCAAAATGGGTAGATGACCCCAATTACAGCTTTCACTCCACTTGTAAAATAGCCTCCCTRCCTTCTACCTCAGTCATCCCTTTAGTGTGGGATGGGAATATCCTTTGGTATTGCAGTACTGAATGGACAGCTTGTCTTCTGCTGTTTGCTGGTTCTGATGTCTAGCTCACAAAACTGATTCCAGTTCATGTTACAACAATGGACCAAAGACAGATATACAATTCAAATAGAGGTTTGATTCTCTGTGAAATTCGGAGGGTGTTATTAGCTTGATAATGATGCCTTCCTTATTGTTATGTAAAGTCAGCCCTCCAGACCAGTTGGTACAGCTCACTGACAGTCAGTAGTTTATAAACACCATTTCCAAAACTACTCAGAAAGTAAATGCCACCACCACCAGTAAATAAACCACCATGGTCCTGATATGTGCACGAGCTAGTTACAGAAAAGTTGCAGTGCATGGTAACCTAGACATCTAAGTGGCTACTTTAGACTTCAAGTTTGTAGCTTTATTGTAGAACCCTTGAGAATACAGCACTCAAAAGAAATGTGCTAATTAGGTGCCTCATACCACTTGGTGTTGTGCATGACTGAACTATGAACATATGCACAACATGAAACTTTCTAATGTCTGAAGGCAGAATTTACCACAGCTCCTCAGCAGTGTGACATRGTTTATCAGCAAGGGGATAACATAGTGATTCTGCTGGGACCTGAACAGGAGCAGCCACCAAGTCTACTGGTATCTGAATGGTAAGGCCTTCAMAGTAAGCATAATTTACACCCAAGTTCATGAGAGCTTGAGGAGGAGTGATGGGGGAAAGGCACGCTGTCCTTGTATGTTAGCAGTGAAGCAAGAAGTGTTTCACAAAATATTGTTCAATGTTTACTAAAGCAGCAGCAGTGGAGGAGACAAGGACAGAACACTGAAGTTCTGAGTTTCACTTCTCTGGTAATTATTGGTAGCTGTTGACTGTGAGTCAAGCAACAAGCTCAACACTTTGATGGTACCTGTAGTTTCTGGATTTCTTATGAAAGAAATTGTTGGAGAAAGCCTGGTGGAAAATATGGACATTTCAYATGCAGTCAAGTTCACTTTTACTCAAATAAGGGCATTTCTAAAAAAAAAAAAATAAAAAGGGAGTTCTATTCAGCTGCCTGCAAAATTTCTGCCATTTTATCTGTCATTTCTGTGGATTACACTTCATGCTGCAAAAAAACCCTCTAAGTACTGAAAGAACTACATGTCTCTTTCTGCAGGAGGAGGAAAACAAGATCCGAGCTAACGGGGCATACTGGGAATATGGAAGTTGTCAAGAAATTCTTGTTGTGAGGTTACCAACACTTTTCCACAACTTCAGACCTCATAAGCTCTAGCCCTCTTTCAGCACACTGGCCAATTCTTAATTGCACATTGGGATATAACATGAACTTTTGACACAAGAATTTAATTTAATGAAAAGGTTTGCCATCTTTATGGCTAGAGAATGTCAGAGGTGCTCTTTGCATAGACACTGGGTTTTTTTTCAAATGGTTTACCAACATCAGTTTGCTATCTGTACCTAGGGGATTTAGGAAAAACACAGTTCCTGACACAGTTACCATGAAGGCCTAATGTTCATAAATGCCAGGTTGTCAGTTTAATCAGGTCTAAGCAACTGAAATAGAAGGTGCTTTTTAATGCTACCCCAGAGTCAATTAAAATACAGTAATGCTGACATCTGCAGAATACAGAATGATCAAAGTAAAGAATGCCCATACAGCTTCTGACATAAAAACAGTGTGTTTGGCGGCAGAGTGACACAGTGTAACAGGTCAGGTAATTATGAGAAAATCTATGATGTATCTGTTGCAATTGCTTAGCTTCTTTCCATTATCAGAGCCATCAAACAGAACAGTGCTCTCACTTCTCCTGATGGATCGTAAAGCTAGTGACACCCTCGCTCTCCTGATACAGATGGCATCTCAGGAGCAGCTGAATTAATTTGACAGTAAATAGATGATAGCAAGTGCTGTCTCCTCTCTCTCTCTTTTTTTTTTTTATTTAATATTATTTTTTTAATTGCACTAAGACAGCTTTTAATACTTCTGGGAATACCTAAGAAAGCCTAAGCCATGATTAGCAGTGTACCCTCTTCTATTGTAAGTCCCTTCCAATGCATTTGCTGCTATTTTATTTACAAGAAAATTGCTCAATGGCAACAAAATTTTATTCTCCCCCATCTCCCCACCCTAACTCTCAGTCTGAACTATGTGCATTAATTAATTTTTGCCTTGATATGTTTATTAAATTAATGAAGGAATCTGACAGATGGGTTTACATGCTTAGGGTACAGTTATGCAAAAGTCATGGGTATATTTTAGATGGCTGTACATTTTCTGCCTCAGTAACATTATAATTGGCTTAATGGATTTTCAGTTATGTGCATTGGCTTTCTCTCCTCTCTGAAGCAGACTAATTACAGCTTTTTACATTAAATTCTAATAGATGTCCATTTATCTTCTCTAAATTATCACAATAATTACAGTAATAAATTAGGCATGTAACTGTCATTAATCTAAACAATTTTAAGTGGTTATCATAGCAGCACAACACAGACTATGTTTCCTAAATGTGTATTCAAATATGTTTATAACTCTATAACTATTGTATGGGAGGGTCTCGTTTCTCAACAATTTGCAAAATCCAGAAGGCAGAATGCAAGAAGAGAGGAAAGGAAGGGGCTTTGGGGGGCATGGAAATGGGATGACAGAATGGAGTAAAACAGACAAAATCTGAGGGACCACTGCATACAATCAACAATGTCTGAAGAATTKTCTCGGACAGTAACATCCTGGCAGACCTCAGATTCCATCAGTAATCCGTGACTGGTTTTTTCCATCTTATATAAAAACGTGTTGCAAATGTTTCTTTACTCAAGAACACCTACTTGAAATAATAGCTGGCTGAAACACAAAATTTTACCTTTCACAGAAATGTTGGCAGAGACAACTTGGTTTTGTTTCTCACTTAGCACAATTTCCACTTATTCAGAATATATCACATAATGGAAATTCTGAAAAATTTCATGGAGGAAACTCATGTGATCATTGCTTTTAAAGTAAGACCATTCCTTATTTTATCTCCTTCCACAGAGAGCTAGTGAGAGAAATATTGACTAGACTCTAGCCAGCTTTATAACTGCTCTTCAACAGAAAGCTGAGGCACTGACTTGCTCATTCCACTCTCATTGGTAGCTGCCAGGCTTGTAGGATTCAGTCTTGGGACAAATGCCTTTGCATCCTTCTGTTTCTTCCCTTCCTCCCTAGGCATCTGGACTTCCAAAACATCCAGATGGCTCTTTGTGTGCCTGAAACCCAGTAGATSGACCCTTCACCAGCTGCACAGTCAGAACCAAGTCTGCCTCAACAGCAGTTCCAGCAGGACTGTGGCAAACTCAGAACAACACTCATATCAGTCCCTGGCTGTGATGGATGCTGGGTTCTAGATTCTTACAGGTCTGCTGTCCCCTGCTCCACAAGAGGTTGCAGCTATTTTGGCTGTGCCTAAACTCATGCCCAGCCATGCTGATGTGTTATGAAGAAAGCCATGGTTCAGGAGGTTGACATGGCCAGGGCCTACACACTCTTCTGGGGAGACAGCCAACCTGACTCTTTGAAAATGTGAAATTCACGTTCCAAGTGGGAGCTCCTTCATAACTGCAGATTCATGAGGATGGGTGGGAGCACAAGAGTTTGCTGCCCGGGCAAAACTGTGGACAGGATCATACTTGCGTTCCCACCTGTGGGGACGTGYGGACACCTTTCACTGGTACCAAAAAGAACCTCTAGGCTCTTCCTCTAATGCAAAGCACTGCTGGTTCAGTTAAGTTCAATTTCTTATGGCACCTCATCCGCCTGAGTACTTTCCAATCAGCTCCATTGCAAATACATTTCAGTAACATAAACACTGGGATACTTTTATCCTGCAAAGGGCAGAAAGATTTAGATCTGTGTTGCTGTCAGCTCTGCTTCATTATCCCAACATGTAAAAACAGAGGACAGAAATTATGTARTACCTGAAAACAAATTTGTTTGTACTGAATAATTATATATTTTCAATTATCAAAATATTAGGCATTAAAGATCCTTATATGGTACATATCTATGAAGCTTTTGGCTGTTTCTGTCACAAGAGGGCAATGGAACTTGTGTAAACATTAAATATATTAGAAAAGTGAACTTTATACAAAACTCCAAATTTTAAACCATCTGTATTGCAGTTCAAGTGGTCTTAGGATGCTGATACCCCATATGTATGTGTGCGTGGGCATGTATGTGTGTGTATGTTGAATAATGTCTACAGCTTTCCTGAGCACTAAAAGGAAACACCTAGTGTGCAGTTTGAATTGAGTTTCAATATATGGAAACACTTACTACATTTCTTYTATACCCCTTCAAGATGAAAGAGTCACTAACATTTTTCCTAGYGACTAAATCATTTTGCAAATTCAGGCTGTTCTGTGAATTTAGAGAGGTTTAAATTGGTAACACTTAAAATAATAGCACATTGATTTGARCAGCTCTGCAGTGGAATTCCTCTGGAAGGATGTATGACCTCTCCATTAATATGAAATGAGCTCCTTGTGATACCTTAATGAATATGCAGCGTCCCCTTAGTGACATGAGTAACATTTGAAACCTTTATGCATTTTCAATGGGCATTCACCTCAGCTAATCCTCAGAGCAGGTTCATTCATAGTCATATTTCCTGTTATCTGCTTACAAAGTTAAGATGTTCTTACGGTTTGAAATTTGTCACTTACTCCAGAAGAAGAAGGAAAAGAAGGAGGCAATGGCTTTAATAGGCAATGTGCCAAGATAAATGGTCCCTGCTGTGCGTGTTAGATTTGATGCAAGTGTTCTTTCTGTAGATACTACTTCCTGTACAGAATATTGCAGCCTTATGGCAACCTTTGTCCTTTGTCTTGATGACTGTATGAAATATTAATCTCTGAAACAGTAATGCTAARATGGAGCATTCTGCAATGTATCTGGTGGCTACAGCTGTGCACAGGGATTCAGATGCTGGATTGTCTGCACCATAGTCTGAATGGGTATGTTTTTCTGTGTTTCAGCTCCCTCACTCGTCAAAGAGGAAACATCATTGTTAATTGAGTCCTGGAGGGTTTCTGCACCCTACCTAGATAAGCTGGCAAAACACACTGAGTCCATGTGGGACTGGGTGGTAAAGCTTTCTGATTACTCTAATTAAAATACGGGACACAGAGAGAGCAACTTTTAACTCACCATAATAGTGAACACTGAACCACTTGACCTAGGAAATACTTTCCAGTCTTGCATTCTTGGAAATTTGTTGCACTTATTGCTCAGGCTAATTTAGTGAGTTTCTGCTTGAGAGTGCATCCATAAGTATGCATTTGGGAGACTTTGGGAGGCTGACAGTCTCAYGGTTCATTTTCAATTTTTGGGCATTGATAAAGATAAAAGAATTGGTAAAAAATTTTTTAATGTCCATTGATAGTAAAAATTTAGAGAAGATATTTTTAGAGATGATTGGAAAAAAAAATAAAAGGTTTTTGTTCTGCAGATCACTTGTGGAGAGTACAAAAAGCTGTTGCAGACTCTTATCCTGTCTCCATATGCCTAAGAAACACATCAAACAAGGCATGTTCTATACCTACATATCCTACACAAGTCAGTTTCCTTCTGTAAATCCTTCTACACTTTAATTAATGTAGTGAGTACGTCAGTTGAAGGAAATAAAGCCATTTGCTTCTTCTAGTGGTGGGATTTTTCCCCCACCTGAGGGTCTTCACCTTCTTACATCTATAGTTATTTCTTTTAATCTTAAAAAAAAAGCAACCAACCAACTAACCAAAATACCAAATCAATTTATTACTTAAGTTTTTGGTGGCTTTTATTGCTCTCCACAAAGCCTACTAAAGCCTGGTATAGAAAGCAGAACAAAGAAAAGGAAAAAGGAAAAAAGGAATAAGATATATTTGGATTTTTTCTCCTTTTTCAGCAGTCCAAAGCTTACAAACCATTCCTGCTTATATGGCTCTATTTCTACATTGTTTATAGCCAATGGACACAGGGATGAAAGGCATAAGTAAAGGGAGAGGAAAGAATTGCATAATTAACTTTTAAAATTAATTCATGACCCAGTTAAAAGGACAAGGAGGGGGTTATTAATTAATTAAGGTGGGAAACCCTGTGGGCATGTGAGATTTAGAAAGTTTTAACTTACCAGCCAGGTTAAAAGGCTTTCCAAGGGTGCATTCAGCACTCAGTGAATCTGAAATGCAGTTAATGCAAAAAGAAAAGGTGAAAATATATTGTAAAGGTTTTTTCAAGGGGAATAAAACTCTAAAAAGACTGAAAATTAATTAGGCAAAATTCTAACAAACGTTTCATCAGAATTTGAAAAAGAGCCCAACACAGTTCKCAGTTTTTAAAAGCCTGCTTCGCTCTATTGAGCACACTGGATGCTTGATGCTATAGAGATTTGGACCTGAAATATTTTTTTAAAATCTTCTCAGGTCCTAACAATTTCAGCAGAACTGATGGATTAACAGCTATAGCAAAAATATCCGATATTACTCCAAGTGAACTTTTTCGACTCTCTGCAGACATTATAGACTTTCTGTACAGATGTGGCACTTCTCAATCAAAACACATTTTAAATTGGTCATCATGGGTTCCCTCTTTACTCATGAATCTGTGACTGCAAATGTCCATTTACTGTAACATTTGTCTTTATCAGCTTAAAGCTTCACATCACCCCTACTGCTTCCAGCACATTTCCASATACCTCTGGGTAAAACTTAGAATCTAGGTGAGGTCAAGAAGTCCTTACATCTTGTGTTTTCTTCCTATTATTATTCTTTTTTATATGTTGATGTCATTGAAGTTTGCAGCTTTTAAAGTCAGGGATAAACCTTCCATGAACTTAGGCCACAATCAACAACAAACATGTTATTCAGGAGTTATTTTATGAAGTTATGAAAAAGAATGCTTTTTCTTACCAATAGTATTTAAAGTGGATTGCATGGTTTACTACTTGTTTATTTAGCCAGTCTTATATTTCAATTATCWAAAGATAGATATCAAGGCTAATCGTTCTCTGCTGACTTTAAATGCCACTTTCTTTTGTAGCTGATACTGGCTATGTGTCTCTGTCTCATTGGTGTTTGGCAAAATCTCAATCATTATTCAGACGTTGTYAGAAAAGTTAATTAAGCAGTAAACCTTTGCTGGTTTCTTTTTCCAGTTGCCACCTTGGRATAACAAAGATATGAAAAAATCCCCAAACTAATAACCAAAATATGTCAGGCAAAGTGATGTGAAAGTGTTACTATAAACTATTTGAAAATTGGGGGAAAAAGAAAATTATGATTATTAAAGACAAGCCATTGCTAAGGGTATTTGGGTCTCTTTATGCACAAAAAAAAGCCTTACTAGCTGTGCTGCATTACTGCTCCCTAGACAAGCAGCAAACTTCATTGCTTTATGATTCCCCTTTTTTTTATCATACTGAAGCATTTTGGTGTGAGAATTTTAAAATTAAATCTCCTTATTGTGCAGGCAGGATGTCCAGATTTATTCTATCAAATGCCACAGAAACAAAGGGAACAATCCATTTTTCCTGATAGAAGCCAACAGTTCGTAAGAGGTTTGAGATGAGTGTAAGGATACAATTTGCCTAGAGAGTGCCTGAGGATCAAGACAACCTGACTTTCCACGGAATGAGTCTGTCAGCTGGCATCTTGCAGTAATTGCTTCCCATGGCAGGACCTTACCAGCCAAGGGAGGACTGCTCTCGTCAACCCAAGAATCAATTTCTACAGTAGCTGAATGATAATTGTTTGCTAAGGCTCGGGGAACTTGTTGCCAAGCCTGAAACAAGGGCTGGAGCTATGATTGGCACTCATTAACCCAGGATTTGGATTTGATCATTTACCTTAGTAGAACAGTGTGCAGGGGTAAGGAAGGGAAAGGACTGCAGAATGTTCTTTTGTTTTGAAGAAACAAATGAGATCAACTGCAGAATCGGTATCTGAATATCAAGCCTGAATCCATAACTGCCTCCACTCAAAGCAACCAAATAGCAGGACTAGRTGGCAATTTGAATGTTTTCCTTCTAGAACAAACACCTCTTTGGATTTTTTTTTTTTTCTGATAGATACTTCTGCTTGAGTGTTTTGTTCATTATGGTCACCAAATCCCAATGGTTGGTGTCCTGAAGTTAGAGTGATGACTTACACTGCAAAGAGAGTGGGAGAAGACTTGCCAGGGGTCCAGAAGACTAACTTCTGACTTCCATAGTCATGCAGGTGGTTTTGCAAGAGATAGTCACCTCTGCCTATCCTCTGTTGCAGACATTTAGGCACTGAAAATTTAGCAGCAGTTGGGCCCTAAAATGTTTTTGGGTAGCTGTGTGTGGCATGTTCTGATCCTCACTGAGCTCTGCCTGGTGCTGGGTACAACAATTGCCTACAACAACAGCTCTGCTGGGTACAACAATTGCCTAAGTCCCTGTGACACAGCATTTTTTCAAGTACATGCCTTAAATGTAAGTTAGAGTATCAGCCTCTGATACTGCCTTTGCAGTAGTCTCTCCTCGTGCTTCTTGATTATTTATGTGACCTTTCAAAATCTAYTGACTGATATACAAACATTTTTATTTCTGTATCACAATCAGTCCATTTACTTAAGTCTGCTGGTGCTGGTTGAGGGAGAAGCACAGGACAGTGACTAAGTGGACAGTATGGCATTTAGAARACTGCTTAAGACTCATGCTCTCTCAGGAAATCTGTAGATCACATTTAGTAACTATCGATGTTTTCGGAAATTCCAAATCTAACTTAATTCTTTTACTCTCAATGTGCTTGTGCACTACCAGAAAACAAACAAACAAAAAAAAAACGGTCTCTGTTTTATAGCTCTGGTCTCACCAAGGCTGATCCTTCCAGATCTTTGTGTGTTAGGGTCTTGGAAACATCAAACCTGTTTCAGTGTCTGGCAGCCAGAATGTGGCCCAAGGGTGGCTTTCAGTGGTGGCTCTAAAGAGTTTTAGCTCATGGAGATCTCAACAGAAACTCTTGCAGCTTGTGCGTCAGCATCGTTATGTGTGTATAYAGCAATGGAAATTAAAAATAACAATATTGTGCATAATATGAAAAGAGTAGAGAGTAGAGTTTATTCACTATCAAGACAATACCCACAATATAAGGGTATTTAGCTGTTAAGTGTCAAAACCAGTTCTCCCCAAACCAACCCCAAAAGAGCTATTGTAAATTTCTCCTTYGCAACCTTATTAGTGATCCCAAGCTGCCTCATGCAGAGTCCCATGACACTCAGCAAAAAGAGAGGGTGTGGATCCTGCAGRGACAAGAAGGATGTCCTCTCTTGCATAACCTCACAGCACTGGAAATGCAGCAAGCTTGTAGCTCTCCTGTGCAGGCCTGGTTTGCAGCTCCTTCCATGCCTTGTTTGGGTGCACAATAAAACTGCCTTACCYATCCTCATTTTTAATAGAAAGGTCTAGGGGACTCTTTCATCATCAAATGTAAAATATCTACTCAGCTGTTGTCTTATTCCACATTTACAAGCCATGTGCATGTCTTTCACTTTTTGCCTGTCCATAGATAGTTTTGAGTACTTTTTCAAAATTTCCATTTCCAGGAAGCTCTGAAGTCAGGCAGTAGTTTCCATTGCATTCTGAATACAACTCGGGTTATTCAATTTACACCRCATGGTGCAAATAGATACGTCCCTTGTAGTCCCATAGCAGATCATTTRTGCCTTCAGCGGCAGTAGTACCAGGATATTTGKAAGTGAATTAGGCAGTTAGAGTAACTAATCACTAGATATACAAGGTAGAAAACAAACATCCTGGCAATGAACCAGCCCAAAGAAGCCTCCATCTTAAAAAGGACTCCCCTGTAATATGCCCTGATTTAGGCTGGTTCATGTAAAATGCTAGATGGTTTGAGTGGAACAGGATTGTTTCAATGGCTTAATAGATCAGAACTCCTCAGAAACTGCAGACTGATTCCTYAGCTCATGTGACAATTACATCTCAATTTGATCACAGGGGAATACATTTCCTCTTTTCTAAGAGTTTGGACATTACACGCTATCCCTTCAGAGCAAGTCTACCTGAAAATCAATGYGAACAGATGTCAAGTTACAGAAACCCAGCCTGGCAATGGGTTTGCATTCAGATTCAACTGGGGGAAAGCAGCTTTGTAAAAATGACAACTTTTCTAAGATTCAGAGCCGAGAAAGGTACATTAAATGAATCTTGCACTTTCAAMAAGCTGACTTYCCTTATTAAACCAGTCCCAGAAGASCTCATGTCCTTTAACCAGAAGTATGTATTATCTAAGGTACATGATTTTCAATCTCAGTCTAGAGACTTATATGTGCAATATGTGCACAACCAATGTAAACAGAAATTTTATGTCTGACATACTTTCTTATCCATTTTCCAACTGGTTATGAACTGCTCCTTCTTATAGAGCAGATATGGTGCTTCACAATAGATCTGGATTATGAAAGGCTTGTTCCTTATACTGCAAGAAACACTACAAGCTGAGTTCTTCTGATCATGCATCCAATGGTTTGTATAAAACAACTAGGATGACATGCCTCTTTGATGTGTCAGACGTATTAATCTGTAGGCCTGATATTTTCACAGAGCAAGGACCTTAAACAAGTATCTTCAAAGGATCTGTGGGCTTCCAGCTGTTCTGGAGAGGTATTGCCTAGCCAGASAGGCAAGAGGAGTGACACCAGGTCCAGGTAATTTGTCTTACACTGGGTTTAAGATCCAAGAAAGGAAAAAGAAGAAATCATGCTCCCCAAAGTTATGTCAGAGTGTTGCCATGGAAACACTTTGGGACAATGCTCCATTTTGTTGGCTTGTTTGGAGAAGGTAATAGCCTCTCACCTGCACTCTTAGTTTTGTTGGGACCACCTCTGTATTCCCAGCAGGCAGGCCCATCACTCAGAAGAAGCTGTATTTTGAGGGCTATATTATGTAAAAAAATGTAGAAGCCAACYCCTGTGTCTCTCATACTCCTGCCTCTAATCTGCTAGTGGAAAGCAAAGTGGCACTGGTCATCCCTGATGTACTTTTTTCAGTCAATAAGCATTTGCATTCCATACCTTTATTTTCCATATTCCTCTAGAATTACAGGAACCTGTGCTATCAAATAACTTACACAGAGTCCRAATTATGTAACTCACTAGGATAAGAATAAGTCCCTGCACACTACCTTGAAAACATTAGGTTTAAAGTGAACATTWTGTTATCAAAGWATTGCACAGCCAAGGGTCTTTGAAGGTTAAATTGATAAAATATGATGAAATCAACAAAATTTAACCTTGTGCATTCTCTGTTCTTGAATAGAACATCTTACATCAAGGTCTCTATTGGAATGCCCTCAACAGCATACCGAAATAACAGTGTTAGGAAAAAAACCCATCAAGTTATATATTTTGTGSTTAATGGATTTTGCTGTGTTTCATTTCAGAAGAGCAGTTCAAGAAATTCTTTCTAGTTTATGTTCTCCTTGGGAGAATTCCTAGTCCTAAACTTGTATTAATTTTCTTCAGTGTCTAAATCATCCTCTGTACATAGGCCTCCATTTATATAATTGGAAATCATTGCAGTTATTGTGTGTCTCTCTCTCTTCAACCTTCTGCTGCACCCATAACCCATGACATTCTATCTCTCCTCATGTTAGTCACTGCACTGTCCTGGAATGAAATGTACTAGAGAATGTATCACAATCTTAATTCCTAAGGGCTGCCTAAAAAGAGGATATAAAGTCAGCTCAGATATGTCTGAGGGCAAACGAGGTGTTTTCCATCTCCTCAGGTGTTGCAGTTGTCATTTGGAGAAGAACCTCTTAGGGCCACAGTGAAGCAYAGAGAAATGGAATTGGCTGTAAATCAGGACTGTTTCACTAACAGTGAGGTGATTCCATGGTGCAGCCGCAGTAAACAATTAATGACATCAGTTTCATGGCATGAGCACTTGTAACAATTGTGGCTTTTTCCTGAATGACTAGCCCAGCCAAACTGACCTCAAAAATGGTAGGGTTTCCTCAGGAAAAGTTTCTCAGGACTTAGAACAACACTGATTTAAAATATAGATCAATAGCTCATGAAGCTTTTTTTCCTGTGAGAACTTCTGACTTTTTCCAAATTTTGTGTGGGCACATCTGTTAGCATCCCCTCCATGTAGTGGATTTTGAATCAGCAGGACTTAAAATGTCCCCTGTTGCCAAAAAACACATAGCTGTATGAGTGAAGTGCTGAATCTGACCTTAGAAGCCCAGCTGGCWTGTGTGCTCCTTGGAGGATATTTTTATTCTAACAATGATATTTGTTTTCTTTAAGCATATAAATCAGTTAATGAAAAGTCCTCCATTTACACTGATGGCTATTATATCACTGTAAAGTGTAGCATTACTAGCTTGACCCCTTCACTCCTGTTATGTAGTATTATGGCTCTTGAGTTGAAGATGGCTTGTCTCCTTTTGGTTTAGGGCACAGAGATTCATTCTGATGTATGTGTCTCCATGGACAACTSTGCACACATGGGTTGTGCCTAAGGAAAACTAGACCAGTGGAATTCCTAGTTTTAGCTGATTTTTATTTTGATCACCCTCTTCAATTTCTGCCCTTATGGTTGTGAATCACCAGGTAGCAATCCAACCTACACCAGCTTTTATGACAGTGTTATAAGCACGCAGTGCCTCTTTATTCCTCAGTGGTGAATAGTTCTCTGTTTAATAAAAAGTCCACACCACTGTTCTCAAGTMATTTACTATGAATAAAACTCATTTCTCTTTATTATGTGATATCAGTTCCTTGCCTCTTCCATAACTCAGCAAGTAAACTCTGGAGCTGGGCCATGGGGGCATTAATACCATCCTTATTGCAGAGGTGGTTAATACCATCCTTATTGCAGAGGTGGTGGTAGTGAGATCAGATCAACACAGAGAGGGAATTATGCTGTCTGCAGTGCCAGCCCTGCCGAGCTCACTGCAGTGCCAGCAAGGCCATGGCACCAGTAAAGCCAGAGATGCACAGGGCTCCTCCACWGCAGCACTCTGATAGCACATCACTGCCAAAGGACCCAGAGCAAGAAATCTGCCCTCTGTGTGCTCCCTGTGGCCCATGAAAAGGAAACTAAAGGGCTCACTTGATTCTTTTGGTTAGAAATCCCAATGAGGCAAACTCTTCGAATACAGACTATGTGAGGAAGATTTAAATGTTTGGGAAAGGTTGTATTCCAGCACACATCACTGGAAGGCTGCCAGAGGCAGCCTGGAGCCAGTGAGGAAGAAAAGTGTTTATTGCAGTCAGTGTGGTAATATTGAGGGCAGCATGGACAGGCTGAAAGGAGACTGAAACCAGAGCAGCTGAATGCAGAAAGTACACAGAAATTATAATCTAATAATGAGCCTCTGAGAAGGCAGGCGTGAGAAGGAGATGCCTGACCTGTGGAAAAGCTCAGGTAGCTAGTATCAGGAGCCTGGCAGAGGCAGAACGGCAGCTGTGGCAGGGGCTGTGATTTGTTGCCAACCTTCACACTAGCAACAAGGGTGGGGGCAAAGGGTCCTCTCCATACACCTCTCGAGCTGCTTAAAAACTCTGACCTCAGCATCTTCCCAGCTCTGACTGAACCTGCATCTGACAGCAGGCAGAAATGTTCTTCTGTGTTTTCCCTACAAAAGAGGTTTACAGTTATTTTTCTGCTTCCTTGTAGTTGCCTTAGCTCCCTTCTTTTCTTTTTCTCTTTTTTTTTTCTCTTATTTTCCCCTTTGTAATGGAGGAAAAAAAGGTTAGATTAGAAAACTTCAATTAAGCCTTTAAAAAGACCATCTGCTGAATGCTGACTGGGGTTTCATGTAAACAAAATGCCTGTGCTGGTTACAAACAAATGATCTTATCTATTGTATTGTGTTACAAATTAAAATTAGATTAAGCCACCTACATGGTACCGCCGCTGAATCTTAAATTTCTTATGGAAACTGAATGTTTGCTGCAAGTATTCATTCGGCCTGATGAGAGCCTCATTATTTTTGTACCAGCAGTACACACTGGGTATAGCATAATCAAAGCCTGGGGGTACGTATTAATTATCCTTTTGAATAGTGATGAAATTTTAAAAAGATCTCCTTTAGGCTCACATCATCAGCAGATGAAACAAAGCTTTGCACAGCTTGTGAGCAGTGGCTCACATGTGTTTTTACATCTGTTCAGGATATTTCAATTTGAAGCGCAACAAGCCAAGTCTGGGATTAAAGACCTGGAGAAAGAGGGGGGAAAAATCTGCAACAATAACCAGAGCCCTCCCCTTCCTGTCCGCAGCAAGAGGGAGAGCGCCTTCTTGGTAATAAAACCTGGCTCCATTTTGCTTTTGCTTTTGGTGGCAGTGGTGATGTTATTTAGAAGAAGGGTTCAATSCCGTCAGCCAGTGCACGGCCTGTGGGCGCTAGGGCTGATTTTAACCTGTCACCTGTTCTTGTCACCTCACTGGGTCTCATTTAGGCTGCCAGTACAAGTGGTTCTCATGAGTTTACTTCCTTCTCTAGTGTGGATTACAGTCTAGTTAAAGTCAAGAAATGTTTATGCTCTCCTGGACTCCTGCAGATCTATATTTGTGAGCTAGTGAAACAAAAAGTGGAGATGTCCCTTGTCCAGAGGGTTATGTCATCCTCTTCAAATGGTGTAAGCACCCACCATAACTGCTTTGCTGGAATTTAAAAGGATCAGTTTGAAATACTTTTTAAAGCAATGTCAAACCTGCAAGCCACAAATAGCACAGGTTAAGTTCTGCTGCTGTGATGRGTAAGAGCAAAAGCGGTCAGTCGGAATGGAGATGAATTAGCTTCYGGTGGGAAAGGATTGCTGTGGTTCGGTGCTCAATCAAAGGACTGGATTCTCAGGCAGCCATAGAGCTTGAACCCCTCTGAAGTCTGCATGAACTCGGACTTGATAGATGTTTAAAGATCAAGCTCACCATGTTTACAAGTCTGTACACATATTGCTATTTAGTGAGTCTTAGTTTCTTATTTTTTGCACTGCATCTCTTTCAGCAAAATGAAAATAAGAGAAGCACAGGTCRAACAGGAATGGAATCAGTGCCGTTGACCAGACACTAACTTAGATCAGGTGCTTTTTAAAAGTTTATTTATTTATACTTAGCAGAGTTGGCTAAATTCTACAGTGACATACGCTATTTCCTAAGGTCACATCTTGACTGTTGCCTAGAATGACATACAGAGCTTAATTTTATCAATGGACTTGAGAGAAAGTGATTTAAATAGCTAACAAATAATCTGTCCTTTACAGGTTAGACACTTCAGGTTTTATGACAAAGCAGAAATATTTTAGATAATTGTCTTGAAAGTACAAAGAGAAAACACCAAAGGYAAGCTATATAATGATATAATTATTTAAATTCTTATTTCTTTGGCCATTTATGGCAGATTTTATTTTTAATAAAATCTTGTCAAATGATAGAATTTATAATTCATTTGAGGCTGGAAGAGTCATAGAAAAATAGAATTATAGAGTGTCCTTCTGTGGCCTGATTTGAGATACCATAAGCACCTCTCTTTTTGTGTGTGTGGTAAAACAAGCAGGACTCGGGGAGGGATCCCAGACTTGCCAGAAYCTCTGTTCCCTATGGGCCAATTGTGTAGTGCCAGGGCATAACCACCGATTCAGTGAGAGCACAGTTTTGTTCACAAATCACTAGTGAAGGATGGAAGCCCTTTTCCACTGATGGGATAAAAGTGAGCTCTGTCTAAGTAGGGACTGGTGGGAGAAGGCCCTGAATAATCAGGAAAAAAAAAATGAATGCTGTCATTATTAAAAATTAATTATGCTAATGAGCTGAAGACTACACTCCAAGTTGTGTGGGTTTTGCAAACTAACAGCTGTTGTGGTTCTTTCTCTGTGCTCAAGCCTACATGGCCTGTCATTTACTATTCCTTACAGAGTCCAGAGCATGGATCATAACAATATAAATATGGATATATGCTTAAAAACATGATTAAAAATAGTTACTGCTTATGGACAGTAGCCAATTTGCCAACATGAATAAAAGAAGTGCTATTTTTAAAAATGCAGCATGRCATATAATGGGCAAGCCTGTAAAATTCAGATAATTAAACTTTTTTCAGGGTTAAAAATGACTGAATGTTAAAATCTGCCTTCCTATAAAATAAAAGGTGACCAAAAGTTTTTCCTTTTTTTTTTGTATTTCTAAAAAAAAAAAAAAAAAGCGCTTGCAGGCTGAGGCTCTGCATGCCAAGTTTCAGCCTAAAGCGAAATTTAACAGCTGAGTGATAAACCCCTAAAAATAGGAGATTTTAATGAAAGTGCTGACACAGCTATATCTATGACAGTAAGAATGGCACAGCTAGAATTAAAAGCACTTAGTGTACTTTGACTAATATAAATAGCTGTCCAGATGGCCTTCAATACAGTTCTCTCTGTGTTATTTTGACTCCAACAAAATKGTTGCAACTCCTAGCTCCTGCATGGTGAGACAAGTTACCTAAAATTATAAGGTTCTTGGATTTTTCTGCAAATAGTAGCCGAACAGGTTGAATATCAAGAGGTACTAAGAGCTCCAGCTGTTGTAACAGACAAAGATCTTATCCTGATGCAGCCCTATGAGACCAAGTTGCTTTGCTTTTTCTGCTCCATTTCATTACTTGGATGATCAGCGTGTTTTCACTGAAACATCAAGATAATTCCTATCAAWTAGACCAACCCTTTGGCTTTGGGTGCCTTTAAATTGCTAGATATCACTGTGGCTTCTTGCTTTTGCAGTAACTCCTGCTTTTAATGGTATTTCACTGAATAGGTGATATGTAATCAAACTTTTTTGACACAGTTTCTTCTTTCTCTTTTCAACCCCTCTCTTCTAGGAAGAAACCCCACAACATATTTATATACTTAATGACATTTTTTGCTTTGTATCWGGTAAACCATCTTGTCAGATTGGTTTTGCCTCTTACCTCTTTCTCCTGTTTCTCTCTTCTCCYCATTTCTCTCTTTTGCTTATGTATGTTGCTCTCTCTTTACCCTTCTTTGCCCTCCTTTCTCTCTCCAGGGCTCCTTTTCCTCTAGGGCTCCCATCYGTCTCTTTCTCCCCATACTTTGCATCTGCATCTGGATTTTTCTAGTGGGGCTTCTTTYTGAGATTTTTACACATTCAACTCACTGAGTCCAGTGAGTATTTTGAATATTAGGTGCCAGTATTAGGTGCCAGACTCCTAACTTCTGTCTCTCCTTACCTAAAGCACTGAAGTTTAAAATTATCAGGTAAAAAAAAATTCGAAAGTCAAGCTCCTTATTTTGCAAACACTTCTACAGATGTGCAACTTTGTGTGAGTTGCACTTCTATGACTTAAGTCTGAAAGGTTGGGATAGGGACACATCTTTGCTAAATACTTGTGATTTGACTTGTTATTTGCAGACAAAGTGTCAAGGTTTGTCTGGCCCTCATGTAACAATACTTTGTGCAGCGTGCTGTCATCTTCAAAGGTGGGCTTTAAAAGTGAATTCTGTCTAAAAAGAGGATTCCTACCCTAGAATGTGCTTTCAGCACAGGGAAATGCCTCACACCTCTGCTGATGCAAACAGGAACAATTCCTTTGGTTTCTCTTCCAGGAGATGTTTGGTTTCTCTTCCAGGAGATTTTACTGTTGCTGTAGCAATTTAAGCAGGAGGAATGTTTCAGAGACAAATATGGGTTACACATTGTTAACATCAGGTGACAAGAGATAGAAAGCAGACAATATGAAATGTAATAAAATAGATCATAGGAGAAAAACAAGATAGCATCCTTTCTCCAAACAGAATATTCTGTAGGAAGGACAGGAGAAAACTTACATTTCTGAAAATCAGTGAAAACCAGAACAAAACCCCAGAATTTTAGCTAGAGGAAGTTGAAGGACCTAAGATTAAGCAATTTAAATTCTGTCTTACATGTTTAGTTTAGAAATCTGGGGAGCTTTTATGAAATTGTAGGATATTAAAAAAATAATGAAAATGGGATATTAGAGAATTAATTAATTTTAATTAATTTATAGTGCTTATTTTTCACTTTTAAGCCAGTAGGGGGAAAAAAATTAAATGAAGATTAAATAAGAKACGCTCTTTTATGGATTATGGTGCAATGAAGAGATGGAAATTATTTATATTTTCTTCCTTTCTTAATTTTTTTTTTTTATTCTAAGTGTACTTCTACAGACCCACTGGCTGATGCCAAAAACTGTGCAGCATCCCGGGACTGACTCTTTCCAGGTGGTTTCAGCTTTCGATTTTCGGCCTCCTGCCTAACACAGCTCACCCGAGGCGCGGCAACATCCCAGCGTAACACAAACCTTGTCATGTCTCATTGCTTAAATAACACAATAAGGAAATTAAAATCCTTGCTGCTTATGATTTTCATTGTTACGGCTTACGAAGCCTTGAAGAATTTCAGGAAATTGATGACTGGGGGGAGGGGGGCGGGGGGAGGAATTTGGTACCTGAGAAAACCCAACAAAACCAAACCAAAAGCAACAAAGGACCTCTAACTAAAAGTGTTTTGGTGCTAGCGGAACACGCAGAGCCTYGTCCGTGCTGGCGGAGCCGCGCTCCGGCGGCGGCCCCGGTGCGGCGGCATCGGCGGGGGCCGCTCGCCCTCTGCCGGGGACGCGGCGCTCGGCCGCCGCTCCGCCCCCGCCGGCCGGGCCGGGCCCCACAGCGCCCCCGGTGCCGCAGCGCCGCCTAACAGCCCCTCTGTGTACGACCCCGAGGTGCCGCACGCTCGGCCAGGTTACTCAAAGCCCCATCCAGCCGGGCATGCCGGGGGGGACATCCGCAGCTTCTCTGGGCAGCCGCTCACCACTGAATAATTAACATGACCCATTTTACCTACACCTAATTCACACCAAAACCTAGTGGGAGAGGAGAGCAGACAAGACTCTAACAAATGCCACAGCCAGGAAGGAAAGCAGTGTGGCTCGAAGAGAGCACATCAAGCTTCTCTTTCCCCACCATAGCTCCTGGCACTGCCCCAGCGCTGCCCCAGTACAGCCCAGCTGCCCGGGCCGTGTCCCCCGGATTCATGCAGCACCCACCACTGGTGGCAGCGAGCTCCATGTACCTGCACTGTCTTGGGACTCTTGAGTTTAATAACACCATGAGTTTCATACCATGGGAAGGGGGGGAGCCCAAACCAAAGATAGAGTRGGTTTCTAACCATGATGAAAGGCAAGCAGGATGGCTGTGGGAGACCTGTGCATGGTGTGGTGCTGCCCACCCTGCCTTGCTGCTTGTGTTAGGGCTGCATTCACTCCTGACACCCTTCCTTCCCTCTACCCTGGCCCTGCAAGCGCAGTGGGCCATGGTTCCAGCACAAAAGAGAGCCCAGCCTGGGAGAAGCTGGTGTTTSAGTGCCTTCCACCTCCTGCAGGAGAGGGGGCCCACGGCCTGCTGCCAGGCTGGATGGGCACCAYGCAGCTGCAAGAAGCAGGGAAAGAAAAACAGGTAAGTGCGTGTTTTCAGTGGGGAAGCACTCCCTGGGTGCAGGTGGGCTCACAGGTTATCCTCTGGAACCAAGCCAGAGACACCAACTTGGCCTAGGCCTCCTTCCCAACAAGAGGGTGCCCCTTCCTCTGCAGGCCACCAGGGACCATTGCCAAATCTCACTGGCTGCACGATGTCTGGTTTTAGCCACACAGGCAGGAAAATTGAGTCTTGGTGCAGAAGCTCTCGTCCAAACTCAGCAGCCAGTGCAGTGCACCCTGCCAGCATRCAACTGGGTGGGATGAGGCTGGTCCAGCCTTACCCCAGGATGTGATCACTTACAAAGGCTTCAATTAGATCCATCACGTTATATGAATGGTTATTTTGTGACTTAATTTCCCCTGCTTTTTTGCAGTGGTAATTAAATGATCGAGGAAAAAAAAAAGATTAATTGATTGAACTGATTCCAGGAGAAACCATTACTCCCGTTCCTCTTCTGCTCTATACAGTGTTTAAACAACTCTGAAATAGAGCTGAGTGAATCCTGCCAACATATTTCTGTGAGCACTGCTTTGATTTTCAAATGAATTGTCTTCATCTGCTTTTATCCCCCTATTGCCTTGGCTTTATGTGAACATTTGTACAGCTTAGTTTGCTCATGAAAAAAAAAAAAAAGAAAAGCTAGTGTGTTTCAATACAATGGAAAATTAATTTAATTTCTGTGAGCTCAAGAGTTATGTAGTGACAGGACAAAAGTAGTGTCGTGTAAAAGACCAATAATCAGTAATGACATTGTTCAGATATGCTACAGTGCAAATGAATACTACTACGTCATGGATCAAACAAAGTTTATGAAAATTATTTAACAGAACTGCCAAAATCACAGTGTATGGAAACTCTGAACTTAGAAAAAGAGGTGAAATATACCGAATACTGCTGTTATTACCAGTCATTCCCTCTTTTATTGAAAAGATTAGGAATATTTTTCTTTTAAATTACATTCAGTTTATGTACATTTATAAGTGTGATGGCAGCAAGTATAGAGCATATTAGTCAAATCTGTGTTTAGGGAATATGAATAATGTGAATTAATCATGAAAGTCCCTTGGTAGTAACAAATATACTTGCAGATTTTTTAAAGTATTTTTAAAGGAAGGAAGGAAGCAAGAAAAATCACATAGGAGTACACTTTTAAAGGAACTTTACAAAACAATCATCAGCATTAAGGAAGTRCCATTTTTCATCTGGATCTCATCTATAGCTTCATAAAATTTCATTGTTAAACAATTATTCACAAGGAGACTAAATAAATATAGTGCTAAAAATAARAATAAAGGTTTCCAGGAAATTTGAAAAGTAGGCAAAAAACTACATGTACCTTCTCTCCATCTGTAAGAAAGATCACTATTTCAGCTTGTGCTTGTAGGCAAATTTTCTTTTTCATAAATTGATCTAYGAAACAATGTTAGATTCTACAAGTTTATAGAATGTTTGAGATTTTTCAAAGATATGTTTTGAATTTTTTAACAAGGAGATCTGATACTTWGGACAATGCATTTTCCTAACTCCTTGTTTTAATTGTCAGTACTAGGGTTCCTGTTTCATCTTGGGTGATTGTTCATCTCAGGAATGTRCTGTGGATCTTCTTCCTTCCCAGACTGAGCTGCAGGTTTGGAGAAATCATTGTGATTTTAAAATCTCTCAGAAAGAATGCAAAAGGCAAATTAGGATGGTAAAAAAAGTGTAAGGGAGCTAGGAGAATGTTTCTCATTCTGTTCTTTCACTCAGGGTGTAGTTGAGAATATACATACCATATACAAAAWTCTCACTTTTAAAAAAAACTGAGTTCTTTCAGAAATTATATAGAAAACAAGATACAAAATTGTCTTTATTACACAGTATATGTTTCACATACAATTGTCTGTAAAAAGTCACCAGACTGGCATGAGGCTGTGAAAGGGTAAAAAACCCTGACCAAATCTTAAGATGWTTTCAATTCTGACATGAATATCATATGTAAGTCAAAAGAGGTGTTATCTCACTTWTCAGAAAGGTTTTTGCTGCATTATCTTCTTGGGCATGATCGTTTTGTGAATGTTGTAGCCAAATAAAAGGGAAGAGTTTCAAGAGAAATGTCTTGGAAAACTTGATGAATGGGAAACTATTCAAAATGGTTTCTGATTTGTAGTAAATATATGTTTATCACTTTTTGTTACTTTTTTCCACATTTATCTCCATAAGCAAGTTGGCTAGGYGTTGGGATTTTTCCTAAATCAAAAATAGACTTAGGAAATGGGGCTTTAATCTTTACTCCACCTAGCTCCTGGAAAAGAAAGCCTCCAAACCTTGCACTGTTGGCCACCACTGCCCATCTGCCTGGCCTGGTCAAGGGGCCTCAAGTGAGAGGGCAGCAGGACAGGAGAAACTGCATGGGAGGTGAATTCCTTTCATTCTGTACCAGCACGGRTGGCCTGAATTCAGGCAGATAAACRTCATCTGCAAAATGTACTCACAACATGAGGGGGAAAAGAAGCCTCATTTAGCTAGAGAAGTAAAATGTGTTGTTTGGAAGTAGCTGGTAACTTGGGGCTAGCTGTGTGTGTGAGACTTTATAGTCATTGTTACTGAACACTGCCTGGTTGCAACCTGCTGGCTAGGAGGGCTTTTCAGCCAGGGAGCAGGGAAGAAATGCCTTCTGGCAGAGCACAACTAAATATGTTGGAGAAAATAGTTGTTATTTCAGGTGTGCAGTTTCCCAGTAGAAAATAAGTTAAATTAATTAATTTATTTTTCTAATTTGTGAAAATACGTGCAGGGTGACCTCTAGGCACAAGCGCAAAAGCTGTAAAACCAGATTCATTCATTAACTAGCTGACATAATGTCAACCAATGATAGTCAAATGAGCAAATAACATGYGAGGAAAACTCAAACTCCTCCCATCCAACTCCCTATAGGAAAAAGCCTTTGAGTGTTAGCACGCTTGGCAGTGTGCCTTGAGCTCCTTGCTCCCCACTTTTTTTTTGGGTGACAGAGAGAATGGAGCCTGAATCACAGTGATGAACACTCAGTTTTTATTTAATGTTTGTGTAATTTAACTAAATACCATAAATGGACCAATTTTTTCTGTCTTTATTATTTCAAATATGTTAAATACAGACCAGGTACAAAAAGGAATCTGTAAAGTGATTAGACCTCTGGGATTGGACACAGAACTGGGAACTAGGATTTCTGGCTTCTAGACCATGACCAGGGGGGGTAACTTAGCCTAAATGTTTAGAAGTGCCAACTTCTCCATGCTGGGCTCACTGTTTCTTAGCAGTTCCCTGTATGGTTCTTTTGCCAGTGTGTGCTCTTTGAGCTTCTGTCAATGCTAAGGGTGCTATAAACAGTGAAATCTGATGAGGAAAAGGCAGATGCACCTCAGTAATGGCATTACAGTAGCCATGGAAGGAGTCTAGGTGTTCCTTGAAGCACCAGGGAGCATCAGTTAGGTGACAGTGGTGCTGAGACATCAGTGCTTTGCACCTTTCCCAGCATGATTGTAGTGACTTTGCTGTTCCAGCATCTCTAATGTCCTTGACAAAAATAGCTATCAGGACTTGAACTGCCACCATTGTGTTCATTCACTGTTACGCCACCAGCAGCTGCAGTTTTCCACCCRCAATATGCTTGATATGCATTTTGAAATAATGTGCTATGGGTTGTGTAAGAAGTAAAAAATTTTTGAAAATTTATATTTTAGTTGTTTGAMAAGCAAGTTTTTTCCAAAGTTATAAGAACAGGTTTGTGTCCAAACACACCTTTAAATCCTTTATTTACCATCACGTGAGTAAAAAAAAAAAATCTTTTCAGGCTAGAACTTCATATTTGAGTTCTAACAGATGAGATTCTGTTCAAACCGGAGTGTGTGGCTGTGATGGACACAGAACAGGGCAAAGCATATCTGGTTTTCAACCTGAGAGGAAATCTTCCCCCTACCCTGCCCCCCTCAAAAATGTTTTCAAGAAAAGATCAGACACAGGTTTTTAATGCCTGGGGAAAAACAAAACATGACCCACAATAGATTTAGGCAGTTCCATTTTTGCTTACTATTTTTAAAAGCATACATGTTATTTAAAAATAATTAGGCTGAGCCAATTTATGTGCAATGTATATATTGCACATATGTCTAGAGGAAACCAGAAACAGGGTTGTATAATTGTAACCTTACTGCACTGAAGGCCTGGCATAATTACCATTGTGAGAGAGAAAGCCAAGGAGATTTTATCTGTCATATTTATTTCCCCATGTAAATATATTAAAACCAAACAAAAATAAACTTTTGATGCACAGCTCACCCAGTTTATATAGTGTGCATTTCGTTCTTTATTATTATTAATAATTTCCCACATACTCGTGTGCAGTAAAGCACTTGATATGGCAATCTGGAAGGCTGTTTTTTCACCAGCTGCAAATTTCTTCTGTTGCTCATGAAAGAAAGGCATCTTCAAATAGTCACAGGGATAATTAATGGACTTTTTTCTCTGAATGGCAAGTGGGGCTGCATGAGGCAAAAGTACTTTTTACTGTATAAGTGTGAGCATGGGCATCTGCATAACCTTTTGGCCATCTAAAAGGAAGTAAGTCAGTATAATAAGGCCATTGTCTATGTGTAATATCATCATATGTAATGAGTTGTAGGACTGAATGTGAGGAAGAAAGTCTATTGAGTCAAGATATCCCAGAGGCTTTGGGCTGGCACGTGACTGATGCTTCTCTGTGTCCTCAGATTCAACACCAAGGCCAACCTCACTCTCAAAGAAAAGATCCAGTTAAATAAAGACCATATGAATCCTGCTAAAATAATACAGTTTGAGTAAATCAATGCCTTAAGACTTTCATAAAATTATGTTAAGAAACTCACTGGAAGGGAACAGTGCATTTCTAGTGAGTACCAGTTAGGGACTTTARCACGCTCCTCTCTATCTTTGTGATCTTGCAGGAGGTGGGATAGATTTTCTCCACACAGAGCACACGTTCTCATTTTTGCAGCACATTGTAAACACACTTTTCATACTAATGCCTTGTTTTGTTTCGGTTCTTTTCAAAGATTATGCATTAGTAATTTGTGCATCACATGTTGGCAAGCGGAATCACAGTGTATTATGCACACTACTAATGTGAGACAGAAACCTCAGCATATTCTAGCTCTCTTCTCATATCTTGTTAGCATCTGTTTGTGGTAGGCTGGGATGATGAGGTGCTAATATGATACAGTGAAGGAAGTGTAATCCATGAACATTTTTGTGTCACATTTGTGTAATATATTACACTAATCCAACCAGACTTTCATGTGCTCTTGCCCAAGGAATGCCATTCCAGCCTCGTCCCTTCCCCCATCAATGCCTTTGAAGGTTTGTGAATGATTTCCTGTRCACAGGCTGTGTAAGAATGTGCTCACATTCTTTCCCCCATTGAGGAAGGAGTTTTTTATATGCCYGCTTGCTTTCAGGGTAACAATGAACATGAACAAGTTCATGAACAAATTACTCTGAAGAGGGAAGCATGTTCAATTATACTCTTCTTTCTCGGCTTAGAGGTAAATGATGTGGAAGGTGCACTCTTTCCAATAAGCATTGGATCCATTCAGAGTGTTTGGTGCAGTGTCTAGGGGCTGTTTTTGAACAGAACCTTTCTGCAGTGTGAACTGCAGCAGTCTGCAGTTCACACTGCAATAAGCAGGATGTCTGAACTAGCAGCCATGGTTTCCTCCCAGGAGGTACCATCATCCAGTGCCATCCTGCAGACTGGTTCCAATTTTTCACCTTGTTTGCCATAGGCAACTTACTAGGTCTACTTTTCCTATCCATGATAAGTTTTGCCCCGCATTGTTCTTCTTGTGATATCTACATTTTTCTAATTTGATGCTTGTGTAGGTTTAGCACATTGGGATCCTACTCCTGACTGGAACTTCCTGCCAGTACTGTGATGGAAATAGAGTAGCAAAATTTCATTACAGTTAGAGTGTGTAATTCTACATCTTGCCTGCCTGATTCAGGAAGCAAAAGCCCAACAAAACTCTGGATGGAAGACATGAA
Source organism: Cardinalis cardinalis (assembly GCA_014549065.1). Taxonomy (NCBI): domain Eukaryota; kingdom Metazoa; phylum Chordata; class Aves; order Passeriformes; family Cardinalidae; genus Cardinalis; species Cardinalis cardinalis. The sequence goes on from JACDOX010000018.1 coordinate 5,548,391, forward strand.
ATTAGAAAGCCCTCATGGTTTTGGCAAGTCACTAGGTATTTCTCTTCTTTGTGTATCCTCAGCCTCAGAATTTATAAGGAGTACTGTAAGAAAGATATYCSATAGTGTAATGTGACTGTACTATGSAGTCATCTGAGACCAGAATGCTCCAACACCTATTGTATGGTGTAACTCTTTGGGTAGATCATCCTGTAACTTCCCAAGTGCTACATGTGTTGCACGTTCACAGCTTGACTATCTGACTATCCCTGTGGTGGACAATGCAACAGATGCTCCTTCTACCATAGGAATTTTTTTTTTTTTGGCTGGTATTATACCTTTTTGCCTATTAGAGAGRCTGCAGCTTCAAGAAACAACATCTCAACAGTCTTGAATGTACAAGGAAGACTACTCCTATTGAAAAGCAAGGAGAAAGTGGGTGCACATGTTCTAATAAATTAGGTGGTATCTGTAAAATTTCATAGCTCCAAAATGCAGTCTTGTACACTGTCAAGATGTTGGCATGATTTGCCTTGTACCAAATAACATTTCTTGAGCAAGTCTCAAACAACAGCCACAAAATGAAATTGGACAGCCTACCCAGCCCAAGATGATTAGCAGACTTCTGCTTTGGACTACAAGCAGCTCTGTGAATTCCTTCCCTGATAGTTCCTGCTTRATTTGCTTTTTAGTTTTTATATTTTACCAGATATGGCAGGAAGAAGATTGACTTCAGGTGCCATCATTCATTGCAAAGTGAAGGTGGGTTTAAAATTATTTCTCCTTTTGTTTTGACCCAAAATTGGGTAGTATTATATTTGAATTACTTGGGGAATATTTCTCCAGAATAGCACAGCATGGCAGCATAGCATTTTAGGGTGTCAAATTTCCTGAGTGWAAACCTCTGCATTCTATGTCCAAACTGTGGTCCTATGATGCTTCTCAGCTATGTTCTGTGAATCACTCTCAAACTCATCCACAATTTCAGGTTAGAATGATACCCAGCTGGCACATGATYTCCTCCTGAACCTTGGTGGACTTTCTGTTTGCTTGGTTTGGTTATTTGGATTTTTTCATTTACTCATTTAAAAAGCCAAACCAACACCATAATGCAGAGTGACAAAGAGACATGGTGGTTTTCCTGTCCTGGACAGTGACCAGAGTGACTGGTTGTGCCATGTAGCACTTTCGTCCTCAAAATAGGAATAAATATTGTAATGCAAAGACAAGCCATRCTCACCTCTTCCCTAAGCAAGCACGCTGTACACTGTAGTATTTTGGTTTCATGAAACATAATAATGTTAGTTATGAGAATTAATCTCACAGAAGAATGACATAGACCTCAGGTAAAGTGCTTGAGGGTAATGTTGATGTAAAAAAGACGAGTATATACTAACAGTACATTAACTTGTTWTTACAATATGGAAAAATAATGTATTTTATTTAATGCACTGACTTCCTATTGATGTGATGAGGATTTGAGCATAGTTTACAAATGTCCTGGTAAAGCAAAGATGAATAAAATTTAAATAAAGAATGTATAAATTGTAAAACAGGAAAAAAAAATGGAATAGACAGAATCTTTCAGAGTCCCATGAGCTGTTCTTAAAACAATTTTTCTCTAAGAATTACTCTTTTACTTATGTCTTTCCCTGACAACATTTTGCTTTTTATCTCATTTTAATAAAAAAATAGCATTTGAGAGCATCTCAGAATCCAGCATCTCAGCCTCTGCCTTTGTTGTTTAAATTACAAAAAGAAAGGGAAGAAAAGAAAAGACAAAATCCAAACCCAAAGCCTTTCAAGAGAACCTGATCAATGTGTTTTGGGCCTCAACTTTATGATTCAAAGCTTCTTCAACAGTCATTAAAATCAGGAATCTTGATCATCCACTCCAAAAAAAAGCCATTGTAACAGGACTCCAGTGMGATAACAGAGAACAATACTTTATCTGATGCTATCCATTGTGTAGTCGAGGTTTAACAACAGGAAAAGGTGCCMCCTCCAGGCTTTCCCTGAGCCCTATGTTCCTCTTTTCTCTCATCTTGCAGAAGACTTGAAAGCAGGAGCATTCCCAAGAGGTCAAGTGTTGGGCTATTGGGGTATAAAGATCTTGTGACTTCTCAGAAGGYCTCTCCAGGCCATGTGCCACAAGCAAAGGAGAAAAATGGAGACACAAAGACTCTCCAGTGTAGAAGGGTGCTGGAGGGATGGAACTGAGTTGGTAGAGAATTGCCCAAAAAGAAGGTGAGCTTATTCTTCAGATACCAAAGACATGTTTCCATGGCTGCCCAGCTGAGAGTTTTTAGCAGGGCTGAACAGGATTACTTCAATATTTATAAATGCTGTGGAAGGAATGTATTGTTTCTTTTGCATGGTTTCCAATGAAGATAGTGAAAATTGTTATTTAATCTGGGAAAACAGAGAGAATCATGTTTAGATGCTCTGGTAGGTTAATTATTTACAGGAGGAAAATACCCCAATGTGTGGAAAACCCTTCCTTTCCATGTTGGCTTTGGGCAACATTTGTTTGCACTTTCAGTTTGTTACTTTTACTTTCATGTTAATAATATATATCTATGGAAGGAARTGTTTTATCCTAATGTCTGCTTTCTAAGTATTTGATCCTAAGTGCTACACTTTATGTGGTAAAAAGTGGCAAATGTTTTTTCCAGATCTTGGGAGAACATTAGACCACTTTTGGCCATCTAAAAATTTTTAAAGACRTGATTTTACCATGATGAAAAAATGCAGGCGCTTGTAGAACAGAGATATTACACTGATAAATTAAATTATTTTATTTCTGGTCAGCATAATTATTTGCTGGAAGCAGACAGAATTAAGGGTAGCTGTTGACCTGAGGTCTGYATTAAGATCTGAATTTCCTACATATTACTCTTCTGTGGCATCTGACAGGGAATAGAGATGAATTAGTCTATTATCTCTATGAGCTCTTTGYTGATAAGCAAGGCCTCTTTTAAAGATTAAACACCTGTAAATACAGTCACTGTTCAAAGTGTATAGGCAAGCCTATCTGCTGGGAGAGGAGACCTCTGGAAATACACCTGTATCATCTCTGATGTTTGAGCACACTTTAGGAAAGGAGCCTCCTAAAGTTATAAAATTGTGGGTTCATTAGCYGTACTGTCAAAAAAGGGTAAGTGATTTGTTTAACAATCAAACACTGCTCTAATTAGCATTATAATACAGCATTCAGGAAGTCTTCGTGTCCGATAAATATGTGTAAGACATGGGAAATTGGTCTTTTGGGGCTGATTCGATAATAGGGCAGTCCAGATAATTAAATTTGTGCAGTAAATGAAATACAATATAAAGGGACTGGATTGTAACATATGCAGTCTTCATTGGTGTTGATTGGTGTCTGCTTGAAGGTCTGTTGATAACCCAGCATGACATAAAGGAAATCTCAAAAGTAAAATTTAAAGATAGGAAGTTCAGATGAGACAACATCACATTTTCCCCTAAAAAAAAATGAAGAAAGGGTGAAACAAAAGAAAAAATCAAATAAATTGGTAATTCTATATGTAAGCAATAAACAAATTTAGCAAACATATCTCTTAAATATTTTTTTAAGAATGTAAATAATGTCCTGTTTTATATAGATGAAACAAGCTTAGAAACATCTGCATTCATATAATAGTTTTAATATTTATTTAAACTATATAATTTATTCTATATTATTCGTGTAATTTAAAATATTTATTTACAGTAAAAGAAATTTATTGCTAATATTTCTCACATTTGCTCATTCAAATAATGAAGAAAATACAATATAAGGAGAATACAGTATGATCGTAAAGGTGAAAAGATTCCTAATTCACTTGAACTAATGCACTTTATTTCATGTGAATAATGTTGCCCAAAATATAGAGGGAGTTCAASCCAACTCAGCTTTATATTTTGCATTACACTCCACTGCTCCATAGGATGGCTAGGCCCATATTTTATATACGCACACAAAATAGGGTTCTCAAAGGATAGAGTAAAATTTTCACTCARTGGTGCACAGGACAGAAATGAAGAYCAAATTGAATAATATAGTTTTCTTRCTGCCACAAATATTGTTTACATTTATTCCTCTGTAAATTTTAGCTTGTTCTGTCCCACTGAAGTATTTGGCAGAAGTTGTTTGACCTCAGTGGAAGCAATCCTCTCAGGAGGCTGTGATCAGGTTTACAGGGCAGAGAACCATAATTTCTTCGTTATRGTTTTGATACAGATCTTTGTGATTTTTTCCAGTCTGCTTCATTTTGATCTCAATGGAGCTGAGCAGCACAGTTACTCAAGCAAAAGGTACCACGGTAAAATTTAAAGATCCTTGAAGATGGCTAAGCAAAGCTGACTCAGGAGCTGCTGAAACACTCAATGGGAGCAGGATTGTAGGCACGAAAGAGATCTAAGGCAGGAAGTTCTTAGAGAGTTTCCTTCCTCATATTTATGTCCCAAGAGTTTTGCTCATTATTCAATACTCAGAGGCAATCTAATCACTGTTGGCATCACTTAGCACTTCTGGGTTCAGTTCCCCAGTCTGCCACTTGCACTTAGAGTAATTTTCTCTGGTCTCCTAGTTTATTTATTTTAAATAAAACCTGTTTTGTTATTTATTCTGTTCACTTGAATTGAGTAACATTAATTCAATTAAAACATTTACATAAAAAATAAACATTGTATATGTAGGAAGCTACCAATTTAATTTTAAGTAAAATAGCATAATTTATTTTTCTCAATATATTATCTACTTATAAAGTACATAGACAATTGCAAATGAAATTACAGACAAGTATTTATGGAAACAGATGTATGTGTCTAGATTATTTGAAATTAAATTGGTGCTTGTGAACAGACGAAAGTCATTTCTGACATTATGGTGAAAGTAATATAATTTTTGCTGCTTTCTACTTCATTGAKTTGTGTATTTTAAATTGTCTAATTTTTCTCTAAGTAAGGACTTTAAGTAAGAAAATGTCTTTGCCAGTCTCCAAATTAAGACTGAATTTCTTTCTCAACGTGTTTGGTTAAAAGAGACATTGGCCTTCTACTTACCTGTGTTAGAGTAAAATGTATTTGTCCCAGATGTGTGTATAAATGTATCATGCATTCAGTATTTCTCATCAAGAAACAAGATATTGAGGACATGATTTTTAAAGTGTCTCTCACCAGATGTTCTTTGTGCTCATTCTTACATTTCTTTGACCATCGCTAAACATTTTGCTTTACCCATTTCCATGAGGATCCCATTCACAGGAGACTTCAAAAGCTCTCTACCAGTCCTCCTGTTGTATGGGATACAAGGGGACCYGTCATCTGAGCCAGCATCCCTGCCACGAGCCATTTATTGCAACAAAAGGAGCTGTGTTCATGACACGGCTCATCATCAGTCAGTCCTGATGCAGGAGGTGTCAGATCCACTGCTGGAGAACAAGGATAATTTGGACCTTGCTTTTTGAAATGGAAAGATGTCAAGGGCTGCAGACAGAGTCACCTGTAAATTGGTTGATGATTTTCCACTTTTTTCATAGTAAATCCCTGCTGTGATCCTCTTTTTTTCCCCTAATTTTGCCTTTGCAAGGCTAGCTGATTTTATCCAATCTGGACATTTTAGTTTACTCTCATATCTTAAATTCAAAGGAATTTGATACTTTTAAATTTCCTGTTCTAGTGTGTGTAATGCTTTTTTTTTTTTTTAATGATGCTGTAATTGAAAGGGCTGAGAAATCAGTATTATAGACATTGGAAATATTTTTATAGAAGTCTACAGTAAATGATAAGCCTCCCTGACACTGTTATATACCTTTTAAGGGTTTGGCCTAACTTGACAGCTTCAGCACTAATATTTGCAAGAGCACAGCTGCATGTTCTGATAGGAGAACATCAATTTTAATCTTTAGTTTGGATAGGTATAATTGTACATGCTATGCAAATTCTCTTTCTCATTTCTTTTTCTTCATGAGTTTTTTGTAAAATCTTTGGTTATTGGTGTGTGAGTTTATTGTTTTATCCTTTATTGCTGCACTATTTCTGATTTTTCCTCCCTGTAAATATATTACTAAGCAAAATTGAGACTTATCTGTCACTGAGAATTTAGGCATGATATATAGCACATATATTGGAGGGACTGTTTTYCTGGAGATAAAAATGTGAAATACAGTAAGATCCCATATTTACAGTAATCATTTTTGAGGCAGGAAAATAAACTACCATCTTGCAAGCATGTGCGTGACTCATTTAACTGCAAGTAGTGTTTACTTTCATTTRCTTTAAACACATGCTTAAAATTAAGTATGATCATAAGTGTTGAAGAATCAGCACCTCCGCAGATAAAAGGGAAAGTGAGACATGTAAGTTATTTGCATTCAGCTAAAGCATTCAATATGGAGTCTCATGAAAATTGGACTAAAAAATTAATTCAGTTTGGTTTGAATATACACGCTCTTCTGTGGTTTGAAGAGTGTTCAAAGGAGTTTGGTAAACAGTTAAGTAGCAAGTACCAAACTAGGTTAAAGTGTCTAGTGARGTACCACAGGGATCTCTATTAGGTTTTATTTATTTAAGTGTCTTTAAAAACCAGAAGAGGGATTCAGTTAGTGAGGCATATAAAATGAATATTAATGACCACAGTTTAATTAAATTCACAGTTAATGCTAAATTGGAAAGAAGGTGCAAACAATAGAGGAAAAATAAAGAGAAGGAGAATCTTATGGACAAGACAAAATAAACTGAGGATCAACCTGAGAAAACTGATTCAAGTAGGGGAAAATATTGTAATGTCAAAGGCAGGTATTCTGTAGGAGGAAGGAAAAATGTTGCAGAGAGACTTAAGAATGACAGTGAGCAGCATAAGGCTCCACATTATATCTTCTTCTTCTTCTTCTCCTTCTCCTTCTCCTTCTCCTTCTCCTTCTCCTTCTCCTTCTCCTTCTCCTTCTCCTTCTCCTTCTCCTTCCTTCTCCTTCTCCTTCTCCTTCTCCTTCTCCTTCTCCTTCTCCTTCTCCTTCTCCTTCTCCTTCTCCTTCTCCTTCTCCTTCTCCTTCGTGGATCTGCATTGAGAATGTATTGGGCTGTTTTGGGCACCCTATGATAAGTTGTGCCCATATTGAAGTTTTTTATTGAAAATAAACTGATTGGTTCATTTAATGAATTATTAAAAGATAAAAAAGCACTGTCTCAGAATGCTGGAAGAAACAAAAATTAGATATACAAGTAGCTACCTTGAGACCACTTGAAGACAGAATGGATTTTATTTTGGACAGTAGAAAATGTATTATCTATGAGTAAAAGGATGAAAGTAGAAGAAAATTTCATATGGGTTCCCTTTTAGAGTGGAAATATGTGTGTTTGGGTGGGGTGAGGGACTATGAGGAAWGATTCTACCTGACTGAGATTTACCTTATCAAAAAAAAACCCTAAATTTTATTCCCTTCGGTAATTTCCTTGACAGTGGACAAACCCTTGKAACAAGCCAAATGGTTTTTGACTGTGACTTCCCCATGGTTCTATAACACAAATCACTCCTACAAACAAAATGCCAGTCAGGAGTCTAAGTGTCAGGTTTATGTGGTTCTATAGTCTGCTAGGAGACAAGATATTTTAAATTTCATTAATTATTCTTTGTTAGTCAGCCATATGTTCTATAGCACTTGTAGCCTTATCGCTGGCTGGGAATACACAGAGGTGATCCTTGCAAATTTTGAAAGCTCTTTGGAAGTTTGTTTTTCTTATTATATAGCTTTGAGGCACAAGATACTGAACATTTCAACATGAAAGTTAAAAGGGGAACTCATCTGTTATTTTCTGCATCTTACTGGTGTCCATTCCTTCATAGGCCCCCTCTGATTTATCATCCTAAAGCTACAGAATGGCTGTAGTTGATGTTCTGTCAAAGTTRCAAAGAGAATAGCTTACAGCTGTGCATGGATTGTATTGAAAAARCCCAGCATCCAATGATTTTACTTGTTCCTTCCTAGCTGCAGCTTAGTAGCCTGGGCAAATGATGAATTTTTTGCCTCAAACATAATGCGTGCAAAGGAGTATTTAGAATTGATGGTTTATAAAAGACAGTTAAACTGTAACTTATGAGCTGAAATGCATGTCATGTTATCTACTAACTCTGTGTTTACTGCCTAACACTCATATTTTCTTTCTCCATTTGCTTYTCAGATTTGTGACTCAACATGGTGTCCTTCTTTGTCCAAATTAAGGGTGCATAGCACTTGAGATAAGCCTCCAAAACGAGGCATTAGKTGCATAAAGGAAATTGAAAAAGGATTGAAAATTCTAATGGAGTTGCCCCCAGCTGTGAAGATGTCGCAACATTACCCTTGCTGAAGGCTCCCAAAAACCAAAGCAGTGTCCATACTAAGAGCTACAGTTTACATGGGCTCTATTTCRCAGCAAAATCTGAGGAGGATTGGAGGGCAGTCTTCCTCTACCAAGGCCTCTAAAGTGGCCAAGCAAGCCTGTGCTCTAAAGCCACACCAAAAGCATTTGGACAGAAGTCCTTGCATATAGAAAAAACTCATGACAGATCRCAGAGGGACCAGCGCAGGAGATTGTTTGTGCAAACCCATTGTACATCAAGGTGATAGCTACAGAACATTTGACTAGGTCATGGGGGGCCCACATTTATTCTTTTCTGTTTGACAGGATTCAAAAGTCTGCATCTCAATTTCTTCTAGGAGTGCCCTGTTTATATATTTTATACAATGACAGTTCCAGATAAAACAGATAAATACTCCTTTAGATCAAGCAATTGTTGAACAAAACAGAAAGGAACACCTTTTGATGACTGGAGACTGACATTTTCTCTTTCTTCTCTCTCTCTTTCTCTCTCTCTCACTCTCTCTCTCTCTTAATCTCTCTTTTCCCACCCTTCCATTTCCCTTCACCCAATTCCATCTCATCTATGAGTTAGCTCTAGTACATTGAGTGTTTGTATTCACATTGTAAGACAACCAATTCTGCATGCATTGGATTAAGTGCTTTTTGTCCAATTTTTTTTCAAGATTTCTTTCTGGGAGCTGAATAAACTTGCAAATCTTGGTGATTGTGTTTCAAGGTGTCTATTTTGAATGTATGTGTTCCTACAGGGAAGCAAATAGCATCCCTCTGAGAAACGGTGGCAAAGATGTGCTGTGAGCAGGCTGATACTGAATGCAAATATATATATTCACCTAGATAAAACAGTGAAAAAGATAACAAAATCTTGTGTTTACATTATGAGAGCACTAAATTCAAGTATTGTCTTGAAACATCATGATTAAAAGGATAATAGCCAGCTGTAGTCACACACCTTAGTGAGTCATTAAAATGGAAATGAAGAGTAAACAACCTGAATAAGCCAAAAGCATGACTGTAGTTACTGCTTTAGGTTTCAGGGGTTTTGCATTCTTTTTCATCTGATGTTTGTGATAAGTGACAAAATAAATTCCTTCCTGTTTTTTCCTCATTATACTTTCCTTTCTGGTTCTAAGACATCCCTCAAGGTACAGTTAGTAGCTTACAGATATTTGTTCTTTCTATTRTGAACATTGGTCTTGACTTTGGCAGAAGAGATTCTCCTATAGTAAAATACAATTAAGTAATCAAAGGCAAGAACAGGCTGTCCTTAATCGGCTGATTAAGATCAGCATCTCATTTTTACTGCACATGCCAAGGTCTTATCTAATGCAAAAATTTGGACTGCCTTAATGAAATCAAGGTGAAGTGTCTCCATCCTAGGGTAACAGTCCATTTTAACAGTACCATTTTAACTTTTTCAGAAGGAAACCAAACACCTACAGCCATGTCTGTACTGATGGGAAGGCAGACCAGGTCTATACAAAATGTTYTGTGTTCATGCCAGGAAAAAAATCAGTGGGCATGGACAAATATGCAAGAAAGATAAATTCAACAAAAAATTACTTCCTAATAATTAAAAAGACTTGCTGAAACATGCTTTTTAATTTAAAATAGTAGCATTCTAAATAATTCCTGTTACTTGCAGAAAAAGGTTCATTGAGGATTCCCATAGTTGTGATTCTGTTTTCAGCTCCTGAAATATTTCTTACAAAAAGTAAAAATGAGACATCTGCCRTCTTTTGTTTTCTTCAACTTTATAAAGAAGGAATCTTTATATATTTCTTGTTTCTACTGCTGCCGCACTGAAAGCTTTTTTAAAGTTTGTTATTCCTCACAAGTTTTCAAGTGCCATATTCACTCAWTCCTCTTCAATGAGCTTGTGTCACACATGGCAAGCCAAGCAAACAAGTTGTGTGTCACATAAAAGCAATCTCATTTACAGAAAAGTGTGGCCAGTTCCACCTGTTAACATGCGTTAGYGAGATTATAGCTGATATCAGGCTCACTCATCTTCTCTTTCAATCTAAGGAGTGAAGAACCTTGGACTGCAGGTGGTTTTATATTCAGGTATGTCCTGTTGAGACCTTGTATTTAAAGARTGTGTTGGAGCCCTCAGACAAGAGCAACCTGTAGGTGCAGGACACAGACTGTATGAAATGTCAGTGCCAGCAGGAACAGGACCCAGGAGGAGCACACAGACACTGCATCCAAGGATGTGGTGCAGCTGTGACTGAAGTGGCTTTCACTTCCTACTGCCCCAACATACCTGTATTCACATGTGATTCATTAGCAGAGGGCATAAAATCATTGTGGAAAGCATGGCATCTATGCTGAGCTCCTTACCTTCACAGTAGCTGATCATGGAATAACCTGGTTACATGTGACTTATATACCAAAGTCGTCRCATTGGATTTTGGTGTTCTTGTATTTGGATTTCAAATTAAAAGAAGGGACCTTCTGCAAAGCAGTGGGCTGTCAACAGCTTTGCTTGAGGTTGCTGGCTGTAGCATTGCAGASTAATTCCTGAACCTGGATTTTTTTAACAAGAACACTCTCATACTTCCTTCTGGAGAAATGTGTGCCATAATGAGCCACATTTTGCCAGGTTTCTCTTGTGGGATTTTCCATGCATTCTTCTTTAAGGAATTAAAAATGTAAAGTCAACAGCATTTAACCAAAGTGAGGAGCCACAAGAAGTTGCTTATTTTGCCTGGGRTGCATTGTGGACATACCTGATAAGGTGGATCCCCTTTCCCATAATCTTTTGTCCTCTGTGATTGCATAGACAAACAGAACTATCAGTACCTACTCAATTCCTCATTGCCCCAGAGTCCTCTCTCAGAAGAGCAAAGTAGATGTCACAAATTTCATCACAGATTGATTATCAGTGTGTTTCTGCTGTCAGGGATGGTCCATGTTTCCCACCTTCTTTCCTCCTATTCATTCAAAGCACGGAAACTCACATCTGGAAAGTCCCTGGGGGAATGATAGCACAGAAATGGCGCATGGCTCTCTCTCAGAGCTACTGAATTTTGAATGAAATGTGTCTCTAAAGTATCCATTTAGCACAAACTTCAGGAGAAACCCCAAGTGCACAAACAGATCTGAGTATAAAACTTGAGTCAGCCTTTTAGATTTTAATTGAAGCTTCATATTGAAAAAGGTTGGGAAAAAAAGAAGTGTAAAGGAACATTTCACGGCTCAAATTAAACCATTGTTTTTCAAAGGAAATGTAACTTGAAATAGTAATGTATTTCTTACTAAGTGGAAGCAAGTGTTATGCAAACAAAGAGTCATGTGTGAAAGTAATTCTTATCTTGCTGCTTGGAGTAGCTGGGGAATAAAATAAAATAAAATGAATCCAGGTCAGGTCCRAATAGAAAAATGGAACTCAAACCTCTGGAGCACATGGAGCAGGGAGTGAAAACATTGTAAATCAGGGGAAGTCAATTGACTGCAGTAGGAAACATGCTCTCTTTGTGCACACCTGTAGGTCAGGGCCAGCAAAAGAACTATTAAAACCAATATCCCTATTTAATTTTTAAGGATTGTTTACAGATCAAAGTGCACTCATTATAAATATGGTTGTCATGTTTAAATAGTCCTTGCTTTACTGCCATAGAAAGTACCCTTAAAATATTTCCTTTTTACTGGGAAATAAAACATTCTTTTCACCACCAGTCCTTCCCTACTCTAAATATTGCTCCTACTAGCAAATAGTAGGTATATAAAAGAGCCCATTTAAAAGGTTTTTACTGTAGCTCATATCACCTCAAGTGGACATCAGAAAAAGTCCAAGCTACATCATCCATCGGACTCAGAAAAAGTTCAGATTTTTTAGGAAAACTATTGAGCCTGGTACAACAAGAGGGTAATACTGTACTCTGTAGTTAGTCTCACAGATTTAACAAGAGTTTTTATGACAAGAGCTACAGAATGCTATTACTAAGAAAACAAATACCAGTACATCATAAGTGCATTTTCCCTGAGCTTGAAGTCAGTATCCCCATTTCTTTGAAACCATGGAAGATGCCTGCTYTCTCGTACTGCTATTAACTCCTCTACTGTGTTCTCAACGATCCTTTCCCCTAAACGCCTGCCCTCTCCCTCCACTGCAGGCTGCACAGCTGTTTTTTCATCTAAATGCAAAGATCACATGCAAAGGAGCTCTTGAGCCATGAATCAACAGAGACTGGGGAATGTGTTTCACAGAAGTATTGTGATTAATTTAGTCTTTTTTYAGGTTTCTTTAGAAGATATTAGATGGAATGGACCTTTGATCTGACATACTATGATATTCTTCRTTTCACGTGGTTTTCCTCATCTGTACAGCCTACCTGTACCACCAGTGTTTCACTTCTAAAGAACTTAATTCTAAGATACAAAACCCAGTAGCTGAAAAGCAAGAGCAAAATTATTTCTACCCTGTTTTTTTTCAGATGGTCTCTCTTCTCCAGCAAATATACTTCAGAAAAAATGGTCCTTGTGGTGTGTTTTGAGGGTGGGTGCATTCAGGTCAGGATGAACCAAGGTAGGAAACAGAATCCTCCCTATCTTTTTTCAAAATCCCYCTGCCTTCTGCCAGTTGGTATAGTGTGGGGCTGTAGCTCAGGTGCCATAGCTTGAAAGAGGTAATTGGGATTTCTAACTGCATTCCCCATTCCAGGTAAACAAATGTCGAACTTCCAATGGGCCATCAGAACTTTAACTGCAGTTATTCTCTAGCACAAGTCTACATAAGGAAAACTGACTGAAGTCAGTGCAGCCATGCATGTGTAAAGACAACGTGATCCAAAAAGAGGAGACTGACCTACCTGTTGTTTCTACCAGCATGAAGTATAATACCTTTTTGTCATTTCTAATTGGAACTTAGTCTTGTACTTTGTTAATTGTGTTCCTATTACTCTSTCTCTCTAGAGCAATAATAGTACACTCCTTGTAACTTTTAAAAATCATAGCAGGTTTTTTTTTTTGGGTTTTTTAAAATTTATTTATTTAACCAAGAGTTTAATCAAACTTAAAAAATAAATATTTAAGTATGAATAAATCTATAAATAATAGTAGTAACAATCAGCTCAGGTTGCTACCATTTTAGAAATAAGAGAACAAATGGAAATGCTTTCATGTCATAGTTATAAGGCAAGGGAAATCAGCATCCTTTAGTTTTATAAAATAGTTTGGRAAAAAAAGACACTAGGAAAGAAGTGGTCCTTATTCTTACCTCAGGTTTAACTCCCAGAGGGACAGAGTTCATRTCACTTTCAGTTTGAGTTGCTAGAGGTGGACTAATGTCTCACAGAGTCTGCCCCTCACACCTGTTCGGAATTTCTTTCATCTTCTAAAGCATGGATGGACAACTTTCATATTCTAAAAGCTATTTTTATTCCCAGACAGGTGTTATAGGCCAAACAGTTACAGACATATTGCTACAGGGCTGCTCCTGTTGACCAGACCAGACCCACATCCGCACCTTCTCCCTCCTTCAATATGGTACAGAAACAGAACCATGGCTGACTGGCCAGTGCTCTTCAAGGTAGGAAAATGTCCTTACTGGCTGAGTCCTGGCCCTGAGCCATCTGTTGACTAGTTTGGCACACAACTATTCCAAATCTCTTTTCTTCTGAATGATTAGATTCCAAGGTTCTGAATGATTAGATTCCAACCTCCTTTCCAAAACCACCTTTTTCAACAATAGTGGCACTGTTTCTACTAGTGACATCCCCTTCCTAAAAAATGAACTTCTTCCTGTAAATTATCCTGAAGGATTTTGTAATACTAATCTGGCATAGTTCCACCAAACGGCATCACCCTTTGAAGCTTTACTAAGAACTACTTGTCTCATTATTTTCCTCTTTTTCTTTTCATGCCAGTGGTTGGGCCTTTTGTGTGTTATCCTTCATTTCAACTGAGATGATGTTTTAAAACAGATATGCTAGAAATAGTCTTTCTGAACTCTCTCCCTCTTCTAGGAAGGAGGAAAAATCATTTATTATAAAAATTTCTAGAAAGTATATTATGTTTTAATTATACTCACAGTAAATTAAAATAACCATCATAAAAATTAACATTGTAATTAAATTGAAATTAAAGACTTTAAAGCCACCTTCTGCTTTTAGTTATGAATGGAGAGCCATGTAATATAACTTCAGTGACAGCACTAGAGCTGAGCTCAATAGTATCCACTGAAAATCAGTGGGGGGAGCTGGGGACTCCTTAACATGAGAAGCTGGTCAAGAAAAAGACAACTATCATCTTGATCTGTACATTATGATTTATTTTTTTAACATTGTCCAGTGAAATATATTCTTATCTGAAGTAAAGTTCTGAATACTGACAAATTGAGAACTTGAGAATTTCTTGCTGGTGGATGCAAACTGCAGATGCAAGAAAACTGTGAACTGCATMGTGAAATGCAAATCTTCACGGACAGATGGACAAAATTTTCCATTTCTGATTCTAGATATCTAATAACTTTTCCACCAAGTCTCTGTGAGTGTATTAACTTATTAACTGCCCTTGTGACTCTTTAGCTGCTTCCTTTCCTGYGTCCATTAGGAACATCCAACCTGGACATTAGGTACAATGTTTAACTGTGCTGATAACTAATCATCAGGACTCCTCCACTACCCCCCATGCAGTCCTTAAGTGAAAAAAACTGATTATTTTTATAAGAGATGTATTTTAAATTAACCAYCCACATCACTGGATTTGATATAGTAAAAGAGTGTTGGCTTATGTTGTGGTCAGGTGAGAGTCTCATGCCACTCCTTGGCTTTAGGTATCCATGAATCAGACCTAGTGCTTTGGTTTATTTCCAGAGGAACTAAGTTAAACAATCAGAGGCAGTCCTTGAACAAACAAAGCTGGCTGTCTTGCACTTGTGGAAATAAGTTCATTTAAAATGTGTTTTGACACCTAAGATCAACCTAGAGAAAGAAAGCTTCCCTTCATTGGTAAGCTCCCCCTCACCTGCTTAAAAATCTTAACACAGATGGAGTTTCCCTTTCTAACAATATGCTATTTAGTAACTGTTGGGCTTCAGCTTCTCACCTTTACAGCTAAATCATTAATTATGACCTTTTTAGTGCTGTTATTAAGCAGTTCCCTCCTTCCCCTTCAAATTMTTTTCCTTTTCAACAGTGAACCTTCTGTGTCAGTGGCTCATAGACTGGAGCAGTTGCAATCTGTTAGTATCCACAGATCAAATGTGAAAAAATGAGTATACTAAAAAGGACAATGCAGCAAAACCAGGAAGAGGCAAGACATGGACAGACACACCAAAAATTCCTCTTTGTTTGCCCCTGTTATGAACTGGGATTTTTTGGGGGTGCCTCTGTAGACGCATTCATCAGGATTCACAGAAATTCTGTAAGTCTCTGCCTTCTTAGGGAAGATTGGAAGGCTGCAGGCATCTGTCCAGCAAGTTAGCACCCAAATCAAGTATGATGGGCTGCCATGTTCATCTGCTCCCATTCCTGGCTCTTACATGGCCTGGACACTGCCTGGGGACTGCTGTGCAGAGGGAAGGTTCCCCATCTGAGTGGGATCCATGGTGATCCTCCTGCAGACTTCCCTGAACACAATTCACAGAAAAAAGGAGCAACTTTTACCTTTGTATAAAAGAAGCCCTCCCTCTATATCTGTCCAGGCATTGTTCCCAGAGGGGATGGAAAGGCACATGGGTTCTAATCCTGGAAGGGATGACAGCTGCATCACCCAACCCCTAGATGCAGCTACAGATGCATCAGGCTTATGTATAATTGTTTTTGTCCAGTGTGAGTGAAGATACAATGCTGGTGAGTTTGGTGTGAGAGCCGAGGCCACTTTTACCCTTGGTTGCACATTAACTGAGGCCATAACTGTCAGGCCACTTCCCAGGCTGCCGCTCACACTGGGGATGCTTTCCCTTTTCTGCTGAATTTTCAAAGCGTTTAGTGAGGGATCTGCCATTGAATTAGTGCAATGTGATCAGCAGAGGTGAGAGACAATCCTTTCATAGCTACCTGTGGCATTTTCCTTCATTGGGTTAATTTAAAACTTTACTCTTTCCTTTCTTCTCTCTTTCKAAGGCTGAAGGCATCTCAAGAGAAATGAAACAGAGATCTGCTGCCACCTTCTGACCACTTGGAAATCCTTCCCTATCCTCACCACAGCAAACAGCGCTGTGGAACAGAAGTGACTGCGTTTGACTGAAGGTGAAAATATCCTTCTGTCATCTGCAGCTGGGTATTATATTATTAGTTTTCATAAATACGTTAAAACTTTGAAGTCAATACGATATTGACGGAAATATTTCGTGAAGGTGTCCTACTCTTATGTATATACTATAGCAAACAATCACATGCCCAGCTCTAGTGTAGGCRGACAGTTTCCACTGAGCTCAGTGGAAAGTGTTAGAGGTGGAAATASTTTTCTGTGGCATGTTCAAAACTGGAAACAGACACAGAATTCACCTYACTCTGAACAATCACAAGAACTTTAAATGAGTCACTCTTTTAATTTTTTAAGAACCTCTCAAGTTTATAATTTTGAAATTTTTGACAAGGCAGAGATGGAAAAGGACATGTGCACACAGCCTATTCCCATTGATGGAATCTTTAAAACACTCAGGGGAGCTATCACTTGGCTGCTCCGTAATCACGTATTTCAAACCTTGAATTACTCTGGTATGTAAATACTGATAATAGCTAAATATAATTGAAAGTGGCCACATACACATGTGTGCACCATATTCATGTCAGGATATTTTCCTGGGTCTTCAGCACCAACTTTAGCACTTGAACTTTAGCACTTGAAACAAAGGCTCTTTTGTCTATAATCAAAGTAGCAGGCTGAACAGTAATGTGCCCAGCCACAAGAAAGGCAGCATTAAGCATTCACCTCTTAAAGGCATCAATATTGCTAATGATTTCAAACCCCCGACTCAGGCCTCCTGAAACCATTAGACAGGCCTTACACCCATCAGCGCTAAGACAACAATAAAAATGTAAGGAGATTTTTTAAATTTTATTTATTCATCTGGTTTTTGAATCTTTACAATCCTGTGTTTTAAATTTTCGTCAATCATCCTGGCAGACAGTTTTCAGGAGAAACTCAGCTTCTCCTGCTGCAAGAACTGGGGCTTGAAAGCAGGCAAAAGCCACACAAACACAGACACAAAGAAAACTCAATGAAAATGTTTAATATGGAATGGCTATGAAATCAGAACAGTCAGTAGCATGAGCATAAACCTTTGTAGCCCACGAAAGTGTGCAGAGTATCAGAGCCTGGTTAGGCTGACATTTTCTCATGGGGAGTGCCCATGATTCAGGCTGACTGCTTGGGCTCACATGAGGTTTGCCATCCTTACGTGGCCGCTGACAGTAAGGCTCCTTTTGTCCTTTTGGAAAACAACAAACCCTGGTACCTGGGAGGAATATCCCTTGCAGCACCCCTGCTTAAGCATTGGAAGTCCTTGTGTCCTCGCACATCCTTGCTCCAGCCCTGCCCCTTGCCCAAAGGCAGRGTAACTGGATTGTACTCTGTGCCTGATCCAGCCATGGGGAAAACCATGCTTGAAGAGCCAAGTCCTTCTTCATGCAATCAGCAGCCTAAAACACAGAGAGAAAACTGTATTTATCTGACAGGCAGCATCAAGAAAACTGAACATCAAAACTGAGCATCTTCAGTGAGTTAGGTGGAGGGACTGGGGACCCTCAGTTCTTGTTGCAGGGCTTCACAGAGACTGATGTTGAGAAAACACTCCTTAGAAAGCAACCAGCCTTAGGAAATAAAAACCAGTGATGATCCCTGAAAGCAAAGCTCTGACAGTATTAGTCTCGTCTGAAAATCTCAGCAGGAGTTTCTAATCAGGGTCAACCTTGAAACGAAGAGACAAGTAACGATTTCCTACAGTCTGTAAAATTCTGATGATGGTAAAGTAAACATTGCTTTTACAGGGTTACAGAGTCAATCTCCTATCACTTTTCACTAGAACTATTGTAGGGAAACATTTGGGTAACCACATGTTGTGCTAAAAAATCCTAAACACTAGCAATATTTCCTTTTTAGGAAAAGAGAGTTGTGAATGATTTAAAGCCTGATTTGGTAAATTGGGCCCTCTTTTGCTCTGAAAAGGAATGGAGGAGAAGGGGAAGAGTGCCAAAACTATATTGTACATTACCAGATTTCCAGGATTCTGCATTTTCTTACTCATTAAACTTCACATTGAATATGCATCACTTCTCTGCACACAGTTCAAGCCCTAGGGATTGCAGAGTTCAAATATATTTTAATTACATTATTTATTATTTAAATTATTTAATTACAAAAAATAACAGACTCTGCACATGTTTGAAAATGCCATGGTGTACAACTAAATCTTGAGTAATTGTTAAATTTCTTGCAGGCCTCCTGCTAGGAAGTACTGTTTTTCTTTAAAAGTGAGAACACTATTATATCCGTCAGTGGAAAGTTTACACATTGTATTTCTTCTTTCATATGCCGTTAAACATGAGGCTCTCTCATTTCCCCCTTTCTTCAGAAGGCAAGAGACCCATCTGGTAATATTCTGCAGATCAGCATTTCTTGAGGAGAGTTTGATTTAAATGGTGGTTTTGTTGAAGCAACGAAAAAGAAGCTTATGAACCTGGGTTATAGTCCTCTGTCTTGTGTTGTTATTAAAGTCGCTCCATGCTTGATCCACGCCAAATATAGACCTGTCCTTAAGCTGTGGAAAATAAGAAGTATTCTCTTCTCATCCCACTRGGTTTTGGAGTTAAAGCAAAGAAAAAATTGTCCAATGTTTGCATAGCCCTTGACTTGCCAGCTAATTTTGTTTGTTGACAATTTATGTAGATAAAATACGAGTACCTTCATAATCTCAAGTATTTGGGAAAAAAGAAAACAAAGAATCTTTTTCAAAACTGATTAGTGTCTGTGTACGTCTTCTGTTCTGTTTTCTGGCTGGCACAGTGAGCAGAGGTTTTGAGATGCTGCAAGACAATATTGTCATCTTTCTTCCTTGGAAAAAATTTAGTGGTCGAGCCTCTTTTCCTTTCTCTCTCTGAGCCAGGAATCCAGAGCAAAACGTGTGAAAACTGGGAATAAAGCCTTCTTGGCTGAGAGAGGGCAGCTAAGGGATTTTGCTGTAGAACAATGTTCCAACAAAGATCAGGAAACTTTTGAAAAGTTTCCTCTGAAAAAATTCCAAATGTTTTGAGCAGAAGTCAGTAATAATATGTCTGTATTCTTCTTTTCTCAACCCCTAAATGCCCCAAATTACCCCAGACTTCTGTCTGCTTTTCAGCAGGACTTTGATTCCATAAAAGAGAGCAATGTGTGAAACCCACTGGAGAGTTTTTTGCTGCTGTTGCTGGTGGTTTTTATGGATTTTAGTCAAGAGTGATAAAGGCTCAGTGTAGGCATCAGGCAAGGAGCATGCTGTACAGGAAATGCCAAGTCAGATCAGCATTCTACGTAATTCATATTTTGTTTCAAGAAAGTGTAGTGACAGTTAATTCAGCCCTGGTCATTTAAGTAAATGCATCATCTGCAAATATAACCATCTCAGTACTCAGCATCCTAGCCAAATGACTAGCAATTATGTTAAACAGTTCTACTCAAACACACTGAGGCAGCAAATGCTAAGGTATGCAGTGGTGAAAAATGCACTTTAAATTGTAGCCTGATTTYAGCCAATCTAACTTTAGGAAATTAGCTGAGGTCCAAATATATAACTGTAGTGTAGGCTGTCTTTGTAGATGTTGTGGAAAGAAAAGCAACTGTAGAAGCAATCCAATCTAAGTGTCCCACTTGCAATCTATAAATAGGCTGCCTTGGAAGGGTCTACTTTTATCCTCCCTTCTATAAAAAAGGAAGAGAAGGACTATTCTACTATTGGCAGCAGTAAAGGATAATTTATGTATCTTTTTTTTTTATATTGTACACCATAAACCAGCATATGTGATGGACTTGCTTCCCTCAGAGACTTAGACAAAGACTTTCTGAAAGTTCTTTCTCTCTCCTTGGTAGAGAGAGCAGTGGATGTTGTTTACCTTGTCTTCAGAAAGGCATTTAATACTGTCTCCCATACCATTCTCACAGGGAGGCTGATGAAGCCACAGGGTGGCTGGGTAATGGGTGATGTGGATTGAAAAATGCCTGAGTTGCCAAACCCTAAGGGCAGTGCTAGTCAGAGGCCAGGGACCTTTGGTGTAGGCCAGGGAGCAGTATGGGGTTCAGCCCGGGTTAATGTCTTCCTTGATGATCGTGGTGATGGGACAGCATGCCCTCAGCAAGGCTGACAATGGCACAAATCCAGAATGGTACCATGGAGCCATATATGCCTCATGCTGTCCAGGCCAAAACAGAGTTTCTCTTTTCTGCAAGTTTCACTTTCACTCTAAAAAAATGTGTCTTTAATCACCACAGAAGAGCTCACAATTTATAGGCCCAGAGGTGAACATTAAGAGTTTAGTTGAAAGCCTCAAAGCCAGGCTTGAAAAGGTCTCCTCTCTCATGAAAACCTAAGTGAGATTTTCCTTTCCTTAACACAAATAACATGTACGAAATTAATCTTTCACTGCTAGATTAAACTCTCCCCCATCTCCTCAAATCTAGCATTAGTTGTTGGGAGAGTTATGAAACCAGAGATGAAAATTTTCAAATTCTGTATATTTAGTTTGGGTTCTTCTGAACCCAATATAATTTCCCAGCTGTGGTCCTTCATATGTTTCTTATACTCCTTTTTCCATGTGTCAGAGTACACCTGATGTGATTCCTGGTGCCTTTTGCTCCTGAGGAGGGTAGCACCAGGCAAATTACAATGTAGAATAATCCTACCAGACAGAGCCATGCTTTAGAAATAGCTGTTCTTCTCAATGAGAAAGAAAAGTCTGGGGAAAAGGGAGGATGAATGAATAGGAGGGAAAAGTGATGACTCCACAAAAAAATGTGGCCTTTGCTGAAAATGAGGTGAGCCTTTGGGCAGAGTAATAACAGAATAAATTGATAAAATACCTTTCAGCATGGTCTCAAAGCACTACACAGTTATTAAAATCTACAGCCAAATTTAGCACTATAATAAAAAGACAAAACAAAAGCAGTTTCATGATATAATGAAATGTATATAAAATACCAAAAAAAAGTGACTTTAAACCCCAAACCATCTTACTTTCACCATAAGTTTGGAAATATGAAGTGATTTTCAAGGCATGGAGTATTGGGCTGTATTGTTTTACAAACAGGGCTGTAAAGTAAGTAGGCAATACATATGTTTGGATAAGGGGCTGAAAACAAACCTACTAATTGTGTTGTGGAAATGCTCCAGACTCTAGTAAATACCTTTTTAACATTACATTTTAAATTTAAAATTAAGATGGCCTAAGAGTTTCCCATAAAAAGAAAGCAGACAAGGAAAAACTGACATTTTTCATTGGGTCACAACTTATTTGGCTCAGTGAAAAGATTATAATGTAAATTACCAGGTCTTGGTTGTTCAGGAAATCAGAATATGTGATTGCAGTGATCCTTTTCAATTTCAAGAACATGCATGTTGGCCAGTAGTTAGTATAATTTATTGTGTATATAAATATAGCTGGACATATGTGGGATTATTCTTGTATCCTAGACTTTCCCTAAAATTAGCAGAGATATATGGGCTGCTTCAATTATCATTCACCCAACTCACTTTTCATGAAGAAAAGAAGAATCATCTCCTAGAAATCCTTGTTTACCTGCACCAGCTTTTTAAGGAGTTTATTAATATAAACAGCTCTTCATTCAGTCAGATGAATTTTACCTCGGGCTGTGGGGTTCAGGAAAAGAGAAATACTTTCCATTTGTGCAAAAAAGAATAAAAGAGGCAGAAAATACTGTATTGACTGAAAAATTAAGTACCCAGCCTTGAAAATATGGAGTTTGGTTGAGACAGTTGCAGGCATTTCTGAGATGCTATGAAGTGATTCTGTAATATTTACTGTACACACCCATTTCCAGGTAATTTGTGCAAAATATTTTTTTTCTATTTTGGTCGAACTAGAACAGCATTTACCAAGATGCTTATTTGTATGTCTTGCAGTTTAAAAAACAATCTATGTTCTCTCTTTTGTGCTCTCCTTTCAGTCCTTCTCTCTCTGATTTTTTGCTGAGCTGTAAACAAAATCACAGGGAGTGTAATGAATAAAACAGGCTGTTTTGATARCCTCTACTTTCTCTACAATATGAAAAATACTGTCTGAACTATATGAAAATGAGCATCTTTGACTTCACACAAGTTGAGCAAATATATTGTGACTGAAACCTGAAGAAATATGCACAACCTGAAACCCCTTAAAATGGATATCCCAGGAAAAATGCACCAGAGAAGAAATTCTCTGGCTTAACTTCAGTAAGCTCATACTAAATTGCCAGTGCAATCAGAATTTGATAGGTTTAAAATCAATTAGATGGAACTGGAAATAGAATTGGTAATCTATGATTACTGAATAAAAACTTCAAAATTATATGAATCTGGAAGATGAACTCTTCTAATCTGTTCTAAATCTAAAACCTCAAGGAAATAAGCTAAAAATTAGTTGTTTCCAGCAAGGCAGAAGGGCTACTAGGAACTGAATGAGACTACTGCCCATATTAAAATAGTAAGGGAAAAACAGAGACCACTTTCATTTCAATGCAGTTTACATTGCAATGTATTTTACATCTCAAGAACAGTAGCACATCAAAAAGGAGAGAAAAGAGAGGAATGCAATTCTACAGAAACTGCATTTAGTTCAGAAAGATTATGAGACAAATTTGTTGGAAAGTGAAAGGCTTCACCATTTTAGAGAAGTGGATTTTTAAAATCTAAAACAAAGATGTCATCCATAGCAAAAAAGGAAAAGTGGCAAATACAAATAATGAATTTATGGCTGGTTGAGGGAATTTAGGTATATCTGAGCAATAATTTGTAAAACAGTAAAGAACTACTGCTGGTAACACTGTCCTGGTTCCTGCCAGGACAGGGTTAATTTTTGCAGCAGCCAGGAGGGGGCATGGATGGGACCCAGAAGTTATTCCATACCACCTCATGTCATTTCCTAGGATGGAAATCCTGTGAAAGCATGTGAATCACTCAATTCTCTCTTGTACACTTTTGTCTTTAATATTGTTGCCGCTACTGTTAATTTTCTTATCTCATTGCTGTTTCCAGTAAATTGGTCCTATCTCAACCCACGTTTTTCACCTTTTGTGCCACCCATTCTCCTCTCCAGCTCTTGCCAGAGGGGAGGGGAGGGGGAAGTGCCTGAGCAACCCATGGTTTCAGTGGGAACATGGAATTGGAGAAAGGAATTCCTAAATCACAACACAGATGTGTGAAGAAGCATGGCTGTTCTAAACCCAAGAAGAAAGAATAGAAGGATATGAATAGATTAGCACAGGAAATGAGAAGGAGGATGACCTGCAGAAGGAGAAATACCCTCCCAGTTCTGCTCAAACATTGGTATCTTTATACAATTCTGCTTCTTCACCCAGGTGACAGACTGAAAGCCTCCAGGTGGGACTTCATCTGGAAGATGAAGAGAAGGTGGCTGTTATTCACCATTCCAGGGTGGGGGTGAGTTTCCATGGTTAGAGGTAAAAGAAAATAGGTTTGTGGAAAGGATTATCTGGGGATCCACACACATAGGCATTTGAAATAAACAGCAGAGGCTGAGGAATTGTTTGAGAAGACACATTTATCTGTTTGGGACCACAGTTAAAAAGTTAATTTTTAGAGGTAGTTTTTATACATCTATGAAAGAAGATAAAAATAGAAATCCATATATACTGTGAGACTACTAAGAAATGCCCAGGAAATGTATTATATCTTTTTTGTAAAAAAGTGAAAGTCGGTTTTAAATTATATACTCAGTATTACAGTTTAATACTATATTGGCAGGTCTTCATCTGACAGAGTTGGAATTACACTGTCAAGAAAAAAAGTTTAAGAGAATAATGTGCTGMTAAACTATGGAATTTTAAGTCAATAAAAATTACATCTATAAAAGTTAAAGATCCAAATAGCACAGTCAAGAAAAAGAAAGTTTTACAGGCTACACAGGTAGATGTGCTAGGTAATAGACTGTAAACCAAACCCATTGGTAAACTAGAGATACAAAAGAATAACTAGGAGCAACATACACACAGAGCACATTGTTCTCTACAAAAATTAACTGAGAAAATGAAAGTCACTTTATTACCTAGAAGTCACTTTGGTTTTAGGACAAAATTGGAAGAACAAAGAGGTGGATTAGAAGAGGATTGAAAAGTAATAATTTTCCTTTGAGCCTATGTCGTTGTCGAGGTGGTTACGACAYAAAGCAGAGACTACAAGTAGTCTTAGTTGGCAACACTTTATTCTTTAACATGGCTAACTTTTATACACTTTTTAATTGTTGATACTTTTTCTACTTTAACTATTGGCTACAATAAATTAACATAATGCTATTGGTAAAAGTTATAGTGACTCTACCTATCTTTCTAACATTACTTCATCTAGCTGCAAGGTGTTCTTATCTTTCTTCTCTCAATCTCTTTAGTTACAGCCTTAAAGAGAGCTCCTTATCAGCTTCTTCTTACTTCTCAGCTTCTTCTCGCTCCTTTAGCTAACAGACCCGCTGTTAGCCCTTCCACAAGCCTATAGGCAGAATCAATTATTTTCTTTTTATAGTTTTTAAGGTCTCTTAATAAATTCATAGAGCAAGGGACTGCTGAAATGCTATAAATTGCCCCTGTAGGTCAAGGGAGTAGAGAACTGGACAATGGAAGTGACACAAAGAACTATTAAATTATTAGAAAAATGAACAGTATTTGGAAAACTATTAACTTTGAGATTAGAACTCACACATACCATTCACTGCCACAAGACAGAATATATGGATATTCTCCTTCTCAAATTCTTCTCAACACTCAGCTATCATCATCACTTACAATCGGAGTTAATGTGCTGGTAATCAAAAAGCAAACGTTACAAACAAAGTCTCTCAGCAGAATTATATCCTGTGACCTCATTAAAGTACAAAAATTATACAGTTGCTTCTTTAAATTTCCAAAAGAAAATACTAAAGATGAAATATATTTTATAATGTTGCTTGTTACTGAAGTTTTCCATCTTTAAAAAAGAAAACAAGAAATAAGAAGAAAAATATCTGTCAGAATCCTGGAATTAGAATAAATTTAGAAAGTTCAACAACTATACCAAATTATTGAAAGTGAGAAGAAATTGGACATCCTGCAAATTAATAAAATGGAACAAAGTTTAAGATACAGTAAAAACATAAAAAAATGTGACAAAGGACAGGGAGATCTGTAACACGAGGGCTTCAGAGAAAATGCCTGGTTTGGCAATCATTTTAGAGATAGTAAGAAATTAGCATAGAGTTCAAAAGACACAGTGTATTTTTTTGAACAGCTCTGTGGATATCAAATTTTCAAAGCTATAGGCTGGGAGAAGAGGTTGTCTTGCTTTATACCTGCTCCAGCAGCTATAAAAATAAAAATAGAGACTTTCTGCAGAAGTGCATGACACTGGACRTCCTTATTGGAAACTTGAAGAGAAACGTGATAACAAAATTTTACAAACTGGTGAGAAAGTTGATGGTCTTAAAATTCTTTTTTTTTCCTTTCCAAGGAAGATGTGTATCTGTCAGAATCTGTAGCTGCAAAGCAAATGAGTAACTTTGGAAATTGTCTGTGCTGGAAAGAGACTATATATTCATTGTATCTATGTGTAATTCATGGATATTTATAATAATMATGGGGTCATAGAATATCTGAAGTTGGAAGGGATCCATAAGAATCATCAAGTTCAACTCCCTGCTCCTCACAGGATTAGCTACAACTAAACCATGTAAGTTAAGAGCACAGTCTGTACCCTCCCTGAACTCTGGCAGGCTTGGTTCTTCCAGTGACCAATCACCCACTAAGATGAGAAAGCTTTCCAAATGCCTCATGTTGCTAAATATCTCCAAGGAAGCTAAACAGGCAACTTTTATTCCCATTTCTGGAAGGGAAATGCAAAAGACCAAATGATATGCAGGAGGATAAAGGGTGATTTTGGGACTAATATTAATATTGAGAAAGTAGRTATTTTCTGAATTTATGTATCTTTTGGTTTAGTTTGAGAATTAATGACTGTAATATAGTGTTCTTTTTTTTTGCTCATTTTATACTTTTGAGAATAACACCATTAATTCACTATTAACATTTTGATATTAGAATACAACTACTGAATTTTAACTTCATTAATGCCCTATCAAGGAATTCTTTATTTCTTTTTCCCCTCTTCAGAAACATATAGAAGTCATTAAAATCAACTCTACTACATTATTTAAAGTATAAATGCAGTGCTTGATGACTATCAGTATTCAGAGTTGTAATAAAATCATGAGACAACTCTTGTGGGAAATAAAATATTATCTCCAAGCAACCACACAATGTTCAGAGCACCTAGAAACCAAGCCTAGAACAGAAAGAGTAGCTGACTGAGCTTCAGGTGGTATTAATTGAACTGAAAATGATAACACTGAAAGAGAGATCCAAAAGGGCCAAGCTGAACAGTTAGAGGGACTGATAGGAAAATTCACATCAATCCCACGTGTGGTCCTGGCTGACCATTAGACCTTCAGCACCCCGTTTTATCTCTGCAGTAGGAACCACTACCTCTCCTGGCTGGCACACCTCACTTCCAGTGGTGCTCCAGGAATGAGTCTAACACCCTAAGTGCTGTGTCAGACAAGAGCAGGGAGTGCACAAAAGCCACCTCTGTTTCACACAAGCATTGTGGGTCCCATTTTCTCATCCCTCACCATCCCTATTCTGATTCAACATGTGTCAAAGTGCTTTAGGAACATTGATCCTTCACGTGTAGTAATGCCAAGCTGGTCTCTCTGAGGCAGAGTAACTCACCATGTTTGTAAATACAACAGGGTCTCAAGCATCTCCTTACTCTTCCCCCATCAACTTGGGGTTCTCATCCTGGCAACTGCATCCATTAGGATTGCTAACTCAATTCCCTCACCCCAAAGTAACAGAACCCAATTTCATCCTCCTTCCTTTCTTCCTTCACAATAGTGATTGCTGCTGAGATTGGAGATGCCAATCTGAGCCCAATAAACATTAATTGTACTAGAGCCTTATTTTTCCTGAGCAGACCCSTTATTTAATTAGATTATTTTGTCACATCATTCATCACAGCCATTGGTTTTAGCCTGTTCCTGTGGCTTGGTTGCATTCAATGCAGCAGTTCAGCTAATTATGCAGCCTTGTACACAGAGCAAAAGCTTTGTCTTATTTCTTTCTGCTGAATTAACATTTTAGGACCAAGCACCAATGCCCATCACTATTCAGCTTCCTGACAAAGATAAAAAAAATCACTTACACCATTTCACATTAGAAATGTAGACCATTCAAGGGAAATAAGCCACTCAGCAGAGAATTGCTACATGGATTTATTTACAGGGAGAAGCTCACATAAAGCAGAAGTCCCTGTTTTATCAAATATCAAGCAATAACAGAAATAGACTTAAAAACAAAACAATGTCTTCCCCTGCATATTTCTTGGCATTTGCTTTGGTGCTGACTTGCTTAATCAGGAGACTCAATGCAGAATTGTTCATTTTATGTTGAAAAATCAGCATGTCAATAATTCCATGTTGCAACTTTTCCACATTTTAGCTAGAACTGGACCTTGTCAAGGCTATATAGTCTTGAATATATTATGATGAAGTCTAGTGCTGTCCAAATTTTTAGAGGCACTTGGCTGCTATTACACCAATAAAGGCCAGTCTTTGGCATCTACAGCATTATCTTTATAAAKCTTGATGAGTAACCATTAAGTTCTAGATTAAATTAAGCTTTTTATGCATATTGTGTATACACACATTCAAACATATCTTCACACACACACGTTCATTTGTAGATATATTTGTTTCCTCTCAAGAAAAAGTAAAATTCATGCCAAATAATTTTTCTAGAAGGAAGTATGTATTAGGTTAGCAAAGAAACKGATTGCATTTTCAGTACCATGAGAAATTAATGTATGAACAATTTCAGAAGAGCATATATACATGGAACATTTTAACAAATTGATTTCCTGTTTGCTTTAGGTGCCTAAAGCATGTAAGCCCTCCCCTCAAGGAARGCTCTCAGAAGTGCTTTACTAGCTCCACTCACTTAAAGGGCTTCTGTTACAACCAGGAGGTAATTTCCTCCTGTTTAGGTACTTACTAAGATTAGCAAATTTGTAAATTTGTCTCCACTGCATTTGAAAGAGAGAGTAATGAGGATTGTCAGTGGGCAGTACTTAAGAAATTAAAAGAAAAAAAAAACAAAATCCAAAAAACCACTCAAACCATTTGTTCATAGCATTTAGGGCTGAAAATCTACTGTGAGCCCACTTGCATAATGAACCTCTTGTGCACTCTCTTCTACCTAAATTTTTTTATTCAGCTGAGAAATATTACAATTTGTCTCAAAACCTAATCTAACCCTTATTCAGAAGAAGGCAAGATAGGCAAGATGRTCTAATCTCAGCCTTGTCTCTTCCAGCTACAGAAAGCCAGCCAGCCACCCCCCAGTCACTGCAGCTGGTGTAGGAACAGCTGATGAGGTCCTTCAGCCCCTGTGGTTGAGATCGGTGCCCACAGATACTCTCTGCAGTGAAACCAAGTTCAATTTCTCTTTACTGACTAAAGTCAGCTTTGAACCAACTTGTCTGACAGCTTGAAGACAGATGTTTAAAATCAGTTAACCTAGTAGAAAGAGGTAACCAGAAGGTAAATGGCARAACAATCAGCTACTGAGATGCTGACAGAATAGTCATGTTCATTGGGAAGACCTCAGATCTGTTTGATGTTCATTATGCTTATCTGAAAGCTTCTGTGATCTATTGCASGTGGCTCTGGCAGTAACACAATTTCAGAGTTGTACTACCTTCCCCTGGAAAGGTGCTTTCAGCCACTTTGAAATATGCTACCTTTTCTCCTCTCTGTCTGCTACCCAGGCTTTCACCCCCATTTCTGTCAGAAACTTGGGGAGATAGTTCCACATTAGAATTGATGTAAAAATTATTTTCAAGGATTTGAAAGGAAAATAGAACTGTTCCACTCCTAGTCTGTGAAAATGACTTGAAATTCTAAATAAAATGTCATTATACCTAAGAAATAATTATTATTTTCCTTGGGAAAAGAAGAAAGTTAATTGATATATGTTTAGGCTATAAAACTCTGGAAATCACCTCTTCAGAACTTTTGAAGAGGTTGGCTCTTCTAATCTCTGAGTAACCACATGCATATTCTTTTAAAARTAAGGCTTGTAAAAACTCCATCTTCAAAGACTTCTTCACCTTTGTTTTCCACAGAGTTTGCTCAATGCCTGCAGCAGCATTTTCTGTGTGCCAGCTCTTCTCACCTTCCTGAGCTTCTGAGGAATATKGAGATTTTTTGGACTCCTGTCATGTACAGGATTACCTTCACTTTATTTCACTCATAAAACGAACAATACTGCTGCAAGAAAAGGATTAATGTTCATGAAAGGTCATCCTTGCATTTTCAGTGATACCTCAAGTGATATTCTTTCTGGTTTCCCCACAGATTTACCAGGTTATACTGAATAAAAAAGTCAGGGAAATCCTAGATTTTCTTAAGCTGGGAGATACCAAGTTCCTATCCGTAACATTAAGCAATTCATTTAATACTCTAAATATATGTTTCTCATCCTATCATATACTTAGCAAAGAAATTTTGCAAAGTCATAGAGAAGAAAGAAAATTACAGTGGCCTGTGTTAATGCAGTCATTAATTGCACAGTCATGTCCACTCACAGGGGTCCTGCTTCACTCAGTGCACAAGGCAGACTGTGTTCCCAGAATGATCAGCCATGCAGCATTCCTTTTTCTTCTCAACACTTAARATATGTCCCCATGCCTAATTTCCTGCACACCATCCAAACCTTGCACTGAATACATAAGTATTCATTTCCTAATGGGCTTTTCCCTGGTGCTTTTTTTTCCATAGTATCCTKCTTATTAACAAAAATTAATGAATTTATCTTCATAATGTCCCTGTGGTATTTTTCTCCCCACTTTATAGACAGGGAATTGTGAAAAGTGCCAGCTAATTTGGGGTGTTAATTTGAGATGCCTAAGGTCTGATTTTTCAGACTATGTAGCAGCATGTATGCTCAGGATAGTGCTCCTATTTATCTTAGTGGCTGCTGCAAAAACTCAGCAATTCTTCAGGCAAAAAAATATTTCAAAATCACACATCCAAAATGTGAGAATATAGAATTTATAGTATTTTAAAGAAAATCTGTCAGAGACAGGATGCAACTGGTTTTCTAGGAGCATTCAGTGAATTCTATCACAATGTCTTTTGTTCATCTGCCTCATGCAGTGCCCATCTCCAAAGCATCTAGTGATCTTCAGTCATGACACAAAACTGATTCATGTCCAAGCACTGTTCATCCTGTATTTTTAATGAAGTGGGAGTCTTATGATCTTTAATTTCAATCCTTAGGCTAAACACATATTCATATAGTGATGAATTAACTTTATGTGAACACTTTATAAGGTTGGACTGCTGGGCAATTTTGCAGTTTAAATATTCTTTCAATGTAGCCTTGTGGCTTAGAACTAATTAATTTGAACATGGAGAATGTGGTAAAAAATATGTTAAATTGAACATGTATGCATGTGTCCCCACAAAAGCAAAACCATTGAAGCAGAGCTGGGGTTGCCAGGTGTGCAGAGCAGCCCTTTATTCTTCAAAGTGGGGTGAAAAGTGGGAGAGGAAGGGAGCACTTGCTGTGTGCACCTCCCRCTAGAGGGAGGTGGAGGAACACATTTGACCAGTGACTTGGGACCCTCACAACACAGCAGAAATACTGAGATTCAAAAGCTGCTGATTTTACCCTGGCAGATTTGTTAAGAGGTGTGGATATATGAGAGAGCAGTAGGAAATCTGAGGCCCCAACCTTTTTCTATATGCATATGGCTGGCTAAAGGATATGGAGCGCAAGAAATGTTTCTCTCTRTCCTTCAAGGACAAGAGGAAATGAYCTCAAGTTGGACCAGAGAAGGCTTATRTTGGATATTAAGAAAAATTTCTTCACAATAAAGGTGGTCAGACGTGGGAATAGGCTGCCCAGGAGAGTGGTGGAATCACCATYCCTGAAAGTGTTAAAAAATGTGCAGCTGTGGCACTTGGGAACATGGTTTAATGAAAGACTTGGTACTGCTGGGTTAGTGCTGAACTTGGCAATTCTAGAGGTCTTTTGCGACTAAGTGGTTCTGTGACTCTGTGATCAAGAAGAATCCCATTAAGTTGTGAGACTTGCAAGACTTTTCAAAGTGCATATGAGGTTTTAGAGAGGTAGGAAGTGTATGATCTTTCACAAATTTATAATTAGCTAGCTTTTGGAAAATTTGCATAGTACAAGGCACAGTTCTTAAATTAATTCATACCAAATTTTGTTGGAGCCCTAACATGACCAAGACACAATTTTCGCTTTTCCTATTTTTTGTAATGTGATCTAAAGTATATTTTGTCCAGGATCAATCTCAGAAGTAGCTACACCATTTGTACTGAACCAGAAAAGTATCTTAGTTTTGCCCAGCAATGCTTTTAAGAAACTTGTCTGGTATTCAGTTCTGATGGCATGGACCTAGTTTTAGATAACCATATGTAGAGATATCTTCATAAAAGAAGATATTCAGCTTTTAAAATTTTCTGAATGGTTATAAAAGCTTTGAAAGGATAAATCATTCAGATAAAAATATTTTTTAAAACTCAGATCAGAAAATTTCTGTCTCAAAAGAACACAAGTAAAATTAATGTGGAATGTCTCTATCCATATTAAAAATATTAATATTTGATATGTTTCCATTTACTATTATTTATTTTCTTTTTTCAGAGAATTTTATTAAATTATTATAGTATCTTATTTCTTGAGATCAAAGGAATCTGCATTTAATATCTCATAGGGACAATTGTCTGTGTGGTTTCATATTATCTTATTGGAAAATCAAAACTTGTTTTATTTTTCTGCTAACACTCCCCATGGCAAATCCCATCTTCACATGGAAACTGTTGGTTGAGATGGAGGACTGACTTTTAAGTGGGGGTGGAAGAAAAAGACTATCTCATACCCATGAATGGACCACCAGGGTATGCTTTGAAGATGGGATGGAGGTAAAACATACACTATGTGTGAATGATTACTTGGGAACTTCTTTCATGCGACCACTGGAAAGAAGTTTTGTTTCTAATGAACCTGATGACAGACCTGGGGCCATTTACATCTCCATATGCTTTCTTTGCTATTTTGCCTATGAGTGTAGGCAAATGTTCTTTAATGAGTAGCTCTTGTGTATGGGAATGTCTCTTTTGAAACATTTGTGCAATGGCTATAGACATTCAATGTACATATTCCTTAGAAGCTTCTGATAACATTTTGGCTTATACGTGTCCATTTTCAAGAAGTATTTAACCTGAGTATGTAAGGTTTCAGTCCTTCCTGTGCGAAAAGCAAACCACAGTAAGCAGTGAAAGAAGAATTTTTGCAGATTCAGGGAGGATCTGGCTGCTTTGGCTACACTGCCATCAGTGGAAAGAAAACAGGAGGTTATTCATCCTGGTGGGTACCTCGGGTGATGTGGACTGCTACCTACAGATAACTGTTGCTTTCCATGGGGATATCACTCAATAATCTCCTCGACTGRATATGAGACAACCAACACATGGTCAACTCAGCAAGATAGATGTCATGCTTTCATACCAATTTGCTTTTGGAGAGACTGCTGAGAATGTCACACTGTTTGTCTGGAACATTGCTCCTGGACATCAAGGTGAAAGTGCTACCCAAAGACCCATCTTACTGCAGCTCATGGGCAGTTACTGACATTTTTTATTACATATTAGACAGAATATTTCCCCTTTGCTGAAAAACTGTAAGGTCTGGTGTGACAATTGGAGAACAGGAATAACATTATGAGCATCTTTGATGATGCCAGATACCTATGGGTGTAAAATTGAATCAAATCTCTCTGCATTCAGATACTTACATTTAAATACTTGCAGCTTGATGCTCAATGYCACCTGCACTGCTCACCTGGTTTAAAGGAAGAAATTCTTTTGYCATTTAATTGTTGATTCTGTGAGGTATGTACCCGCTGAAACACCCAGACATCACTGAAAAAAGATATTACRCTAAAAGAAACCTCAGGAAGAATTCATCCCAACTCAGTTTAAATGTATGCTCACATCTGAGTTAATTGTCCTGAGCATACATTAATATCAGCAGAAAGAGGAAGGACTTTGGAATATAATTCACGTGTTCTACTATTTATATTTTCTTTAGGATTAAATTTACAGTCYCCTGAAAGTGGTGTTTTTTCTGTACTGACTGGGAAGAGAATGGAGGGTGACTAGCTCAGAGGCAATGTCTGTACTAGAGCTGAGGTATCTGGTGGTATGAACCACACTGAGTGTGACCACCAGCCAGCCAGCAGCAGAGGGGCACAGGGGCATCACCAGTCCTGAAAGTGGTGAAGGGAGGCTGTGACAGCTGCCCTCTCTCTGCAACCTCAAGTTATAATATTGGCTTAGCAAAAAAACTGAGCTTGCTCTACTTGCCCACCCCTAAATGTCCGAGGGAGGAAGCAGTAGGGTCTAATTCAAGTAACAACTGTWACCTTTTGTCTACTTTTTCTCTCTCACCCTTGATTGTATATGGACTCACCAGTAAGAGTAAGAGAATATAAATGAATCTTTCTGTAGCTTCCCTCAATCAGATTTCTTATATCTTGTGTTCAGATGACGGTAGTTTCAAATGAACGAGAAAAATGAACAGTTTCAAAGGAACAAAGAAAGCTCTTTGCTCATGATATSGGGTCCTGTAAGACTGTTGCAATGTCCATAGGGTTATTTGAACCTCTCCAAACTCAGTGATAAAGGGAAACAAAAATATAAGAATTATCATGCTCAATCAAACAAAAWAGTTTTGCTATCCTGTTCTACCATTATATAGTTTATAAAAAAGGTGAAGAAAATCTTCCAAGTAGMCTAATGGGATACTGTTATGGTARCACTCAGGCTTTAATCTGAACTTASAGTAGGCAGTGGAAATTTGGTTTATATGCTTTCAATTTCTTTAACTAACCATTCTATTTTCAGACASTATGATGATTTCACTGAGATSTCTTTACTGGAGACTTTGGAAAAGAAAATAAGTACTAGAGTGCCAGAAATAAAAAATGTTCTCCTGGAGTGTGCTATACTCATCTATATTGTATATGGAATAACAATGCAAGCATGGTTCTCTTCTTTTAGAAAGTTAGAAGTAAGGCTATACAAAATGATCACATTTTCTCTCATTTGTAAATACCTGAAAGATTATTTTGGCCTTATTTTTTCATTATTTGTCTAGAGAAGACATTGTGATGACTTTTGACATCCTTTCACATGTTATATGGCTCGTATATAGTATTTTGCCAGGTAGAAATGGAAAGATAATACACTTGTGTACRTGTCCCACTGGACAGTAAACATAAGCAACATTAAAGTTTTTAAACCTGAAGATTTCATTGTACTTGGTGGGACTGTTCCATCATGGAGAATCACCTGTTCTGAATGAAAGTATCTTGAGTGATTTTACAGGATTTCAGAGGAAGAAATACTGACTGCTACAAAATATTCTCATTTKGAAACCAGAGAGAAAATAATATCCTATTTTAAGAATGTTTATTGAGCATGTTGGTTATTGAATTGATTTTTAACCAAGTACATACAAAAATCAACCCCTTTATCTTCATCAAACATTGCAACCTGCTGTGTCAGCTTTTCTGACCAGCAAGGTTGTCTTCAGCTCTCTAACACTTTTTATAGGCCTCCTCAGTATGATCTGCATGCTTATCTAGCCTATAAGGACCTTTAGGGCTTCTTGCTCTTAAAAGTCAATATGCTGAAGGATTAAACTGAACTTCTATTCAAAATAACATAGGACGTTGTGATCATGGTATTTTTCCAAAATACCCAGAGGCAGCTGACTGTATTGTCAGAGTACTACAAGAACAGAAACACATCTGATCCTAGTAAGATGCACTCTACATTGCTGTGTGGTCCRATAGTTTATCTGTGTCCTAGAGGACTTATTTTTATTAGATTTGCTAAATCATTTTGCCCCTCAGGCTGACTTTGTTTGCAAAATTTCTTTTGTGTCTTCAAAGACTGAGCTGCAAAAACAATGTAAATGCTGACAGAATGTGTGAATGATGTCAGAGCATTTGTATTTCATCTTCAACTCATGTTTCTTTTAAGGCCATAAGAGTAAAATCACATCAAGACATCAAAAAGATCTGTTGTCTACTGTTTGAGGGCTAAGTTTACTACAACGTGTACTGTCCTTTCCTCACCTTTTTATCTTCTTTTTTAGTTCAGTTTTTCCTCTCTGTAGATGTTGCCTATAATTCTGTGCGTTCTTTGCACGGTTTCTCTTCTAACTATTTTCCCTTAAATACTCCCTGACTAAACATGATAAACAGTCATTTATCGTTCTTTTATTATAACAATGGGTGTTACCAACCACCACCCKCCACATGTACTTCTTCTAACACCAGGGCTGATCAAAGGGTGGATGARCCATTGACATAGAAGTGTTGCCTGTGCAAAATAAAATGCCTACCTTCAGACAGTCATCTTAAAAGGCTAGAGAAACAGAGGAGTGGGAACATGAAGTTCAGCAAAAAGAAATGCAAACTCCTGTACCTGGGGAGCAGCATAAGGTTGAGGATGACCACTGGAAAGCAGCTTTGCAGGGAAGGCAAGGCTAGTACAGAACAATCTGATCATGAGCCAGCAATGCAGCCCTTGCAAGGAAAAAAGGCCAGTGACATCCTGGGCTGCATTAGAGAGAGCTTTGCCAGCACATAGAAGTACGTGATCCTTCCCTCTGCTCAGCTCCAGGAATGAGTCTTTTTTTTTGTCATGGTTTCAGCTGCAATAGAGTTAATTTTCTCCCTGGTAGCTAGTACAGTGCTGTGGTTTTGATTTAGCATGAGAATAGTGTTGAAAATACACCAATGTTTTAGCTGTTCTAAGTAGTGTTTACCTTGTTTATCCTAAGTCAAGGACTTTTAAGTTTCCCRTGTTCTGCCRATGAGCARGTGCACAGGAAGCTGGAAAGAAGCATGGCCAGGACAGCTGACCAGAACTGGCCAAAGGGATATTCCATACCCTGGAATGCCATGCTTAGTATATGACTGGGAGGAATTGGCTGATTGGGACCAATCACTGTTCTGGGTGGGGCTGACCAATGCCCAGCGGGCGCTTAGCAAACCTACTGTGCATCACTTGTCTTTTTTGGATTTTATTCCTATCTTTCTTTTTGTTATATTCATTAATTACATTTTATTTATTATTTCTATTATTGTTATTATGATCATCATATTTTAAATCAACTACTCATTTCATCTTATCTCAAACTACAGGTTTTACCTTTTTTTTGCATTCTCCCCCTCACTCCACCAGGGGATGTGGGGTGCAGGTGTTAGTGAATGGCTGCATGCTACTTAGTTGCTGTCTGAGSTTGAACCGTATATAATATCTGGGATAAAATTTGGATTATAACAGCTAATGGAAGATGTCTATAGTGCACTGGTTATAAATTTTCTGACTCTGTGGTGTAGTTAATGTACTCAAAATAGAAAATCACAAAAAACCTTATATAATCAAGACATYTAGTCATGACTTTCAAAAGTCATTYTTCCTTTTCTTAAAKGAGTAATTTAATTTTTCCATGAATTTCCCTGTTGCTGTATGATCAACACTGGAACAAAAGGTTACTTAGGTTCTCTATCTTTCAATTTGTTTGGTTCCTGAGCTTCAAAGAACCATGTCAAAATATCTTGCCAGGGAATAAACATCAACTGGATTTTCTTTCTGCATTCAACAGATATCAGATTCTGCCAACTTCAATCAGAATATGGGAAAATGATGCCAAATTGCTCCTTGACATACAACTAAGCCTATTAATAGTGAAGTAGATTTATGGGTGTGTTGCAAAATATTTCAYATGGTCTCTTTAAACAGCTATTCACATCAAACCAAAAGCTGCCATAAAAGGCTGATACATAACATTTGAGGAAAGCTGTACTATTGAAACCCATCACTCAATTGTCCAAGCTTTTTCAATGCTATGGCATTTAAATGCTCCCACTTTGTCCTCATTCCCTGGAGTTCACTGCTGAGGACGTTACTCCTACTGAGTGCCACGGCAGCAGGAGAACCTCAGCTGGAGTGCTAACACTAAAAACAATTCTGACTTAATTGATTTCAACCCAAGATATATAATAACTTCACAGTTCTTGTGTAATCAAAATTGAGAGGAAATACAGACTCTTTTCTGACTGCTTCTTCTACCTCTTGTTTTTAATCTATAGCGTACCACTTGTGCTACYTTTTTTAGTTTTGTAACCCCTGAGTCTTTTCTGATGTGGAAATTTTCTCCAGTACCTGAGTGTTTAAATTCTTTGTGCTGTTGATTGTGATCTAACACCTGTTATTTCAGCAAAATWGCATGCAAGAGACAGGAGACATTAGCACGCACTGAGATACCATGAGCGATAACTCCAGTATCAACCATCTGCTAGACCCTTTGTTTACTGCCTTTCTTTGTACTGAAGTTCAAATATTTTGGAATGAATGCGTGAAAATTGCACAAGTAACTCCCCAACTCAGCTTTAGTGTCTTGATGAACAACATCTGCAGAATATGATAGGAAACAAAAACATCTGTTTTGCTGTATTCTGCTTTTCTATTGATTCATACACAAACCTGAAGCTCGGCTGTTTGGGGTGTTCTCTCCTTGTTTATTATGTAAAAACCCCAGGCAAACTCAATACACAAAGGTAACACAATCAAAAATGGAGCAGGTATTAGTAGGCCCACAGTAAGCCTGAATCATCCTCATAACCTCTGGATGAAGAGTCTTTCATATGGAAATGAAAGCTGAGCTACCTAAAGAGAGAAATCCCAAAACACATCCATTTTCCAACCATAACACCATTGCTAATGGCAAGATTTACTGTAAAGTAGAGATGAACTTTTGTCTGTATTGATTAGTTTCATCTGGTCTGCAATAATTTAATGCATTGGAAATATGCTTGTTTGCCTAGCAGACCAGTATGCCTGGTTCTGTTGTGCTGGAATGTACTTGGATATCAGGGAGATTCTGGGCAATGCCTGTGAAAGCTGGTAAGTGGCTGTGGTTTCCCATTGCCTCTATGAATGCATTTAAGTTGAGATAGATAGAATACTTGAAAATGCATCCTTTAAGAATTTTGGGTGGAAAGCATTATTTATTGTTATTGTTGACYAAGCACAGTTTTAAATAGGCCTTCTTGTACATGCAGAATTTAAATTTTCCCTTCATCTTACCAGGACTTTCCCTCTCCTTCCCCCTCTCCCTGCTTACCCTTATAGCTCAAACTTTTAAGAATTCACAGRGTGTGTAGAAGTCAGGCCCTCACTGCTCTTTTTAGTAAGAAGGGCCTGTTATACCCACTAAAAACTATGGTGCATTTGTCTATGCTGTTCCCACTCTTTTTTGGAAGCACAGCTCTTTCACAGAAAGCAAAAAAAAAAAAAAATCCCTTTTCCAAACTGGCTGGCTCAGAGGGGTAAGACAACATATGACTCCACAGCCCAGGGATGCAGATGCCCACCAAAAAGGGGATTGATGCTTTTCCCATAAACCTCATCCCACTAAAAGAATCACTGGACAAAGCAGAGCTGTTTGTGCCACATACGGCAGCAAGGTAATACATATCCCTCTCCAACTTAAAATTAGTGTCCTTAGCCTCCTCCTCAGCTAAGAGATGTACTAATGGTACTTCCTAACTGTTATAAGGATATCTTATTCTTTAAAGGGTTTGGGCTGAAATGCTTTCTCTTATTTATAAAATTTCTTTGCAATGCAGAGAGTTAATGCAGAGAGCTCATTCTTTCTGTAGACCCTGCAAGACCTATTGCCTACAATTTATCAACCCATCTAGCTTTCTTATCAAAAATCTGAAACTGAATATGCTCTTGCCTTTAGCAGCCTTCCAGGAACACAGTGATAAATGCTACTTTTTAACAGAAGACTTTTGTAGACCAATGTAGAACAGGAAAATATTTATCAAAAAAGGGTGATACTGGGGCATACTGATACAAAGAAAACAGAGAGAAAGAAAAAGTAATAAATAGTCCTGAGACAATGGTTTTTTCCCTTTTATTCAATACAATTTTAATATCAAGTACTTCAGAAATATGAAGATATTATTTTGCCCATCTTCTGACAACATTTTTAGCCTGACTAGATATATATAGG
Organism: Cardinalis cardinalis; assembly: GCA_014549065.1. NCBI lineage: Eukaryota > Metazoa > Chordata > Aves > Passeriformes > Cardinalidae > Cardinalis > Cardinalis cardinalis. The sequence goes on from JACDOX010000018.1 coordinate 5,588,093, forward strand.
GAGATTTTTTTTTTAATATGGTGCATATTGTTTCTTTTTCACAATTATCTTCTGAGACTAGGAGATCAGAAGCCTCAGACAAAGAGCAGGTAACCATGAAACCAATCACTAAACTAGAGGATTTTGATTTGAAAAATAAACTGTGTAATTTCACTAGGGAAGGGGCACAGGGCTCCTTTGTCTGCAACTCATGATAGAGCATTGCCTTCAGAGCTGCAGGGCATGAAGGGAAGATAGGTTCGGCCTCTGCCTCTACCCCTGGCCCTGATGCACCCCAGTAAGGAGGAGAGAGGAGCCCCAAACAGATGTAACTTCTCAAGCTGCAGGTTTGGGGCTCCTCTCCAGCTGGCAATATGGCAAGTGTGGATGCATGCAGGGACCCCTCGTTGCTCAGGGTACAGCTGCTGTTTCCCACCACCCAGAAAATCTTGTGCCAGCAGTTTCCAGCAGGAAGTCAGGCAGGAGCAAGCCATGCAGCAGGTAATAACTCAGCTCTCAAATCATAAGAAATGATTACAAGAAATTTCCAAGAGTGGAGGAGTTATTATTGCATTTCTTCTCTTGTTGCACAATACTGCTGTTTCGGCCACTAGATTAGTCAGTGATAGATCTGTACTCAGATATGCAGTGACAAAAGGTCAATTAGGATCATATCTTCTTTTCMGACAGAAAATGCTGACTTCTTGCCCTTGGTAATTTGACAAGTTTAGGCCCGTGTAGCTTTAAAAAAAAAGAAATTATATAATCCAGTCTTTCAAGCATTTAGTGAACATGGCCCTCCAGTTTCATCTTTGCAGTTTGCATTGTTTTCACAAAAAGGGAAAAGCAAAATAAACTATGTTTTGCATGGCTGAGTTTAGTAACTGTAAAAATGTAAGCTACAAAAAAAAGCAAGAATGGTTTTGAAAGCTTTATTAAACACACTCTAAGAAGATTCTAGGTTTATTGCAAAAGAAGCAACCATTTTCTGGTCAAAATTATGCATTTGATAGTTGAGCAAAGCATATTTCCAAGTAAATTTAAAAGCACAATTGTTAAAAAACAATGGCAAAAAAAAAAAAAGAGTGTAGAAGACTGGCTTCAGTAAGTTCTGTTACTTGTTTTAACAAAAGCATTATTTCCTCCTATTCTTCCTCTCACTGAAAATCAGACATGAAAAACAAAGCAAACAATAGAGATATTCAATTTATCAATATAAATTGGCCTGGTGCAGCTATAGCCAGCACATGAATTGCGTGAGGAAGAAATATACACTATGTTTGTTCCATTGTTGAGGAAATACTGTTCAATTAGTCTGGAGTACCACATGAACCCATTCCCTTCCTTTGGGATATAATCAGCATCTGAGGGACTTTGAAGAACATGACAAGTTTTGACTAAATAAGAATGAAGACGTGAATGTTACTGTGTACCCTTCATATCACTGTGGGGAACTGAACAGGCCTTCTCCTGTCTGGCTGGTTAATTTGCTAATTTGTGGAAGTCTGCTCTGAGAGATGGAATGCATGTTTGTGTGACGAGAGGAGAGGAGAGGAGAGGAGAGGAGAGGAGAGGAGAGG
>JACDOX010000018.1:5589781-5800387 GCA_014549065.1 Cardinalis cardinalis
AGGAGAGGAGAGGAGAGGAGAGGAGAGGAGAGGAGAGGAGAGGAGAGGAGAGGAGAGGAGAGGAAGTGATGGCAAAATAGTGGAAAATGGCAAGGGGTGATTAGGGAAGCCTCCAATACCCTCTAACAGTGAGCATGGTTAATCTTCTACTGTGTTTGATAGAGTCATCATCAGTACCTGGGGCAAGACCYTTCCTGTTCCTTAAATTGTGTGTTTCATCACTCTGTAGACATTCTTGTAGAGTTTCTAAGGATTGGAAGGCTGTTTTTTTTTAAGGGATGGGGGAAGGGAGCTTTTTTGAATGCAAATAATTCCCTATGTTTTATTTTCTTCTTAAGCAACATTTTTTAAATAAATACTTGAGGTATGTGGGTGTTTTATTTGTTTTATTTCTAGTATGTTATATACAATCTAAGTGTGGTTGCATACATGCACATAAAACCCCTTTCTATGTATAAAACACAATAGGAGTTATATCTTGTACTAGAAACTTACATAATTATAACATTTCAGAACAGCTGCTGAAGCAGAACAATTCAACATGATGTTCTCCTCTTTTTTTCTGGCAGAGTAAAATTTCAGGAAAATGTACTAAAACATTCTGAATCCAGACAGACAAGTAGTTACGCAACCAAAAGTGGTTTAATTGAAGTAGCTGGCTTTGCAGGCAATCACATGATGTGGGCTGAAGAGGAAGCAACTAAACAATATATTCTGTGCTTTATTTCCCTCTTTATTCATTGAATTATTACTGGAGCAGGTTCTTGTCTGTTGTAATTCACTGTAACTTCTTTGGTTCTAATGCAAGAATGACAATTTATATCGTACCAAGAGCTGAGCTGAGATAGTTTCTGCTCATCAAATTTTACAGAGCTTGAATTAGCTTAAAAGTCAATGCATTCTTACAGTGCTATTGAAACTTTTCATGGTTACCTTTCACAAAAATTTYCAGAAGTGGATAGTGTACAAAAAGCATCCTCCAAACTGTCATACAAGGCAAAATTGTTTTTAGGATTATGGGAAATCCTTTGCTAGCGTATTAATCTTGTTAGTGAACAKTCAAATCTATGACAATGTCAAAATAAGTTTGGGGAATGTGGCTGAACTGTCCTTCCAATTAAATTTCCCACTTACTGGCCAGAAAATGTCTGTATTTTTCTTTGAAAAGCAAACTGGAACACCTWGACAAAGATCTTGGCACTTAATGATCCATATTATTATGTACTGTTCTTGAAAAGATCTGGAATTGAAGTTTTTAAAGCACTGAATTGAAATATTTTACTAATCACATTAATTTTCTGAAATGCACAATTTCCAATTTGCATATTAAATTAGAGTGTTTGCATAATGGAAGTATGTGATTGGCAAGGCTTAGTCAACTGATAAAGCCATTTAATGATTGACTGATATGCAAGTGAATAACTGCAGCTAATTCAGCATATAATCTCACTGTATCAGCTTACCCAGATGACAGACACTTTTAASACTTAAATATTTTTTTAAAATTTGCTTTTAAATAGCATGTAGCATAAGTGATATGGTGAAACTCAGAACCGACAAGATTTTTTTTGTCAAGTCTGATTGCTGAGTATATTGCATTTTAAATTTGAAATTAAACATAATTTAAAATATGGTATGTTTAGAAAACTTGAAAATATTGTTCTAAACTTATTTTTAAACTTGATAAAAAACCCCACACTCCCCATTTTCTAAAGAAAAACAAGAGACTAGTATATGCAATAAGAATAAGAAGTCCTAATTTGTGTTCACAGCTGCTGATTGCACTCAACCCCAGTTCGAAATAAATGAAACTCAGTTAAACATAAATACTGTTCAAAATGAACTTCAGCTTTCTAAAATAAAGGCTGTAAGATGCTGAATATTCAAAAACTGTAAGACTCAGAGGGCATGACCTTCTGAGAAAACACTTGAAGCCCTGATGTTCTGGAGGAAGCTGCCTACACAGAAGTATCTGCAGGCTAAGATGTGATTCAATACTGTACATCCTAGCTCTTCTCTTCTTAGAAGTGGGCCTTATTCCTTCTCTATAAAACCTTTAAGTCATGCCATGAAATGCAAAGTTAGGCAACAAAAATCTCTTTACATGAGACAGCAAAACCTCTTTATTTTCTCTTTTCATTTGGGAAGAACAATGGTGTTGTTTGCCCTGTTCTACTCACTCCATAAGCAGAAGGACTAAATCTCAGCTCTGCTGACATGTATTATGGGAGAGCTCCTGYGCTTTCCTGTCCGTAGAAGGAAAATGGGGCTTAGGGATAAACCCCAATTAGAAGAACAAATCCTGACTCTATAAATTATCAGCAGTTTGTTTCAAACACTTGAATCTGCCCAAGAGTTGGGAAAGTACAGATCTAAAAACACAGCTCAGTGTCTTTCTTGATGTGAATCTTATCATGATGACCTTTTCTATTCCACCACTCTCCCAAATTCATCAGGATTTTTATGAAATTTCCTAACACCTTCTGCAGCTTTTATAACATTACATACATGTCATCATTCATTATAATATGGAAACCAGCAAAAGGAGCTGCAGTGTTGGGTGCTGGTATCAGGCAGGCAATCTCAGCTGCTTTGCCATCATTATTTTCAGCTCCTGAAAAAGTGAATATTTTCTCCAAAGGCCCCTGTTTGTCACTGTTCTTCCCATCTTCTTGCTGGCTTTCTGCCTCAGTGATGGACTCTGGTTCTTCATATTCCAGCTTGGTTTGCAACACCACGTGGTCAGTTTTGTCTAGCCATTCCTAGAAAGATTAAAATGTTAATGTCAGCAGAGATGAGTTATCTGTCAAAAGAAGCCTGGTTGTACAGATACCAATTAACAATTTTCCTTTCATATTGGCATCTTTCCAGGATAAGCCAGGAGAAGATGAAATAGAAGCAATGTAGAGAAGCAGGATATAAAATAACRGGAAAAAGATAGAATGGCAGGAAAGCAGATAGGACTCCAGAACTGCATACAAACTCCTACTTATTCTTGAGACCACATAAAATATATTTTTGTATTTAATTAGGGCCCCTAGAAAACCTTGGATGTGTAAAATATCTGGTGCTCCCTCTTTGATAGACTCATGCTTTTTTTGACCCAAACATGGACCTCTATGGCCGAGAGTGGCTATTCCCTCCTGTGACTGACACCTGCAAAGCTCTGAGTGCCATCACTGTGCCCACACTCACATGTTCAGCACTTCACAAACATAAAACACAAGGTCAGGTAGTAGCAAGGTCCCTGACCCATCATGTGCAGGGAAGGGTGCAGACACCACAACGTCATTTCAATGGATATTGTGCCACTCAACACCCTGAATTCTTGTCCAGCATTTTCTCTGTCTCTATAGCAAGTGTCTTTTCACAGTYCCAAAGCAGCATTGCATTGATTTTATGAGCATTTGCTCTGTGGATCCTCTTGGTGATGCTGCACAAGGGGGAGAGTTTGGGGCTTTTATCTTGGGTCAGAGATTCCTTGTAGTAATGTCTGTGCAGAGCAAGAATCAGTAGCTACCTTCTAATAATTCTCAATGTTTTGAAGTTTGCAGCCCAGCTAAGGTGATTTTTACCTGTAAGTTTCCATTATGATCATTGAAGAGATCAGCAAATGGATATTTTGGGTCTGGTATAGCAGGCAGGACTGACATCTGAACCCTGCAAAAAGGAAAAAAAACGAAACAAATGTTTTGTCATAGCACAGTTAATTATATAAAAATTTCCTTCAGCACAGTTCTGTACCTACAAATATATTTTGCCTTACAGTACTCTGTTCTTGATTTCTTTTTAGTGTGTTCCAAAGTCAAAAAGCAGTTATAATAGTCTGATAACTCCATCAAGCTAAGAGAATTTACTGAAAAATTTTCAACCCAATCCCAGTCTATCAAAATCCAGACTTTACACAAACTTCCAGTTATTCAGCATGTGTCATTCTGCTCGATGCAGTAGTCAGAGCTTGCATTTTTTGGTTACCTTCCCCTTGACAGGGAAGATGGTGTAGCAACCAGCTGTATTGGCTGAGTTAATGAACACAAATGTAAATGTGAGCCACAGAAGTGCAGGAGAAAAAACTCAATTTATGAACTGAAAGGGTAATTAGAGTCACAAATACTTTCACCTCTGAAAATATGTCATTTCTGGCACTTTTTTCCACCAAAAAAGCAAAAATCTGGGGCCTTTGTGGGTATGCTTGTTGTTTGGTAGTTGTTTGGGTTTTTTTTTTAATTGTAAATTCTAAACACAAACAGCATTATTCAACAGCCAATCTAAATATTGATATAGTCTTATAAAAGTTAAATGCACTCAAGCTTACTTTATCCTACTGCAAATAGACATTTTGATTGATTGATGAAGGTTGAACAAAAGAATGTCCTTTCAGAAGAAGGAGGTAGAAAAATTGGCTTCTCAGAATGTAGCTAAATTTCCTTAAAAGAGAAGAAATTAAGTGGAAGAGATAGAATTTTATCCTGAAACATTGTCTTTTACCAGAGTTGTTCCAGTTTTGCAGATTAAAGGCCTGGGTGTTTGGAGGGCCAGGATGTATTATTCCTCAGTGATTAAGCTACTGACTTCTACATCTTCRCTATGACTCCATTTGCCTGACAAGAATTTTCATCACAAGAGGCTTCATTCAGACTGACAGCTCTATTTTCATGACATGGCTATTTAGTAGTAACCAATAAAACTATATTTACCTCTGCCACTTACACAGAAGAATCAGGAGGATAAACATCATTAAGAGCACTGCCAACGAACAGCTTAAAATTATTACTGTCTTTGACTGAGGAGTTATGTCATCATCACACGAATCTAAGAATAATCACAAAAAGAGTACGTCAAAAATTTTTTTTTGCTTTAACTGTAAATGTTCCTAGTCATGCCAAAATATTAACTTTTCTTTAAAAAGAAAAAAAAAGAAATGTTTTTAAGGAGAAATAAGACAAGTTTAATTGTTTGATTGAGACTGAAAAGAAAATCTCTGCTTCCTCAAACCTTGCAACAAAACTAAATTATGCTTTTATTTATCTAAGTTGACCTGATACAGGACAACAGAGGGTCTTATAGGCAGTGTAGATGCATTATGAATGAATCAAGTATTTCTACTCACCTTCGTCRCATTGTATTAACAGTGATAAAGCAACTTCGTGCTAAGATCTGTGTTATGTAAACCTACTTACAATCACTAAAGATGCAAATGCAAGTTCACATGTAGCCCAAATGTCTTATTTCCCAACAAAACAAATAAACAATCTCAGCAAACAAGGAGCCAGAAAATCACAGGAGTTGATGTCCAGAAAGTAACTAGAGACAGGCTAACACCTAACATGCAAGTATATAAAACTAATGAATTTGTGCATTTTCCTGCATTCTCAGTATTCCTGCAGCTTTTGTAATGCCACCTCAAACCTCTGCCTCCTACTACTGCCCTTCTGGTCTCCACAGAAATGCCAAAACCCTGGATGATTTTTCATACAGAAGCAACTGTCCAGCCTGTTTCACCTCCTTGCTCTGTTTTGCTGCCTGGAAACCACAAGTAAAATTGTGACCCCTCCATGCTAAATGAGGTCTTCAGAGTTTGTGAAATTTCTTGAAGCTTCACAGCTTCATCTGGTTATAGATTTGGAGTCAATAACTCATTAAAGTCCTGAAGAAAACTGCTTGTCCCAGTGACGGAGCTGTGTCAATGTCACTTCTGATCCAAGGGCACCCAGAATCTCTCAACCGCTTAGACTGTCTCCTCTGTGATGTCCTTCCTTGCAGGCACCTGCTGACAGCCTCTGGTCAAATGGTTCAGGTAAGGCTGATAGGTTGTCTGCTCTCAGAGGTGCAGAGGAAGACATTTTCCTTATTTCCTTAGGGCATTTGCCAGCCACACCTGAGGACATGCTTGCAGGCTGACAGTTTTCATACCGGAAGAGTCTTCTCTGTAGATCAGCACTGTGACCATGAGTGTACAGGCTACCTATGGTCCAGGATTTCATCCCAACTAGGTTGTCTTCAAGAGAGCTAATAGCCCATTGCATTTTAGAGAAATCAGATCTTGTTACTCTGAACAATTGAGGGCTTCATAATTCTGGTAAAATCTAGTGAGTGGCAGTTTGTGCTTAGGTAACATAAATGTGTTTGTATGGCGTACAGTCTTTTATTTCTTCCTACAGAAAAACTGGGATTTGTTTTTGATAAGCAGTAGGAATACTGTTTTCATTGACAATCTAATTAATGTCAGTCACCCTCAGTTAAGTGCAACTGTCTGGTAAGAAAGCAGTGCTGAAACTGGCTTTGCTTCCCTTCAATCTCTTTTTTCCCCATCCTCCTCATTTCAATCGATCCAGCACCCTTGAGCATCAGACTTCTGTGACCTATGGTCCTGTAGTTCAACTGGATGTACTTGCAAAACAAATTGCCTTCAAAAATTGGACATCAGAGATTTTCTTAGASTTCATGTTTGATGTCCAAATATCATATACAGGCACCTTCCCTTCAAAACACAYACCCACTGAGCCCTCATGCATTACATCACTCTCACTGGGGGATCCTCAATGCTATTGTAACACAAATAATAACACTCTTAACTTTACTGATTATGACATTAATTGGTAGGTTCAAGGGCCATCAGGAGCAAAGTGGATAGAGTTAAATTAAACAGGTGCAATTAAACATTCACATGAACTTTCTTTGATAACACACAATGGAGAACATAGTGGCTGCATGTCCTCAGCTTCTTTTGCAGTCACYCCTTCCTCTTTTGCACTTAGACTATATATATATATATTTGCTGTTACCTAATAACATGCCATTCATCCAAAATGTTTCAGCTGCCCAGTCACTGCTGTATTTAACCACRTTGCAGTGTGGTACCAGCCTCCTCAGTCTGACCCGGAAAGAGTAGCACTTCCTTGGATCGAAGCCTTGCTCTCCAATACTGCAGCACTTAGAAGTTCTKGACTGAGAAAGAAGGTTTATCATTGTCAATTCTGGTTTTCAAGACAGTGCTTTAAAATGCTGTCCTCAGTCATGATCACAACTAGGACAAGGAGTAAGCCATTGCAAAACCCCAGAAACAAATGTTACCTTCTCTGAGTTTTGAGGAATTCTGTTTCTTGATTGACTTTTGACTATTCATACCCATTCCTTGTCRTGTGGTATTGAGTTGAAGGTCCTAACAATCATTGCGTAGTGCACTATGTTACAGTTGCATATTTACAATACACAAAGACACTCCAATCCACAAAATATTTACAAGTTATATTTGAGAATGGAAAGGTTTGTTAGTGAAATAATGCTTGGAAATACTTAAGAGCTGATTTTAGAATAAATAAGAATCCTGTGTAATTTCTTTTCTTTTTATACTATTTCATTAGTTTTTCTTTTTTTYCCTCTCTTCTTTTCCTTAATCTGTTTTCTGCTTCTATCTTTCCAAACTCCTCTATTCTAAATGTATGCATTTTCCTTAGATTGCTCTCAGCTCTTAGGGTGGGAACTGCCTTTAAATTTATAAATTATTTCTGGCATGACGGAAACCCAGGGTTCTAAAAATCTAGGTGTTTTCTGCTAGCAGATATATTTGAAAATATAGGCTGGGAGAAAATTTGAAACAAACGTGTTTTATATTCTATGGATATGCTACTTCCARCTCCTTCTAGTGTTGAATAAAAATGTGATGTCTACTGTTTTCAATGTTGATTAAAAAAGGTGACATACAACTCACTTGCCACTCTTTGTCAAACTTGCTTTTGTACTGAAGCTCAAATCTCAAGCACCATGCATTTCTCTCAGGTTTATTACAGCTTACAGTAACAGTGTCCTCTTTCCAGAAGAAGGTCACATTTTCTGGTGGACTGGGCTTTACTGAGAAGAAGAGAAACAAATTTTGGTATAGCATCCTAAAATGCACTTTACAGATAAAATAATTTTTTTTCCTTCCTAGGCTCGATATTTCACTGACTAGTAAGAGAAGGTGGGCTTTCTCCTTGGAGGCTTTGCTTTTGCAGCTGACCTCTATTAAACATCAAGATGGAGCTTGAGACCATGACACTTTTCACCATTTGAGGCACAATATTCAAAGGCAGTCACTGTTTCATGTCAGGAATCTACTTAATGAAAGGACTTCTGTCTCCTCACGCTCCCTGCAATCGAGACAAAGAAACAAGTTTCCTCAAGGGAAATGAAGTGACAAATTCAGTACCACAGAACCTCCAAGACAGAATTTTGCAGGAGRCTATGTAGGATATGGTGGGGCATCTAACAAGCCCTGGGTTCCTTTTTATGCACAACTGAATCTGCCCCTCWCTGTTTCCAGAGGGTCTGAAGACAATTCCATGCTTTGACCTAYGCAGCAGGTGAGTCTTCAGCAGTGGGAAATACGGGGGTGAAAAGAGGGCTACCTGCTTTCTCAATCCTTCTAGTTGCCTCCTTGGATTCTGAAAACTCTGCCTTCCTAATTTAAAGGCTTCTGTCTGATCCTTGGTATTTTTCCTTTGTTACCTAACCTTTCTGAAATTAATTTTGTTATCAGTGGTGCTTAGTAGTGAAAATTTGAGGATCAGGCTGCAGTTTTCCATAATTTCACAGATATTGGTAAAATTAAGAGATATAAAGCATTCTCAAAGTTTGATGCCTTGACAGATTTGTGTTTAGTCCCTTTTGCTAAAACATTATTAATAAGTTTGGAATATATTTTTATTTTCAGATAATTCTCCATTGTATATATTCTGCGTGATTTCTATTAGGAAAAAAAAATTGGTCCACTTTGATGTAGGTATGCAAAATTTCWGAAGTTTTTGATAAATTAATCTCACACTATATGTTAAATATGTATTTGGGGACAGTAAAGATTCAATAAAAACAGGAACATATCTCTACTAGTAGTAGGATRCCCCTTTTACTCTGCCAGACTGTACCATAGCTACTCAGCAAATTTCTATTGGCATCAATGATGGTTTTGTGACAGCATCTTTGACAAGAARCAGTTTTCTGCCTGACATTGCATGAAAAATAGCAAAAGAATGACAGTTGAAAGCATGAGAAATATCACACAGTCAGCACTAAGACAAAAAACTATTCATTTTCTTGCTCAGCAGGCCTGCACTAGACAAAGAACCCCCATATACATATATTCAGTATTTTCCTTTGGATTTCGAAATTGTATTTTGGGACAAGTCTGACTGTCCTATGTTATCTCACTTAACTGCAGCTGCACACAAGCCTATGTAACTACAGCAAGGAACAAAAATCAGCATGAAGTACCTGTAGTTTTGTTTTGACGTGCACAATAATAACATTTTATGTGCCGTATGAGAGATTTCTCCTCAAACTTAGAGAACTGGAAAATCTGCCAAAGAAGTCATGATTTTTCAAACTTACTGTAAAAATCAGCTTTCAGATTTTTAKAAAAAAGCTCATCACTTCCATTGCTGTTCCTGATGGAAATGGTAAGGGTAGGTCCTTCTGTCTTAAAAAGACATCCAGAATTATAATCTTGATCCAATAAATAGGTGGTACACGGCTTCCAAACTTTCTTATTGCCTTCTTCACCAAATCTGTAAATGAAATAATATTGGTAAASGTAAAACTTAAAAATTAGCACAAGTTAATTAAATTTTTTATGCTTTTTTTTTCAAATGCTACACCAAGGAAAGTCTGAGCATGGTTTTTATTGAAGCGACAAATTTCATAATGGTSCGAGGGAATTCATCACCTAAACTTCACCTAATTTCCAGCCCTGGGTTTGGATGCAGTCTGAAATAATCAAGTTTTGTTAATGCTATTTCCTAATAAGGGAATGACTTGCTCAAACAGATGCTCTCATGATCCTGTTTTCAAGACYGTACTGTGAAAAGTTCTTCCACAAATACAACCCAGAAAGAAAAAATAAGCACTATGACTGTCTTGAACAAAAATATTACACTTCTGTTAGTCATTAATGATCTCAGTTAATAAGGCAAATATATACACATATGTGGAAAAAACATTTTTGATGATGTAATTAGCATCAGCAATGCACTGAACAGGGACAATGACAGAAGAGGGACGAATCTTTCATATCATGCCTGATTACTCACCAGGTTTATTGATTTGTACACTTCTGTAAGTTGTGAATATAAACAGGTTTCATGCTGGATATTAAAAAATGTTAAAAGAAATTCTAGTTCATAGAAGACTCAAATGGACTTGGATATTTCGTTGTCCCTAGGTAAATCCTTTAACAAGAGAAGAATAGGCACTGACAATACTCACGTGTAAAAAAAGGACACATTCTCATTGGGAAAAAGCTCTCTTGTTGCCCATGTGATCTGCATCTTCTCGTTATTGAAGTTGACTATTGTGGTGTTGATGGCATCTTCCCCTCCTGCTCAGGACATTTATGGAGAATATGATTTCAGGAGTGAGTATGAAAAGAGWCCCTTGATGTTAGTAGGCTGTTGATTTCCCTGGGTCTGGATTGAAGGCACTTGAGATACTAGTTCATGTTTGGACTCAGGTGTTTATTATTTCTTATCAGTAAAACAGTCTCACAAAAATGTGTTCGGCAGCAAGGCACAAAATGGCTCTCACAATCTCTTGTTACAAGGTCTATTAAGACTAAACTATCCAGTTAAGAACTGACACCTAGATTATTTTCCCTTTTAACGCAATGACTGATCCCAAAGAGCCCKCAATGGGGACTTTTCTGCCCAATTACAAAATGCCACTCAAACCCATGAAKAAGAAGGAAGAAGAAGCATGAAGAAGAAACCCAGGAYRGCACCCTGTGCCCTCCATCTTGCTTCCATCCACAACATACTAAAAATCCCAAAACCTAAATTTCTCACCAAGTGATACACCTACACTATTCTCTATAATCTATTTCACACTTTTGTGGATTCTAGTCTATCYTGAAGTCTAGGAAACTTTCTCCATGAATGAGGTCAAAGTCAGTGCTTCCCTGGGGGTCAGGGCATCCAAGAGCAGACAGAGAAATATTCCTGGTGGCCTGRGTTTCCACAGTAGGAAAYCAGTATTTCTAAGATATGTATGCAATAGGCTCAGAYGATCATAAAACAAGAAGACAAAAGAACGTCCAAAATACAAGGAAATCGAGTAAAACAACTTAGAGAGGTTGAAATTAGAATTTCAAAATAATGAAATGAAGGCATGCATGGTGACACGAGAGAGAGACTTGGCCACATGGTCCCGGGACCAAAAAGGGTAAACTGGACCATGTTCCTGCACTGCATGAGGTGTACACCTTGAGGACAACTTTCCCCAAAATAACTGCTGAAGTAATCTGGGAACTAACACTGTAGGGAACATCTGTGGAAACYGTCAGATGTTTGCTGTGAGAAACCAGGAACTAACACCAGAAATGCAGACCAGTCAAGACCCACAGGAACAGAGAGCAGATCAGCACAAGTGCATGCATTGCRTGTTTGATCTATGGCCTGTTCCACCGTAAATACAAGCACGACYATTTAATGTCCCCTGACTGCACGCGGATATTATTTCCTCTCCGATCATCTCCTTGACTCTGTTCTTGCTAGGGACACAGGATTCCACAATCAGACATTGAAGATAAACCTAACATTGAAGAAATGAAGAAATTAGGAAGGCAGAAGGATTAGAAATCCATTCTATATCAAAATTTGTTTATTTTGCATTCTATAAGATGTGAAATTGTGTTTACTTGAGTGAATAAAGAGGAAGAAAATGKATGATCAAGAAACCACTTGAAAGTAAAATTTTCAGACTTCTCCAGCTGTGAAGTGTCTACCACTAAAATTATTTGCTGGAATATTCCTKTCTAGAAGGAAAATATAGGATTTTAGCTTTGAATTCTGTGTGCATGTCATGCTCCTCTGGACTTTTGAAGGSGTTTGAAATTTTAAAATGTTTCTTATGGGCTTTTCATTATATCCAGTCATTTTAATTATTTCATGGGAATCAAGAATAACTATTCTCATGGTTGCTATCTTTTRCTCTGTAATCAACATGAAGAACGTGAGACATGGGTTCAAGTAAGCATTTTGCCTATTTTCATGCCTTTATCTGTGTCTAAGTGCTTTATGACTACTCTAATTAGAGTTATAACATTTTTGTTGAGTTGTATTTGTGTTGTAACACATAGTCTTGTCAAAAACAAAAAATTCAGGACATACTGGGTAGATGTACCTTCAGGTTTCTGCTATGTGACTCGTGGAGCTGTGGAAAAAAGATTCTGCTCTTATTCAAGAAAAGGACTTGAAACTACCTCCTCCATCTCTTACCTACCGCCTGCAAACTTGTTTTGTATTGTTTTCTCAAACAGAAAACCTTGTTTAAATGCTGAGGCAAAAACAGAAGTGAAAAACCTTAAAAGGTGTAATAACGTGGAGTTTATCCAGCCAGTTCTACCTCTGTTGCAACAAAGTACCTACAACAAAGCAGCTCATTTTACATAAGACTTCAAGCTCTTTGTAATTCCCTTGTGTAGGTCTAAGAGATGATCTTATCTTTTGCTAAAGCTGCTAAGAAATATGCAGGCAAAATGCCCAACAGTGGATTCTTGGTCTATGAGTATACAAATACATTTTAATTTTTATGGACTACTTTAGCATGGTTGTGCTGTGCAGTATGTAATGTAACTGAAATCCTTTAATTTTTGGACTTAGATTTTCTATAAAAGTAGTTTAATGTATATTTAATGTGTATTAGGTGTATGTTCTCCATCCTTAAGTAAAATTGACATAATGAAAAAGCCTATACATGTGAGAATGGAGAATATTGTAATGTCCTGAGATAATTTTTATGACTATATAATGAATCCTTTCCATTCCCTTTAGAAGTTACAGAATATATACTTTCTACTTTTAGATAATTAGTCTGATTGCCTGTATTTCACTTTGAGAAAGAACTGCTAATGATCATGCTTCAATTATGAAAATAAGAACAGGAAGAGTACTTGCTTTCTTAATTACATATTTTCAAGGGTAATTAGTTTCAAAATTAATTTCTGATGCTGTTTCTATGTGTACAATATCTGGACAGAGCGACAGAAAGCAAAATGTTCTTTGTAGGGTATGTTTTTGAATCTTCCACTAGACCAGGCTCCTCAGAGCCCCATCCAACCTGGCCTTGAACAATTCCAGAGATGGGGCACTCACAGCTTCTCTGTGCAACCTGTTCCAGTGCCTCACAAGCCTCACAGTAAAGAACATTTTCCTAACACCTAATCTAAATCCAGTCTCTTTCATTTTAAGGCCAGCACCCCTTGTCCTGTCACTACATGTCCCATATGGAAAGTGTCTTTCCATCACAATTGATCTGAGGTGTTCAGTCAATTTGGTCACAGGGGCTGTGCAGGTACAGAACAAAAGAAGGAAGAGGGAAAAAGGAGTTTATAACATAAATATAGAACACTGTAACAGAGGCAAGGAAGGTAAAAGCTTGTTTTAAATATCTCAAAAAGGAAAAAAWACTACAATGCTATGAGTTTTATCCCTCCAAGTTTGGAATTCTTAAACAATACTATAATGCTTATTCTTTCTAAATTCATTTTCTCTTACTGGACTGTATAAATAACTTCTTTTTTCCTTTTCTTTGCAAATTATTTTTCTGGGGAAATTGTTAGAATTAAGAGGGATAGCACTGGTTCATTAATTGTGAGAGAGAGCACACAGAAATTGCTTATCCAAATTTTTTTTTACACATCTGACAATTAATGTGGTGACAAAATTTAGACTGATTTTGCCTCTCAGCTAGGTGATCTGTGCTTGGGAATCTCCTTGAACTTGTGACTATAAATCCTACAACCTGCCAACAGAGAAGTAAAGATCTGGTGAAGTTGTAAGCCACCCTTCCATCTCTGTGCAGGTCAATTGTTGAAACCCTTTTTTCAGGGTGCCAGATTTTCCCTCAATACCAATGTGAAAAGGACACCTGCATAAAGCCCTGAATCCCATAGCATTCTTTCAAKGGGGAGCTTGATCTCTTCATACTCTCAGCAGGTTATTTGAGGTATGGCTAGCTCTAGAGATGRATACTAGTAAGGAAACCAGAGGAATCCCATGGCATTTCCACACAATCAAAGTGGACACTGACTAGCCTGTTGGAAGGCAAAAAAAGGACACCAATTAATTCTGAACCTTAAATAACACTCTTTATTCTCTATTTTTTCAAATCTATTATAACTCTGCACTACTTATAAGAGGCTGCAATTCAGAGGTGAAGACTAAATCTTGGGTTTGGTGATGAACATTTTTTGTATGGCAAAGAATATCAGTTTGACTCCAGTCCTGAAGTGATTTATTTATGGACCTAACTCTGAGTAGTTGCCTTCAGCAGGATTGGTCAGATTCTATCAACTTAACAACATAAATAAATATATCTAAATCAGAACCTTTTTCTGCAAGATAGCCCTACATATTATGAATTTAAATGCTGGGATTTAAAATCAAAGTATAAACTCCAACAACTACAGTTATTTGTGTACTAAAAGGGAAGGCAATACATTATTAAATTCTTTAACAAGAAATAGAAAGTCAATTGAAATGGAATAGAAATTATAGTGAACCATCTGGTGATATATACGTATTCTTTCCTGTGCTCCAATTTAAAAAAAAAATCATAAGAAATCCGTTTCAACATAATTAAGTAGGTATGTAGGACAGAATCTTACCAATCTTTTATCATTAAAGACTTTGTTTTCAGAGCTCTAGTTGGAGAAATTTTCTTCTGTGCTTCCTAATTTCATGAGTTGTGAAGCCTTTTTGAATGTAGTATGAGTTGTATTTTTTGTAGATGTACAGTAGGTATTTGCATGCATCTTTTGAAATTATGACATGTATATTTTGCATTATTTAAATTTCAAAATGAAGGCATGCATAACCTAAGTGAGTTTCTTTAAAGTTTAGCGTAAATCGGCATCAAGTCCTCTGAGGATATATACAGTTTATCTGAAATATATTTTTTCTTTTTGATGATGTTTCCCTTGACATTAACTAAAAAGGTGTTTGGTTTAAAGCAAGTATACACCTATACTTCTGCAGGCAGAATCATTTGTATCTTCTGTTAGTGGAAAGAGAAAGAGGATAGAGGAGACAATTTCTGTCCCTTTATTTATGATGGAAATTTTTTAAATTCAGCTGTGACATCATGGATCATTCTCAGCTGATATATCAGYTCTCCCACAGTAATTGCAAATATTTAAAGCCTTCTTCTAATTGTGATCCTGGAGGCATACAATACACCAAAGCAACACATTCATATTTATTCTTCCTATTATAATAATGGATAGATGAAAAGGTCAAAAATGTTATGAACAGGCAGTCCCTGGGCTAAAAGAGGTGGCACAGTTTTCTGTCTGAGGATGACCTGCTGGTCTACCTAGGTATGCAGCATGCTGCAGTGCTGGAGGATACATACCAGTGCCCTGGAACAAGAGCTTCAGAGAAATTATCCAAGCCTACACCTTCCATAAAACCAGACAGGGACTGGTAAGGTGCCGCACAAGACTTGAACAACACAGGTCCTGCTGGCCACCTAATTCTTCTGAGGACAGAGAAGCATGGAAAATACCACTATGGTGTGTGGAGAAAGTAGTTCTACAGGGGAAAAAACCCAACATTTCCTTGAGCAAAAAAGTTATGCAAATATAACAATGAGAAATAATATGAGCAAGTACATTCCACCTCCTTTCTCTTTTTCAAAGTTTATTACTGAGAAAAGATACTACTGAAAGGGAACATGTAAAAAGGCTAAATGTCATGGAACAAATTTAAAAAAAGARAGGGAGAGGCAGAATATCGATCTTCAAAGATAACAGAATGAAACACGCATGTACTGGAACAGTTGCAACCTCATTGATGCATAACAAAGAGGAAAAACCACTTTTGATTTCCTTAGACTGATGAAACCTGATAAGTAACCACATGTTGAACTTCCACATGTTGCAGTACACTGTACAGAAACTACTGGAGAATAAGACCCAGATCTGAACCTACAGTCTTTATTTACCCTTCATGTTGATGAAGGACAATTCTATTTTTTTGATAGGAAGAAATGTAGGCAAAAGTGCCATTTGTGCACAAGGCTGTTGAATTGAGCATATAGGACAGAGAATGAATAGCAAAAATCTTTTCAAGAAGAGGAAAAGAGCCAGCAAGTGAAAGTTTTTTATAGATATATTGAGACGAGGTATAATTCTTATAGCATAATTCTTAGGATCCACCAAATTGAGTGCTTTGGGGTTTCCTCAGAAGATTGCTGACCATTGCCAGGCATCACAACACTGCATAAATTAGGCACCACAGCTCTAGTTTTCACATTTTGTTCCACAAAGGCATGCCAGCAGTCCTGCATGGCTATAGGTGATTGCCATCTCAGGGCAGAGAAGTCACCTTCCCTTGCAGGACAGCCAGTGACTCACAGGGACTATTAACCCTGGGGAATCAGGTGGTGCAGCATTGCCAAAAATGGTATTTATTTACCATATGTATGGCAGAACAGAGACGTAACTTGTAGGTTGATAGCATGAGATCATGACTTTAAAGAATTTCTTTTTCCTAATAAAATGAATGACAGGGAATGTGTGGGAAATTAACTCGAGTGAAGGTTAGATTTTTGATGTAAGTGTTGAGCTTTATGTTTGATTTCTGTAATAATGCATTTGTCTTTGACAAGCCATAAGTAATGGCATTGCAGACAAATACCTAAGACAGAGATGTTCTTAGGCAGCCAAAAAACTGGTCTTTAATAATTTTGCTGTGTAATAGTATTTTTATCTTGATGCTTTCTCAGGAACAAAGTATTGCTGATCTTTTCCCATAGTGTTCATTCTTTTAGAGTACTAAGTGCAGAAGTCTTACCTTGAATGTGTTTTATCCTTCCTTGTTAATTGAAGGGTAGTCTTTTTTGGCTGCAATCTACTCTGTTAGAAAACTTTCATAGAAATCTGTTATATTTTGTTTTTTAGAAGACCACTTTCTTTTCTGCTGGATATTAATTTTTGTTTGGTTCAATCTTCTGAACAAAAAAGCACTGAATATTGTAACACATGAGGTAAAATACACACAGAAATATTTCTAGCTGATATATCAATTTCTAAATAAATATGTGGGGATTTGAACTTACCAGGTAATTGTGACTGAGAAGCCACCATGTTGCCTAGTATGAAGATCATTGAATATGCTTGAAAGATGAATCTCATGGTTGGAATGACTGTGAAGAGATGAGTAATCATAATATCTGGTTTTACTATTTGATCACTTTATACCAGATGCTGGGGGGAAGTGGAGGAAATGACAACAGGAAATAAAAAATAGCTTATCTATAGCTACAAACAAATCAGAAATGCAGGACCTTCTTCACACAATGAAAAAAAAATACAATCAGAATATGAGTATCTCGTTTCCCAGCTTTATCATCTCACAGCTGTATCAGTCGGAGGAGACCATAGCCCTGATGCAAACGAGGACGAGGCAGCTGTGCAGAGGTGCGACCACATAGTATCACAGAATCAATCACAGAGGCACAGAACAGGCAAGGCTGGAAGAGACTGCAGTGGGTCCATCTGGTCCAATCTCCCTGCTCAGGCAGGCTCATTCCACAGGTCCAGGATTGTGTTCAGGTAGTTCTTGAGGATCTCTAGTGAGAGAGATTCAACACCCTCTCTGGACCACTTGTTCCAGTGTGCAGTCRCATGCCCAGTAAAGTTCTTCCTCATATTCAGGTGAAAATTTCTGTGCATCAGTTTCTGCCCATTGTTTCTTGTCCTATTGCTTGTCGCCCCAAGAAAAGCCTGGTCCCATCTTGGCACAATCCCTTCAGAAACTGACAGACATTGATGAGGCATCAGGAAATGTACAGTAACCTTCTTCTCACACAGGGGCCCTCTTGGGCAGATGATCAAGTCAGTCATGGTGCRTGTGAGGTGCCCTGGGCACACATGCCATGCTGCCTGAGACTCCTGAACTACATTTTGCTGCAAATTTCTCAAGATTAGGAGCTTGTCTGCCATGCCTGCTATGGATATCTGGGAATACACTCAGAAGTGCTTCCATGATTTTTTTGAGTTGTTTTCATTCCTCTTAGATCCCTACCTAAAATGTTCACAGTCCCAACAGAACTGTTTGTCCAATGAGACCTTTTTCAGCTTAGTTACATCATCAAATCTGCATGTCCCAAAAATACCCATTCAAATCTCAGTAATTCTTGGAAACCCCAGCACAGCTTTCTGACATACATGCAGTATTATGTTAACTACTCTCTGGTCCCTGCTTTGACCAAGTTCCTCCTGGGAGTCATTAATTCCTGGAACTAAAGTAACAAGCAACACAAACGTCAAATACTAAACTAGGTCGTAGGTGACAGTTAATGGAGAGCTAATATCACACATGGTTTCCACGGTCAGCATTGCAAAAGTCAGTGAGATAAACAAAGGCAAAGGTCCAAAATCCTCTGGTTCCTCAGGACATGGTGACCCCCGCATGTCCCCCTTTGGGTTAAAACCACATTTTTCTTCCAAAAAACGAGTCTTATCTGTCCTTAGAGAACATGTGAGTGTGATAGAGTGTGATGAAATTTGTCCGTTTCTGCTTTTCACACAGGTAAAATACACTGAGCTTCAGAGCTCCTAAGGTAGTTCATTGTTAGGAGGGAAGCGATAGATGAAGACAACAAACAAAGGAAAGATATCTAAAATACCTCATGGATTATAATTATTTTGATTTTGAGACATTACATCTAAAACAAGGTCTAATTCTCAAGCAGCAACACCACATTTTCACTCACCTTTTCCTTACACTGTGTATGTTGGTACCACAAGTAATTATCCCTCCCACCAGTCTTCTTTTTCATGTACTGAGGTCAAACAAAAATGAGCCAAAGTCTCTCTTTTTACTACTTTGGAGCCCAAACCTAGGGCTGAGGTCCTGCAGAATAAAAATGACATCTAGGTCAAACAAACTGCTTGCATTAAGCTGCTGCACTGTTGAGCTATTTTTGCTACTGCTGAGAGAAATATCAGATTTGGCACTGAGGGATGTAGGGCTTTGGCACCTCCCACCTCCCTCCCACGCCAGCAGATAATGGCCCAACCACCTACCTTAGGTTCTGTTTACTGGAAACCAGCTCTGATTACCTGATTTGATTTTTTTTCATGATCCTAGTCYGTGAACTGAACAGCTGAGACCGATACCATAAGATCTGTTCCCCTGGAGGACTTTTTCTGCCTGCCTGCAGRAGTGTGCTTGATTAACTTACGTGTGTCCTCTGGGTCACTGCTCTCGAGAGGACGAGGACAGAGAGTTCTCACAGCGCGGCCACTTTTCAGGGCTCACACACAGTGCAGTGTTGGATTRTTTGGACTGAGAAAACAAGATTCATCCTACATTCATGCAGGAATAGGGAAAGCAAATGGTGAAGGTGAGATGAAAAGTAGCAGYCAGGGCTTCTGATGCTGACTGCTGGAAGAGAAAATTCTTATCAAGGCACACAGAGGATGAGAACAATGCAAGTAATGCAAGCAAATTAAAAGCCCTTTTGACTTCATATTTCATTTTGGATCAAACTGCACAAACAGATCTTGGCCCTCTGCCAGCTCATCTACCCACAGCAGCAGCTCTTGGGTGGCTGCACTTGCCAGCTGCAACTTCCAACACCCTTGCTAACTTTCATCAGTTTCCTTCCTCTCTTTTTATTCCCCTTTCTGTAATTTCATTGGTGGTGTTAAATGAGTCTTGGATCGCCACGTGGTTCAGCAAAGAAAATTGTCCCAGTTTAGTTTTTTCTTCACTTAGAGCCAAAGAAATCAATAGTCTGTGAGTAATTTTCATTTATTTTTACTTACTTATTCACGGCCTTGCTCATAGCCCCCACGTAAAGCCCTGAAAAACAGCAAGATTATCTCTTTCTGCAGAAATGACCCCTTTTCATTTTTAGCAGTAACAGGATGTGATTTCAGTGTGCTTTGAGTGAATGGGATAAAGGGAACAATGAACCATTTCTATAAAGTAGTGAGTCCCATCACTCCATGACAAATCAGTTTAGTCAGCTTGAGACAGTGCAGCCCATTGTTGTGACAGGAGAACCTGATTCCCTGTCTTAATATGCTGCAAAGTGCGTGTGTAAAGATCTCTACTGCACACTTTGGACTTATCTTCTACCCATGGGAAAAGCCATGGGGAGCAATCTTCAAGTGTTCCTGGAATTTTAAAAATTCACACTCTTATACAATCACTTTAAAAAGTGCCAATTTGTGGTCTGTCCCTGTATCATCATGGCTTGGCCTTCCCTGGTCTTTTTTACGAATKACATGAAAGAAATGAGGGGAAAAAAACCAAGTGAAGGTGGCAGGTGTACTGCATGGATGAGCAAGGAGCTCCTACCTAAAATCAGRCATGAAATGGATTCTACACACAAGAGGTGGAATCTGGTTGATTTTTCAGGGACAGGGTTGGAGAAGTCAAGGCCAGCTTGGAGTTGAATCTGTTAAGGAATGTAAAAGGGAACAAGAAAGGATCCACAAGTGCATAAACACTAAAAGGWGGGCTAAGGAAGAAAGACCTGCTGCTGAATGAATCTGAATGCTGTGCAGGGCCTTCGTCTACACCATGGAAGTTCTGCTCCTTGTTAATGTCTGGTATTGACATTCACTGCTCCCATATGCATTTCAAATCCTTACCTAAAAGAGTAAGCATGCCTGGTCATTTMAAAAAAATGTATCAACATAAATGTTCCATCAACAACTAAAAAAAGTAGTCTTTAAAAAATAGACTAGACTAGAATAGAATGGAATATTTTAGTTGGAAGGGACCTACGTAGTTAGAATGACCATCAAGTTTAACTGCCTGACCACTTTTAGGGCCCAGCAGAARTTAGAGTCTGGCATTTAAGGCATTGTCCAAATGCCTCTTAAACACTGACAGGCTTGGGGCAYTGACCACCTCTTTGTAGGAAGAGTCTRTTAAGTGTTTGACTTCCCTCTCAGTAAAGAAATATTTCTGARTGTCAACTCTGAAATTAAAAAAAAACAACAGAAATCTGTTGGCCTGAGTTAAGCATCTTTTTAAAAATCAGAAACAAGCAAGAACTTCTACAAAACTAATAATTGAATAGTTGAAGTTATATAGCACTGAAATGTAATTGAAAAAAAATAATGGATAGTATACAACAATTTGTTTATTGGATGGGATAACCTGTTTATTTAAAAAAATCTTTCATTAGTTCAGTTAATGGTGCATGTTCCATTTTTTTAGAACATTGCTTTGTTGAATTTTATCCTTGCTGTATGWATCCTTAAAARCATTTGTAACATTTTTTTCTTTAAKTTGTGCTTTTGTTTTCTGGGGAAGGAAATAATGAAATTCTAAATTCAGGGATGCATCCTCAATTTTGGGAGTATTTTGCATCAAATGAAAACCCAACAGACATTTACACTTCTATTATCTTTCTCTTTYCCCACCTATTTATGTCAAGGTTASATATTGAGTCCTTCAGTTAAAAGTCAAAATGGCAAAAGTAAATTTTACCATATAGTCTATAAAACAATCTGTAGAAGACAAGAGTAGTTGCATACAAGTAAATTTATGAAGACATCTTGATTGTATAATCCTTAAGACTATGTAAGATTAGGATTCTCATGATTTAATATACCTTAATATGCATTAATAATTAATAAGACTATGTAATTACATAGTTGCMTTATTACAATCCTGTAATGCTAGGAAAGATTAGAGGCGAAATACAATGTCTGATTCAGTTACTCTTCTTTCAAGAAGTCTGCTGTTTCCATCTGCCACGATGGAGTATTTTAACCTATTTTTGAGATTTCCARTCCTCTGGCACATTCCTTTTCAAAACACCCAACACAGCTGCCCTTGGTCTTTTCTGGTAAAAGATGGGACTCCTGTCRTCCTGGAATAATTTTGCAGGTGAGGGGCTTTATTCATGTTCCCTAAAATGGTAGAGAATCTGAGAGGGATGCAACAGGAACTGATAGTGAACATATGTATGGGAAAAAAGTCTGAGTTATTAAAGAATATATAAGCTGTAATAGGTAGGAAACTGTCTCAGTCCCTCTGGGAGCCTCTCAGGAACCCTCGGCAGCCCCGAGTTGGCAGACACCGGGGGCAGCCCCGGCACGGCCCACAGCGGGGAGACACTCTCTGCGCCCCGAGGGCACTGAGGGCACCCGGGCTGGTCCCTTTGCACCAGAGGAGATGCCAGAGACATCGGTAGAAGACAAAGGGCCGACTCTCAGCAGGGGTTAGTCCAAGGTTTATTCTGGGAGTCCCAAGGGAGCTCCTGCATCCTCAGGGGGCTCCTGCCGAGAGCCCCGGGAGATGAGCCAAGGTTGCATTTAAAGGGAGGTGGAAACCAAAAGTAGATAATATTTTACCAACCAATAAGTGACCCTAAGGGATGGGTGCTGGGAGATAGACATTATATAGGACAGACAGCGTATAGGATAGACATTATATAGGACAGCGTATGGGGCGAGGCTTGGGGGGCTGACCCCTGGCCTCTGGCTAATCACTCRACATCCTGCACGAAGCTTCCAGATGGAAGGGAAGGGATGCTGAGTGATTGACAGAGAGCCAGGGTGAGGGTTTGGGGATGATCTCATCCCAGGAGAGGGATAGCACAGGTAAAGGGAGGGGGCTACTGTCTGGGATAAACCATTTGGGAAAAATATGGGGATACATAACAAAACTACTTCAAAGTATTACAAAGTATAAAAAYGCACTACAACAGGAAACTATGGTAGATTACGTGGAAGAAGACAAAATCTGAATATTCATTTTGGAATACRTTTCTGGAAGAAAACATATTTCACTAAAGTACATCTTTCTATCCAGGTACCTTTCCCACACTTAAATAAAAACAGAAGACAACAAAAAACTTCAAACTACTCACTGGTGTTTCCATTGCTAAAAAGAGCAAGTAATGGAGGCAGTATAAAGCCAGTAATCTTTCCTTCTCCCACCATAAAGCTACTTCATCCTGTGTACCTCATTTGTCCATGAGCCCTCAATTGCTGAGTGCAGTGGGCAGGAGACCACATCAGGAATATGTCTGGGCGTATCCTGACATATTTAGGGCAAATTTGGGAGAAAACCTCCATATTTAGGGCAAATTTGGGAGAAAACCTCCAAAAGGGGGCCCTTCCAGAAAGCAAACCAACACGGCCCCTCCCCACAACGGTTTGGGAAAGATTCCTCGGCGAGAAGTGAAAAGAACCTGTTTATTTAACAGGCACAGCACCCCCCAGCACACAAAATGAACAGTACCAGGTGGCAACACTCTTTCACTGCTCTGAAGGAGATGACAAATTCAGAAAATCTCTCTTGGGGGTGGTCGCTCTGTTCTCAGTCCCTCCAGTGCTGAGGCAGCTGCTGCAGCCACAGGGTGCAAACTCTCGGTGTTCCCAGGTCCCAGTATGGAGCAGGTTCAAGTAGGTCCAAAAAAGGGAAAGGAAAAACAGTCCAGGGAAAAATTCGRACTGCTTTGCTAAACTAACTAATGAGGAGAAGCAAAAAGCTAGAGCAAAGCAGGAGCAAAGCAGARGCAAGAGCAAAGCCAAAAGCCAAGCAAAAAGCCAAAGCAACACTATGTACTGCCCCGTCTGTGTGCCCCACCAGCCGTGGGGGAGCGGCTGATAGCAAAACGAAAACAAGACATTCACTCTTCAGAGCCAGTCTTGAAGGCACAGAACATAATATCTGGTATAAACARAACACACAAATGGGGATACAAGCATCATAATGTCACCTTAGGACAGGGCATTATTTAGTCTTCCTGAGTTTGAACTCCTTTGGAATACATACAGCAAAACATGCAACGCAAAGCAGTGAAACACCTCTTAGAAATCACAGCATGAATGGAGAAGATCTGTTGGTTAAATAATGATTTCAAAACTGGATCACAGCCTCTCCCATAAGTTACTTGGCAACTGGGGATGTGCTGTGGAAGTCCTGGCSTGTCTTTCAAATCATGAGAGAAATAGCATTGTTTCTGAAAATAAACTTTTATGTCCCACACACCATGCACTGACCTATCTATTGCAGAGATTCRTGGCTATCACTGTCACCTTTTCACCTCCTGGAGTCCATAGTGGCATTCTGTTCTCATGCAGCAAGTTCACATGAAACTTGACTCCAGTGGAAGCTAAGAGGTTAGAAAGGGTATAGGAGGAGAAGAACAAGATTTGGTCTTGATTTACTTCTGTGTTTGTAGAGAATAGATACTGTCCCCAAGGGTGACATGGGAGGGATAAGACTGCAAGGAAAGCAATTGACAGCCAAAAGGGTTTTGCCTGCAACAGGCACACCATCTCTAGGGCACAAAGAAGATGGGGCACCAGGCAGGCACTGATTTCATGCTTATATTCTCTGAAGGTGTTGAAGGCTCCTGCACATACTGCTGAGTCCCAAATGGTCAGGAAACTCCATTAAATGCACCCTGGGATTTCCAGCTGGCTTTCCTCCCCCTCCTCCTCCAGCTGCTGCAGACGGTGATGGGGAGGAGATAAGGATTCAGTTTAAGAGCTCTTCCGGAGAAGCATGTGCACATGCAGTTATATAGGAGATACTAAAGTAAGATAAGGACATTAAGAATGATTTTTTCCACAGTACTTTTAGTTTCTTATGAATGCAGTTACTTTCATATATTATGACTAAATGCTGTTGTTGGATTTTTCTGCTGTTGAGTGCCAAATTTGACAATGTGAGTCAGATTATTGAAGCAAAACCATTTTGCTATTTACAATTGTTCGGGATATTCCTTGGAAAAGGACAAGTGACAGGATGTTGCTGCAGCTTCTTGTATGATTGCAGTCATGCAAGCCACAGCGCCAGCAAATCAATGCAAGATATTGATTTCAGCATACACTCACAGAGCCTTGAAAAAGCCAAACACCACCAGATTTTACCCATTGATGATATGTTGGTATTTCAGAAGCTTGCCAGGTGGAGGATGTGTTGACACATGCTGAATGCTTTCCACACTTAATGTCTGTGCTCAACTTAATAGCAAAATCTTGTGGCATCTAGAGCATTTTTCTTTTTTTTTTAAAGAGCATAATAGCGTGAAGTGWTGCTAGATCGAGTAGTAAATAATCTCAGGATGTGCTGAGATGACTGCAGATTCTTATCTACGAAAAGCATTTAAATCCTTGTCTCAGGTATTTGTTTTGAAACACACWGGTGCCACACTCATTTCATTCCTCAGACAGTTTATTGCGTTGACTTCTATATATTTTTTTAGATAAGAAAAAGCTGCCCAAAATTTACACCATACTAAAAATTCCATTCTTTTGAAAGTACTGAGCAAAGAATTTTGGAAACATTGGATTTTAATTTTTGAACTGGACCTGATCTCTCTTGGTGTTGTCTTACTGAGATTTTTTATTTGTTTTCTCATATTACAATTCTTATCCCACATGGACTTTGACTGAGGATCATCACTTTTCACCTCTAGGATGCCTAAATTCAAACACAGAAAGATATGCATTAATGATACTTGGAAATGAGCCCTGTAGACCTGTGATATACTGAACAGTTCATTCTCATTTTCATAATGGATTAAATCTCTCATGAACTTTCTACTCCTGAAAACYCCCACATTCCACCACTGTTGTTGGCACTGTCCTAGAAATATTCCAGACTGCAATTACTGTTTAAATATATTTTAGTGCTCTCAAGTTTAATTCTTGCACAAAATATGATAAAATCAAAGATATTTTGAACAGCGTTCCCTTTACCTTGAAATCAGGTATTGAATTAATTTAATTAAGATTAAAATCAGCAAATGTTTTAGACTAGTCACAGGGCAGTGCAGGAATCAGAATATGAGAGTAAGGAACCGTAAGGAGAAMTATACAGGGAACAGAATCTCCTTATGCTGATTTTGCTCTCAGGAAAAAATACAGCTCAGTCACAGCAGAGGATTTGTACCCCTGATTGAATCAAAGAAATACAAACAGATCCTTTTGTGCAATGTGCTGCACAAGAAGCATTTGCCACAGGTAGCAAAAATCCTTAATTTTCCAGGATGTTGAAGACTAATGGGTTTTGCCAGAATATAGCACCTGGGAAGGGCTTTTTAATGGTACTAAAACTCTGGAGGACCCTCAGAAGAGCTACAGATTAGCTGTTAAAGTTTATCTAGAATGAGATTGCTCTGAATATTGTTATCTGCACAGATCAGCAAGCAGGGAGCAGAGGTCCCTAACCTTGCAGACCAAGGAGACACCCACAGCATGTCATCTGAAAAGAGAAACAAGTTTTGCACTTGCTCTAGGAAGATCATATTGTCTATTTAGTTCACTTCTTCACCCAATTATTTTAGCAACAACTATTTTGAATGTGCCCTCTAGAACAGGCACATTTCCTCTTTAACCTTCCCTGTGTTTTGTGAAGGGTGGTTTCAATCTAACAGCAAGTACTTTTCATGAAAGCCTGCTGTGATTCCTAAAACAAGCAGTCGAGGCACCCTAGCAAGTGCCCAGCTCTCTGAAGTGTTGCTTGAGGCTGTCCAGGAAGGAGCAGAGCTTCTTCTGTAGCAGCAGGCTGGTGTGAGAGCTGTCATTGCTGGGGGGATCAAGGGAAATCAYGTCTTCCAACGATGAGCAATAGCTGGGAAAGCCTCCAGCATCTGGCAAGATAAATGCTAGCAGGTTTGGACTCTGATRGGTCTCAGTGGGGCTTTAATAAATGAGAACTACTGAAAATTTGCCAGGTTTGATACAAACGAACTAAAATATCAAAAGTGAGGTTTTCTAATATTCACAAAAGAAACACRAAATGACCACTTTTTATAACGTACCCAAGAAATTGTCCATTATATGATAAAAATAGAATCTTTTAAGGCATCCTGAAAAACACACCTGTCTTTCCACATTGTATCAAGGWCAAGCCAGTTTTTAATTTGCAAACACAATAATAAAATTATTTGTGTCTTGCAGATAACAGGAGAGGGAAGACAGCTGTGCCCCCTGGCTTTGGGCTTGATTCCCACTGACCATTTCCTGCTGGACTATGAGGACTTCATTCTGCACCCTGTTTCTGTCTTTCATCTCAGGGGCTGGTTATCCTTAGACCTTCCTGAGTTCTTTGCTGAACTTAATTTTGAGACTGAGTTCTTTCCTAGTGTTTTTATGTTCTTGATTATGTGTGTCTGTGTGTGTACTCACACACACATCTGTATGTATAGCTTTTATATAAATAAATACATAAATACATGTGTAATCATGTTCCATGACAGATAATTGCTATGTAGACATATGAACATACTCATCTATTTTATTAATTTGCCCTGGGATGAATCAGATACTAATAGTTCATATTTCTGGATCCAATGAAATCAGATTTCAAAAGTGATTTCAGCACAYCCTCATATATTATACCCTCTTCTGTCCTGAAAGTCTAGTATGGCAGGTGATCTGCCCTCCTGGCTCACTKCCACTTGTGATGTGGGAGTGTCAAACACAACCAAATGTGTTGGTTTGCTTTTGTAAATTATACACACACATCAAGTGAAAGAATTCTCATAGCAGGTGGAATCACTATCTATGCTCAAATGCCTTCAGATGATGGACTTTATACCGTAAGCATTGCAAATTGGACCCAAAACTGGGGGGGGGGGGGGGGGGTTTGGGTTTGACCAGATTTGAAGCACTAGCTGACAAGAGTCCTGACCCACTGGCTGTGCCAGGTCTCAGGGAGGCAGTGCTGTCCACTGACACCACCTCTGTTCCTTGAGACCACAGCCAGTGTGGGGACAGGAGCAGCTCTGCCTGGAGCAGCTCCAGCTCTGCACTCAGGCTTCAAACTCAGCCTCTTCCATGGGAGGACAAAGCCATGGGAACACATATATTTGAGTGTCAGAATGGGGATGAACTGTGTGGGGATAAAGTCCTCCMCAAACTCCTCAAGAGAGCACAGAAWCTACTTAAATTAATACTCTACTGTCACTACTTAAGATGTTGGACTAATGGGTAGCAACTTCATGGATCTCAAGTGTGGATGCTCTGGGGAATACAGGGAAATAAGATGGCTTTGAATGCCTGAGTAGTGAAAAGTTGAAAACCAGATACATTTTAAAAATTATACATTTGATTTCATGCAGAGCTGAGCTGAAAAGTGTGATACAGCCAGGCACAGGCATTGAAAAAGCAGAATTAACTCCAGCTSTCCCAGTTTAGCAACACCAGTAAAGCCAGTTATCGGTATTTCACCTTGTTAAATTGCTCTTGTGCTCTGTTTTMGTCCCATATTTCTGTATTTTATTTCAGAATGAAATTAAGCCCAGCTTCCTTTAACTCATTCCATCAATAAGGCATTCATTTTTTTAACATTTTATTGTATATATTCAATTAGCAAACAAAATTCATACATAAAAAAATATTTAAACTTATACATTTTAAATTTTAAAGCATTTAAATCACCACCTGTAAAGCTTTCAAGTGTTAAAATGTTAATTTCTCCAAAGTTCTGATTTCATTGAATGAAAAAATTAAATTGTAATGGCACTAAYGGATTTAAATGCTTTTTATTAAAAGAGATAGAAATAAGAGTGTCACTAGTTGGGAGGGCCTAATACATAGTCCTCAAAAATATCAACTCTGTTTAGAGAAAGCCTTCCTCTGCAGAATGTAGCCATGCCTAGATGAAAACGCTGCAGCCTTTGCTTATTGAAAATGCTAGGCTTCTTTGAACACACATGGAAGTACACAAGCACCATTTAGCTGACACAGGAGCACTGCAAGAATTATTCATGTGAATAATTAACAATCTTTTACAGATCTGATTACAGGACAGTGAGCTAATAAAAGCAAAAATAAATAGACAAACAGAAGYAAATGCACAAGACTTCAGAATAGCACCTCAGAAGGGAAACATTTTTAAAGGTGAAGGAAAAGGATTATTGCTTTAGAAGCTTATGTTGTGCCTCTGTTTTGCATTTGGGTTTCAAATGTCTTCCAAAATATACTCATGATTTCATGCATAATTCGTGTGACATGAAATTACAGTGACTGCTGATGTAAATGAGGTAATTGTGCACGCCAATTATGTGTAATATGCCAGTTGCCTTGTTTAAATAAGCAATTACAGAATTTATAGAGACAAGCATGTTAACTAGGAATGCATATTAGGCACAAAATTACCACCACTTAATTCAGAAAATCAGGCAAAGTAGAATTTATCTAGGGGMATGGTTATGAATCTTGGCATTTTTCCTAGACATAAAATTTTAGTTTCATTATATGAATTTCTTGTGTTTATACCAGCCTATGGCCAAAAGTGATTTAGAAAAGAAACAAGCTCAGTAAAATTACTCACAATGTCTAGCTAAGCACATGAGTGGTCATTCCTATTACCTTGGCACCCCTCAAATTTTCATGCAAATCTTGTGGAAGCAGAGTTATCCGTGAAGAGCTTTTAATTTTCTGCTGAGCTGTGGTTGCACCCCTGGCAGATTAAATAGTCCCACATTCTGCCTGGCAGAGGAGGCGCTGAAGAGCCAACACACTATAACCACATTTTTAGCCAGAGCAATATCTGATGCTTTTTACCTTTGGATTCTTGGCATCCTTAAATTGCCATTTTTATGCACAGTCTGAGATTTGCTGTCAGACAACCCTACAAAGTCACTCACAGAGTGGTGATGACTCTTGGATCATCCAGAGTCTTTCCGAGTGCTTTGGCCATTGGCTGATCCAGATAGACTCATTGGTGGTTTCTAAGTCTCAAAATGCCACACGTATCTAAAAACTCACTTCTCTTATAGAATTTGTTGTAAATGAAGCCATAATATGCATTTGTCAACTTGAAAAGCAAAAGCTTGCATTTAATTGTTCCTGGTGATGTTTTTTTAGCTTTTTTTTGGTGTAGTCTCAATTCTAATTAGGTGTTGATTATTATAATACAAAGATATCAATATGAAGAGAAAATTCAGAAAAACTTATTTTATAYTTTATAACCTATTTTTATTTTCATTTTTTAAAATGAGTGTTTCACGTTCTTTTCAAGTTACAAACAAGATATTTTATAAGCATTTATATCTATTCTAAGTGATAAAATCAATAATTTAGTACCCTTTAAAGAACCCTCATATGAAGGCCACAGAACTGGCAAAATATCTCTTCCAGACCCAATATCACAAATTTGYTTTTTCCGCACTAAGGATATGGTGGTCCTTTCAGCTGAGCTGTTTGCATGTGTAGACTGTGTGTGCCAATCATGAGGATAAGCCAAGTATTTGGCTTATCATTTCTGGTAACARGAAGTTGCCTGGAGGTCCAGATTATAGATGAACTGTTTCAGCTATTGGAGTTTATATTTTTTGTGGTTTCTAAAACCAAGAGAATATGTTGGCAAAAACTAAGTCCCTGGAATATCTAAGAAAATGTGTGGATTTGGGATCAGTCCTTTAACTGTAATGGAAAGCTGAGCAGAAACCTGAAGTATGTCACCTAAGCTGTCCTGCTTTTGGTCCCTGGTGATGACACCATAAACTCCCGCATTTCAGCACCAGAGATTCATGTTGCATGATTATATTTTTAATACTGGTGGGCTTGCAAAGATGTGGAAAAATCTAGTTCTCTCTTTTTAACAAAACAAAGCAAACCAAAACAAAATCCTGAAATTCCCTATCATCCCCTCTCTTCCTTCCCTGCATCTCCCTTCTCTTGTCCTCCAAGGCAAACATGATGAGTCTGATCAACATAAATTCTAATTTCATTTGTATGCAAAGGAGTCGCCCTGTCTTACAATTGTTTCAGAAAATGTTAATAATTTGTTTTGTTTCTCCAACAGTCAGTCTATTTCATTCATTCAAGTTCATATTTAACATCAGTTCCCTCTCTGTGTGGCAAGATTTAAGACCTTATCACTTCCTCCTGTCTGTTCACTACAGCATTCTGATGAATATACTTATGTTGAACCCATATACTTATGTTGCAATTGTTTGCAGCCTCTGTGAAGCCTCAGTATTCCTGTGTCCACTACAAGTTAGCAAAAGGTTGCAGTGTGTAAAAGATTCTSTGTGATTTTTTTTCCAGGTCTGTGAAAAAAATCTTTGACTTTTCTGACAAACTCTTTGCCACTACCTATTCCTACATAGACTTAAAAAATGCTTTTTAGTAMAAAAAAATCTACCTGTTAAAAATGGGAATATGGCAGAAATCTTTTTTAATGGGTAACTGCCATTTTCTTACTTCTCTTGTAGAAAAAATATTTTTTTTTTTTGAAAGTACTTTGCATTGTTGTGGTTTTCACAAAGATAGAAATGTTTCAAATCAGAAAGATCTGATTTCAGGTAAACTTTCTGAACTCTTGTAAAGTGCCACTCTGGTAAGTGTGTATATACAGTGTGTAGTGTTTGGGTTKGTCATTTGGCATCTTTTCCAGACTGGGTTTTGGCTGGAGAAGTTCAGGCATCTATGTTTACCCAGCAGTGCTGCCTTCATAAAAATATGCAAGAATAGCAYGTAAACATCTGTGTCTCAGTTGTTGAAGAGCTATGATTAGTGTTGCTTTTAATCTGTGTCATATTTTAATTAGTTCTATATTTCTAGAAAGTATAATTTAGTGTAATAGACCAGCAACAACTGAAATTTTTAGTGAAACACATCTCGGTGTCATAAGGTTTCAAAAACCCCAGACTTCTGCTTTACATACTATTGATTGATGCAGAATTRTGTTGATTCATGTCAGTCTTGTGGTGTTTTACAACTTCTTTCATCTGTTCTCGAGTGAACCCATATATGTAAAAGTTTATGAACATAAGATTGGAAGGGAAAGTTAACTTCATGCATTCCATCTTACCTCTGGTTTGTATTTTGAACTAAGAAATCCCAACCAACTGTAACCTGAACTGTTTCCCTTTGTTTCAGACCATGGTATCAAAATGCAACTTTTTCAGAAGATTAAAACTGTGATGAAAATTCAACATGAGAACTTATTTAATACATATTTTTTCTTGCATTGTCATGAAGAGTGCATTACATACTAATCCTATSTATTTTTTAGAAGTCTATACTATAATTCAAGATTTGTATTTTATGACTATGGGTTTAGTTATAATTGGGGTTTTATGTGCGTATGTCATTTAATAAGATTTTGTTTCTTTGTTCTCTTTCTCGTGTTGATTAGAGGTGAATTTCTAGTATAAAGTTCTCACATCTATCCTCCAAGACTTTCTAAGAAGTCCTATGTCATATTCATCCAAAGTTTTGGGTTCCCCAAAAAATGATTCTGTCTCAACACTCAACAGATGTTGCTGGATACTTTGTGAGAGCTTTCTGTCCTGCCTACCATTATCTTAGTCCAGTGTAGCAGAATGGGATATAATGGCCTGGGGAGAGTTTGGGTTCTTTGAAACTGTGTAAGACTTTGTAGTGGCAAAGGAAGCAGGGCAATAAGTGGACATTTAATGCTACTCCTTTAACAATACACTGAACAAATGGCTTCCCATTGTCACCTACCTAAATATATTTCTACACCCTCATGTCCCAGTTTGCTTGTAACTCTCAAAAATTGTATTAGAATCTCAAATTTCAGAAGGTACTTTTTCAGTTACTCTTAGGTTATTTGTGCTCTAAGTAGTACTGAAGATTTAAATCAGGTCTGGAGGGAAGAGCTGCTCAGGTGCGGAGGCGTGAGTCAAATGGAGTATTTATATACTCCATAGGTGATCCTACAGTAAAGAGGATGGAGATGCCATCCATCTCTCTGGAGATCTGGCAATCCTCTGCCTTCAGGGAAGATAATTTTGTACGCAGAAATGAGATCCATGGTGTTCATCTTTTGTTATCTGAACTAATAATAACAACAAAATGTTCTTGTGCTTTTTAATGACTGACTATGCTGAAGATTGCCTGAATTTAGAAGAGCAAGGATGGAAAAATACTCAAAGCAAGGCAATATTTTAGGCCACTGTGTCTAGGTAGAGTCTTTGTCCATTTTTTCCACAAATACCACTTTTTTTTGGGCTGGAGGGGAACTCTTCAGCCTGGAAATTTTCTTGCTTTGTTATCTTCTGATCCAGCTTCAGTGTCTAGTGACTGCTCAGAAGAACCTTCAGTACAAAACTAACTGGAAATGAGCACAAAACTATGTTCTTAAATCGGTAAATCTGCTTAAAGAAGGAAGGACAAAGAGTCTCTACAGTCATTTGCACAAGTAGCAGCTTGTTTTGTTTTTTTTTTCTTTCCAATAGCTCCCATTTTATTTTCTCTGTGAGTTGTTTTAAAAAGGAAGCAGGGCCCTTCTCAGAATTGTAGCAAATATAATTGAATTTAAAATGTTTTCAAACAAACAAACCATAGAAAAGTTGAGGATGGGGAAATATAAGCTATGTTTTCTAAAATGCTCTTGTGCAGGCAAACACATGTTTTGAGTTAAGTTGAGCTCATTTCTGGTAACAATATTAACTTTCTGATGGCCATGACCAGCAGGCATATGGAAAATGGAGGGTGGCGGTCTTTATCAAATTAGATCTAAAGAGGAAGAACATGTATTTAGGGTCTTTTTTTTTCCCCTTAGTATCTTTTAGAAGGAAATCTGGAAAGGGCAAGTAGAGGCTGGGAGASCTCATAGAAAGATCATATGTTTTGGAGCTGGAAAAAAGAATTCTGCTTTTGTTGAAGAACATCTTTCCAAGATATTATACTTTCTATTTACTTCTCTTTAAAATGTGGTACTAGTATGGAAAATCAGGCTGAAAATTTGTACCTGCTTTTCCTGAAAATTTTCTCTTTTGACTTGGTGTTTGAGTCTGACAGAATTTCCTGTGCACATGAAAGGGAACAAAGTAATTTTTATGCTACATTGATATTTCATAATTAGATAGTTATATTCTATGATTTTCTTTTCTGAAACCCATTGAGCTATGGAGAATTTAATGAATCCATGGATAAACTGCAAGGAAATACTGTTTGACCCAACCCTTTGCCCAATTCCAGTCCCTTACTGTAGAAGGTGCTTCAGGGATGTGGCGTAGACAAAAACTATTTGTGGAGATTCTCACTAAAAAGAGCTTCCTGGGATCACACACTCATGAAAAGCTGGAATGTCACGTCTATCAGTTGGCATTGCCAATTAAAAGCACTTCTAAAGCTAACTAAGAAGCACTTCAAAATTTAGAAGCAATAARTACAGGCTCCCCAGCTCTGCTGTTCCTCTACCCCACTCCCGTATAAACCCAATTATGTTGCTTTAACAGAGTGGCTTTCAGATCAGAGGCTTTCTTGGTTCACTTATGTGACAAGAGAACCAAAACTCACAGATAAGGAAGGGTCARGCTGAATGCTCAGTGTGTTTCAGCACAGGCATTCATTCCCTGCACTTCTGCATGAGTGGAAAATAATACTATAATGAAATTGCTTCAGTTTTGTCTTACCTCACCCTGGTGTAAATTGTGGCCTTTGGTGCAAGCCTATGAAGTGAGATTTTTCCGGTTATCTCACCATGCTTCAAGTTATCAACCATGAAACTGTGAAAGACAATATTTTCATCAATATTTTCACAACATTTTCATTTTTCTGATTAAAGAAGCCCACCTTGTCCTGCAAGGAGAGCTGTGGGTGGCTGCAACCCATCTCTGTCACCCC
The DNA here is from genome assembly GCA_014549065.1 of Cardinalis cardinalis. Lineage (NCBI taxonomy): Eukaryota > Metazoa > Chordata > Aves > Passeriformes > Cardinalidae > Cardinalis > Cardinalis cardinalis. The sequence continues at coordinate 5,624,352 of JACDOX010000018.1, forward strand.
TCTCACCATGGATAGCAAACATCTTGTCAGTCAGGCTTATGATCTATTTCAGTTCTGTGCTGAAGTGCAACCATAAATTAGGGATGAATACATTCAGATTACTAGGGATGATAAACTGGACAGTAAGAAATGAAACTAATAAATTCTCTTGAAATCAATGTCACGTTAAGAAAGAGAAGCAAAGTTTAGTGACATGCAATACAAACTACTTACAGGGAAAAAACCAAACAGATCAAGATAGAACTTTTTTCTTTTTTCTCTTATCTCCAATTCTATTATCTTCTTTATCAATCAGCAAAACAGAGAAAGCAGAACACATTGAGCAAGTTTAAAGTTTTGTTTTGAACAAAATGGATTCTGCCTGTACCACATTCATGCTCAGGCAGCACTTTTCAAGGGGAAAGGAAGAAGGTAGAGGAGGGAGTCAAAAGATGAAATGTGCTCACTSTTTTTGGGTGATACACCTCTGAATTCACATGCAAAGATGGAAACWGCTGCAGCCAGCGATGTGCCTGCATCCACAACCCAGCAGTAATAGCCCTGCCTGTGTGGCCATTAAAAAGGGYCACAGAAGGTCAAGTGTCCCTGCCCAAAATCACAGATGGTTGCTCTTTATGACATTGTTACTGTGCCAGGTTATGTTTTAATGATCACCATTTTTAGGAACTTTCTACAGCCTTGCATTGCACAGGTTCCAGGAAGAAGATACAGGCCACACCTACTCATACTCCTATCAAAAGTGATAAGCCTATCTACACTTCARAGACTGTATATTTACTTCCCCTTGCCAAGAGGTGTACAAGCAAAAAGAGGTAGGATCTCTGTTCCAAATCACTTTTCTGTTCCCTCCCAGGGGAAGCATGGCTTGGTCTCCCAAAAGCCCACTCCTCCCCAGGCAGACAGGGCAGATCCTTAGCCCCTCCATATCCAGTCTGGAAAACTCCATGCCAAAGCTGAGGTCCCAGTACAGGTGAGGAGCACACCTGGAACTGCTGAAACAACTGATCCTCCAGCTGGCATACATGGAAAAGCCAAAGGAAAGGTGTAAGCAATGTAGCATGCAACCTCCTCCTCTCTGGTTGGCTGAGAAGAAAAATAAACCTATCCCAGCCAAAGCCAGGACAGTAGCTCAGTGGCTTGCTGGGTTACAGAAGTGTGTTTGACAGTTCTTGATGAATTAAGGSTTACTGTAGGAGATTTTTGAATCACCTTTTGAACCCATGCTCATCAACATTCATAGCTCTCCTTGGAAAAGGTTTTTAATGATTAGCAATGCRTGTTGTTGGACGAGAGGTATCTGATTTGCTTGGTTTATAGCCAGTTGTTTAGTTTATAACCCGTTTAACCATCTTTCCACTTATTCTGTTCCAGGCTGAAGGATCCTAGGCCACCTAGTTCTTCCTCATTGTGAGCTGCTTCACATCTTTTGCCTCTGTTGCCTTTCATTTTCTAGATGTATTTTTTACTTCTATGTTGGACAAACAAACCTGCAGGTAGTTTTTGAGCCACTGTTACACCTTGGAGTTTTACAATGTTATTATAATGTATTCTGGTTTGCTGGTTTTTACCACAGTAATTCCAAGAATTCTTCAAAACTAGAAAATAAAGCATACCCATACAACAACATCAGAAAAAAGTAGATCAACCATCAGTTTATCATGACAGGATGTTTGTGTTATGATTCAACAAATCAAATTGCTGGTTTATATCATGTACCATCTGGCTTTGGAAAAAAGGGGAGGAAAAAAAGCAACAAAACAGAAATAAAACCCCAGACAACCAACCTCAGCCAGATAACTAAAACTCCTATTCTTTATTCAATTCTACTGTGTGATTCTGCATTATTTAAAATTTGTTTCAAGAGCTTCAGATTTGTTTTGAAATAGTTCCTGCTTACACAATTATACTGGCTTTTTTAGGGTAGAAAGAAAAATGTATCTTCATTCTGATGTCATGTTCAGGTGGCACCTACTGTCTCTCCTTCTGTGGATGAGGCTGGACTCTGTTATCAGTTTCTACCTTGCTGTGCTAAACAGCCAGACTTTCTGCAAGAACTATATGTACTTCCCAGTGTTTCAATGGAATAAGAAATACCATGCACTCAGTGGGAACTTTGCTATCAATTTTTTTGAGAGCAAGGTTGGTGTGCCCTCATAAAGATTTCATAATTGTTTGATTTGCATTCAGCACAAGTGCAAAAATTATATTTTAATGACAGAGCTGAACACATCTTTAGGATGTGTGGAACCACAGTACTGAGTTACATGCTCTTTAAAGCAGATATTTAAAAAAAACATGTTATTTCCAAACAGCTCAGTGTTTATCTCCTTTGGTTTCCTTGACAATTTCCTGATTTTAGATGCCTTGTAAAACAATTGATTTTGTTTTTCAGAGAGCTCTTTCACTCAGCGTCACTTAAGGAAAGACCTTATACAGAGTGAAAAAAAATCAGTGAATTATTTTATTCTTTACTGATTACAACAGTAAAATTTACTCTTCAAAGCTATAAAGTATGAAACATACCAATCAGCTCATTAGCTGGAGATTGCTTAGTATGCATGAAACTGATTTAATTGAGTTAAATAAATATAACCAACCTGTTTTCAGGTCAGATCATATGCATGTGTTTAGTATTTGGATAATTTCATTTTTCAGAATACTAGTGTGTCCCCAAGAACTTTGAGCCTGATTTATTAGGTAAATGAAGTTGGATTGATCCTGCTCTGTGTGTATACATACCTATGTCGCTCAATTACCTCCTTTTTCTTAATCTTACTTGCCAGATTCAGCTACAGTTTGTCTGAAATTATAACACTGGTAAATATTCAGTGTTCACAAACATTAAAGTTGTCATCAAGGAATAGGGCAGACTCTGACAGTCCAATTCATTCAACCTTCATAGCCCTGAAAGGGTCCCCACTGGCAAAGAATGCAGAGCTCTTTTTTTATGGAAGAGGTCTTTTGCTCTACTTCAGCAGTTAAACACCAAATTGAGCTTTGCATAGCCATTCTGGAACAAAAGATCCAGATGATAATTTGGACGGATATAATTTTTACTTATGTCTGCATCTCATAGATCAAATCAGCTTAGTAGCACATGCTCTGGCTCCAAGTGAGGCAAAGACAACCCTTGTGACACCAGGTCAGTCTCAGGCTTCAAGCAGAAAATGAGATCAAAATTCACCCACTTTTCTGGACTGACTTCAGACAGAGTCATAAATGACCATTTTAAGCACTCAGGAGGACATTTTTGGTTTTGTTTTATCAGTCTTGCAAGTTCACAAAAGAACTATAAATGTAACAGTACTGGAAAACTGGTGGGTATATACAGTAAGAAGACAGGTCTGAATACAGAGGGCACCTGAGAGCCATTTCCTTCTTCATCATTATAATGTTTCCTCCATCTTTGTATTTTCTGCACTTTAACTATGCTTTCTATTTATGCTGTTTGATAGAATAACTAGTGCCTTTTCCTTATTTATTTTCAACTGAGTTTATGTGTTGAACTAGAGGTCTTGCAGTAAGAGTGGGAGCAAGAGGGAAGTCTTGCAAGTCCAGGGAGGAAAGTAGAAGAAAAGAGCCATCCTTATGTGGCATGAGCTATCCTTTGGTGGTGTCTGTCTTTCTCCATGGGATATGGGGGTGTTCTGATTTTCTAACAGATTTGCCTGACTTARGTGAGATTAATCTAGGTATAGGTGTTTGCTTGTTACTCCCCACAGGGCAGCTCTTCTTTTGGTAGAAAGTTGTCATAGAAACATGTCTAACTTTCATTCATTTGAGGAGCTGCCATGGCCATGATGATGATGTCCAGCTGCAAAAGTGCCCTGAAGTAAAGGGAGCAAGAAAGTGATCACAGTAGGAAGAGAGGCACATGGATGAGAAACTCATTTGTTGTTGTTTCTTTCTATCACCAGGAAAAAAATATTACCAGAGCCCTGATGTGAGAACAAATAAACTAAATAAAATACAAAAGACCCAAACATAGTGATGATCTAGACATCAAAGGGGCTGGTTCTCCAGTCCCCTCGCCTTCTGCAGTGACCTATGTGCAGTCAGGATGAGTGAAGAGTGGGTTGAAAGGCAACTGCTCTCATGGAGGAGCCCTCCACATGGATTTACTTTCTCACAAAATACAGAGTACTGAAAAATTCAGCTCTGTTCTTTTAGTCTGGAAGATGTTACCTGCCTTCTCTAATGTAATGCCCTCAGTAGGCCTTGAATCTATGGACTGACGCATGGAGAGGGCTACACTAATCCAACTTTTAGTACTCCAGGATCAGACAGTCAAGAGCAGTATAAGCTAGCAACCTGGAATATCACAGGTTGGGTGAATAAAATTTTGTTTTATGGACTCAGCATATCATAAAAGACATTCCTCCTCAGAGGCTCATGGCAGAGATGCAGTACTTTTAAATATATGTGTAAAAGAATAAAGATCATAATTTTAAAATACATTTCTTCATGAGCTCTAAAGTAGGTTTCCATTCAAGCTACACAGTGGCATTGTCCTAATAGTTCAGTATTTGAAATGACACACATTTATGATTCCAGGAAAGAAAGTCATGTAAATGTGTTTCAAGAATAGGTAATAGATTTTGGAGGACTATTGAGATTACTGAATCAAATTGTAGCTGAAGAGATTAATAAGAAACCTCAATACCTACAAAGTCAAATTACAGAAACTGTTTAAATGACCCAGAGGATCTATGTGTCCTGACATGTAGTGGAGCTGTGAGCATTTGAGACAGGCCCATGTTGCAATCCAAGGGGATGTGTGCCCAAGTCACACAGCAGAGATATCCTGGATATCTGTGCTGGGAGCTGAGTGAGACATATGAGTTTGGGTCCTGAGGCAGTATGTCTGTAGTCACAGAGCAGCGCTTAAGCCAACAGTTCCTCTTGTATAACATCATTCTACAGAGACAGCTCTGTTATCAGCATATCTTGAGGTACCAGATCACTAAAATCCAGATCCACAAAACCGGAGATTCTCAATGTGGAGGTGTTTTAGAGGCCTATTAAGTCCAGTGGCTCTTGCTGCAGTGTGACACTGTGAAAATTTCATGTTTGGAGGACAGGCAAAAGGAGCAATACTCAAACTATTGGCAACATAAGCATTGTTCTTAAAGAGCCCTCGTCTGTCACAGCAGGTTTGCTGCAGGCATGAGTTTGTATATGCCAATGATGCCCTGTGGGGAGCAGCCTCACAGGTCAGGATGGATATGCTTTCTCTTGAAATGCAATTTTTTTAGAAATGGTACAGAAACTGAAGTAGAATGAATGAAAGAAAGAGGAATTTATTGGTCACCTGTAACATTAGACAACAGATAAACAAGYATTTTATCATGACAGTGCAAATACAACAGAGTATTCAAGGCTAGAGTGTGCAAGGCTCTATCTACAGAAAGGTGTTCTTTATGTTTCCAGACTCTGGGAACTGTCTAAACAGCCCTATGGAATAATTGCCTCACCTGACTTTGGCACAATTGTAATAATTTAATGTGTACATTATTGTACATTATCTCTTTAAAAGTTTTTGCTGCCATAGATAAATGTAGTAGAGCTTGAGAGCATGCCTTTGAGAGGTGACTGACTGACACCTAGTGTTTAAAATCCAGTCACACTTAAACAAGAAATGTACACATACACACACAAAAAGCAACCAAAAAGGTTTATTTCTAGCGAGAAGGGCTCCCATTTGTTTCAAAGTACCACCTCATCAGCATTGCTCCAAGTCAAGGGCTGAGATGTTCCAAAAAGCAGCATTTAAAGTGACCACATGACATACTGTCTTATTAAGTCCACAATCACYGTGGTCTGATAATCATGTTTCCACTAATTTAATCATCTGAAGTGTTCTGCCTCTACCCCAAATCCCATTGTGCTGGTACATCTAACCCACTACTCTAGAGCTGGGAGGGAAGCAACCTATCATTCACTAGTGGAGTGGCCCTGGCAAGTCCATGATCCCACAAAGCCCAGCAGTGCAGGAAGGTGTTTGCATCAACACTTTTATTACAAGTCCATGGGATAGAGATAGGGCTGGAGGGGAACAAGAAAAAATTCCCAAACAAGTTWTCTTGAAGACTCTTAATTTCAAATTATCAGCACTAGCCTTCTCACCAAGCACAGCCCTTTCCTATAACAGACACTATTTTCAATTTCACGGAACCCAAAATATGTGCAATGTATGACACAGGTATTCTCTTGTTTTATTTTTTTATTGGTTTTCAAAAAAAAATAAATTGAAGGATGTAAGGATGCAAATAGTTTACAATTTCCGTACAACCCTCAAGACCTCATGCTTTCCGAAATCTTTAGTCAAGCTGAGCAGGTTTACAATGAATCAAAGCTGACTGTATTAACAGTATAACGAGTATATGTTACTGTAAATTCTCCCCAGCCTGCAGAAAGTGGGCACAATTTTGCTTGTGTCCATCTCTTTCTATTGTTGCCAGATGTTGAAACAGGTCATGATATATACATCACTATTTCTTTTTATTAGATGTCCAAAAGGGATCAGGGATAAAGCTTTTCCATCTTGTGTGTATTAAGTAAAGCTTTTTTTTTCTATAAAAAACACCTTGTGAATCAAGATGCAACTGAAATTACGCAAGTGGATAAAGACCCTTGCTCAACTAGCACTGAAAGTCCAGGCAAATAAAGTTTGCCTGCAAGACGAAGTTGATTGGTGAAGATGAACCGGAAGACTTATGAAGCCACACAGTTCTGCTGGTTTTGGGGTTCAGGCATTAGCTGAGGGGCAAGTTTCGCTATTCTCCTGCAGACAGAGGTTGCATACGTGGTTTCACGTGAGCAGTGAGCTCATTAACCCCTCAATCTGGAAGCACACACAGTGCCTCAGCCATTCTTCCAGCTACTCCAAAGATGTGTCCAACCTTGACCAGGGGCCCATTTTCTCCCAGGCAGTGCCTGTAGCAGGAGCCCGGGGACAAAGCAACAAGAGGACAGCAGTATGCTCTCTGTGTCTTGCAAGTTTTGGACAAATAACCACATGAGTCAGAACCACATGACCTGATATTGTATCTGAAAAGTCTTTGATGGATATTTTTTCATGGTTTTGTCAAGTTTCCTTTTGAGTAGATGTACATTTTCAATATCCTGTATCAAGCAGTTTAAAACTGGAGAAAGGCTTTCTTGCGTAGTAGCCTTCTGCACAAAATCAAGCATGAAATGGATATTTGTTAGCTATTGTTGTCTAGAATATTTACATAATCACCTTATTKCTCATTTTTGTCATTGCTTAAAAAACCAAATGACAGCCAGAAGCCAAAACAAGCTTTAAAATGCAATTATTTTTCATCTATATGAATGCAAAGTGACAGCTTGCTGAATCCAGACTAATTTCGTGAGTTAATAAAAACATAAAAATAGTGCTGTATGGTCTTGAATACTAATTCTTTTCATTCTTCCCCCCTACTTTCATCTATTCCTTTCTTCTTTGTGAATGTCTTGCTTTGCCTATCTATTGCACCTTGTATTTTTTTAATCCTTGCTTGTTTTGTTTTCACTGGAGCTAGATACATATGATCGTGGTTTCTCTAGAAACTTTTATGAAATTAGAGAATATTAAGAGGAAAGTTAAGTAAAGCTGTGGTAGTTTTTACTCAAAGATGTCAATTGCTTTGCTGGTTCTTTGTTGCTGTAAGTGTCTTTCTAAACTAAATACCAAAATCATATTCTCTAACTGTTCACCCATTGGGTAGGGGTTTGATTACCTGCCAGGTTTCATGAGAACCAGAGCATGATGACAGGCTTTATATGCAATTGGCATTCAAAGCTGTGACCTGGAATTTTTTTTAAGATTATCAAAAATAGGCTGTATGCATAGGATGCATATATTCCGATAAGATGCAGCAATGTAACTCTAAGCACAACCCTGTGCTGCACCAGTCACAAAAGAATTTTTATCTCCCAATGTCACCTTTATCTTTGAAGTTACTTTGTAGGAGCCATCTGGTTCCTTTCGATGTAAGTGGACCAAGCTGTATCAGTCAGCTGGCCCTGGCTAATCAAGTGCCAGCAGATAACTTGCACACCTGCAATGGAGAAACACAGGGCAGAATGGTAAGAACACCACCACATGGACCATACACTTAGTCCTAAGGAATACTGGTGCCATTTTCCGTACAAACAGCATTTCCTTGGCCATGTATGTGTATGCATGTACACACACCCGCACATTCCTATGCTCTTTTATACATTTAAGTATTGCATCCTCCAGCTTCTCTACTTGACAGTGATAAGAATAAAATTGTGAACCCAGGCTTCAGATTAAATACTGTGGCCCAAGTTTCTCTGCCCTTGTTCGTTGTCCTGGTTTTGAGCAATTTTGGGAGAGATTCCCAAAAGGGCTCCGGTAGTAAAGCAAATTCAAACGGCCCCTCCCCCCAACTGGTCCGGGAGAAAAATACCTCCTTGGAGAAAGGTGGAAAAAAAACCCCTGTTTATTAAACAGTAAAACCTAAACAATATTAAACAATAAAACCCCTTGCCACTCCAAAAGAGTYGACAAACTCAGAAAACCCCGTCCCCGCGTTGCGGCTCGACTCAGTCTCTTATCAGTCTCTCTGGTGCTGGAATTGTTGCAGTCCAGGCCCGGCCCGGTGGGCCAGAGATGTGAGCTGTCCATGCTCCCCTGGGTGGGTGTTCAGTCCAGAGCAGGTTTCAAGAGGTCCAAAAAAAAGGAAAAAAACCAAAAGTCCAGGGAACTTCCTTGCCTCAGCTAGCTAAAACTAACTAAAGACAAAAAAAGGAGCCCCGTCCCTCTGTCTGTCCGCAGACAAACAGTCCAGGAGCAGGAATGTGGAGGAGTGAGGAGCAGTGTCTGGAGGGAAGGGAAAAAGAAAAAAAACTGTGCACTTCTTCTCTCCCCCCTTCACTCTCTGCGGTAATTCTGAAAGGTGCAAAACTTATTCAGCATAAACAGAACAAGACTATTGGGGGTAAAAGCATCATATAGTCAACCCAGGACACTCGTGAGCAAGAATGTTTCTGATCAAAACTGCTATTGCTGGCTAAATAATGCTGGTCTGAAGCATTATGAATATGAACTACGACATCTTTAACTGTGCTGGTAAGACTCCCAAATGAAAAGTCTGTAACTGCCAAGCTCTTCTTTGGCCAAAATATCTCCTTTTACTAGGGCAGAGAAAGGCAGAATAATTATGTCAAGAAAATGTGGGCAGGTACTCTGAGTCTGATCATCATCTAGTGTCTAATAGGAAAGAGGTGGTCATCCTGTCTTGGACACCTGTTCGAGACTGAGATTGCTGGAGATCTTCTCTCAAGATCCCATAGCCATGGCCAGTTCTGTTTGATTAGATACCCAAACCCGAGGAAGCAAAAATTAGAATCTTGTATCTTGTAGTGCATCTTGTCCCTAATAAAGGACAGGTCTTGAAGTTAGAGCAGGAGGTGTATTTCTTTAATTCTCTCAGTGCAGTTAAAGCAACAGACTTGCTCCAAAAACTTGCTTTAAAACTTGAACATTTCTGGCTGGCAGTAGGTTGTTTGTAGAGGTAGCAGTTAGCAGCGTTGGGCAACCAGAGGAGCCTTTGTGCTGAGTCCCAAGGCTGAAGGCTGCTTTGCTGACTCCCATCACCCTCCTCAAACTATTCTCCTTTAAAAGCAAAGAGAAGGGTCTATTTTTCCTTCAGGAGCTTCAGTAAGATATGTCTGATATCTACATAGTCACTGATATTCAGGAAGAAACATGAACACTAAGTAATGCTCCTAGCCCTGAGTTCCTGCRTGCTATGTGTCCTTTGCTGAAGGGGGGAGTTGGAGTTGAATGCATAAAACCAGACAGCCATGACATATCATCAGGTTTTATGACCTCAGCAAAGGGATTTTGACTCTGTGCATGCATAAGTGGAGATGAGGAGCAATCTATGTGCAATGCACTGCCCAGTGTCTCATCAGGTCCCACCTCAGATCCAGAAAGTGAAATCCTACACACRGGATGGTCATTCGTCTGGAGCAAGAGCTTCATTCACAATGAAGCAAGAGCTCCATTGAGAGGAGAAAGCAAGCCAAGCTGAGTAGGATTTCCAGATAATCATAGAATAATTTGGATTCGAAGGGACCCCAAAAGACCATCTACTTCCAAGCCTCCCACCATGGACAAGGACACATTCCATTCGACCAGGCTGCTCAAAGCCCCATCCCACCTGGCCTTGAACACCACTAGGGATGAGGCATCCACAACCTCTCTGGGCAACCTGTTCCACTGGTTGCTCACAGTGATTTCCTCCTAATTGCTAATCTAGATCTACCTCCATGCCCCCTTGTCCTACCACAACATGCTCTTGTGAAAAGTCCCTCCTCAGCTCTCTGCTCAGCCCCCTCTAGGTATTGGAAAGTGTTATAAGTCTTCCCTGAAATCATCTATTCCCCAGGCTGAACAACTCAAACCCTCTCAGCTTGTCTGTCTTAGGAGAGGTTCTTAAGCTCCCTGACCATTTTGGTGGCTCTCCTCTGRGCCTGCTCCAACAGGTCTGTGTCTTTCCTGTGCTGAGGGCTTCAGAAGTGGACATGGGACTTCAGGTAGGGTCTCATAGGAATGGAGTGGAGGAGGAAAGTCACATCCCTGCTGTAGCTGGCCTTTGTAAGCCTCATGACATTCCCATAGGCCAGGTGCTAGATCTTGACCAAGTCCTTCTGGATGGCATCTTGTCCCTCAGACGTGTCAACCACTTCTCCTAGTGTTGTCAGCAAACTTGCTGAGTATTTTGTATAACTGAGATGCTTAATGCCAGCAATATATAATTTTTGGCCTCAGATCATTACCTTTCTTTATGTATGTATTGCAGATTAATCCACTATTGGACAAGGCATGTTGGATTTGTTTAGAATAATATTTTATTTTAAGGAAAAGTTATACCATTTGGGAATACGTTGGTCAAACATTTTTTGGAAGGTTCCAGATCATGGATTTTGTTTTATCAAATTTGCACTTTAGGATTAATTTTCAATACAACTGATACTATCATAATGTTTTATGTGATGTGTCTCTGGAGGCTGTCATGTTCGTGCGGGAAAGCTCTGTGTATTGACCCAGGTCGCTTGTAAAAAAAAGCAATTTTAATCAGAAAAAAATTCTATTTAATTCTTCTATTTTCAGATAAAATAATAAAATTCCTTTCATCTTTATATTCTCTGTCTTATTTTAAAGCCTGGCACTGATTTAGGACTTGAAGCACTGCAAGCCTAAACTATATAAAATATATGTATAAAAATATATATTATAATGAACAATATAATATTCACTGTGGCCTGATTTCACTCTACGAAGTCTGTGTTCCAGATGTGAGTGGCCAGTTCTCATCCACCCCTCTTACCTCACTTATATTGTGATTTTTTTTCATTTTATGTATTGTATATCCTCACCAAGAAAGGAATCTACAAGTTCATGAGGCTTTCTAAGTGCCTCCTCTAATGATTTTTATCAGAAAGAAGGAATTCTTTCCCCTCTTCTTGAGAAAATATGTCTGAGCATTGGACCATGGGATAAATTGTATTGTCTACCCACAGAGATGCTGTCTGATCATCCAAAAGAAAAGTTGTTATGTTGACTGAGGGTTTTCCCCTCAGCACACAAGACAGAGGAGACACTCCAGGAGTTGTCTCTCTGAAACTTGACTCAGTACCTGATATCCACAAATTACTTCTGCCTGATGATTTGTGTGGGCATCAGACTGACAGCTGTGGAGGGGAGAGCACTGATGTCCAAAGGTAAGAACACCCTTACCTTCTGTGAAAAGTACGATGCAAGAGGAAACGTCACATTACCTTCTAAAGCTGACTGTTCTTTTGAGGTCATTAACTGATCTTACAGCAAACAAATTTATAGTCCTTTTATTGTTCAGACTTTTCTAAATTGAGCTTCCCACTTGTCAACAGCCATTCTTAATAATAAAGGAGAAACAATGTAATCTTCTCCATTGTGGACTTTTTACCAAAACAAAAAGSACATTTCAGTGAATCAAGACTCAGCACCAAAGTATATCTTAAAAACTTTATATTTCAAAAGCACAAACAAAATTTTATATTGTTATTTGTTCTAATATTATTCTGACACGGAAAAATATTACCAGTAATGAAAGCAAGTAATTTTTGGGTATCTTCCAAACCTTCCAGAAAATTATGTGCATCATTGATTTGTATTTCTCACTTTCAGAAAAGAAATACCTTCCTTGCAAAATCAATTAATTCTCTTCTAGTCAAATAAACATACTCCCAGCTAGGAGTTAGAATAATCTGCTCTGACTGTACACATGAAAATGGACTAGCATAGGTCATCGCCTCATGGAAACCGTAGGAAATATTCTTTAATAGGACACTGAAAAATAAATAGCAAAAATGGTCAGTTCTGAACTTATAACTTCTCTGAATTAAACTTGCTTAAAAAATCACAATACAGCAGAAAACTTTGTTTTCTTTGTCTCGTCTAAAGTTTTCTCGTTTTACTTATTTTACTTATTTTACCAACTGCAAAGTCCAAAACATTAAAAGACCTTGTCTTCACACCTCTCTCCTTTCTGGTTGATGTGTGTTTACAGTGACTCAGAAAGGGATATTTTTTTGTTTGTTTTGAGTTTTAGAGGACACTTGTGAGATTCTCTTGCTGTTTCCAGAAACATTTACTGCTTCCACCATTTCTCATGACCACTTCAATCAGATGTGGAATAGCTAGCATGAGATTTGTACGAACAGCCAATCTTCAAAAAGTCTTGATCTAGCAGACAGTGCTTGGAAGATATTGTAGCATTATGAAACATTAATTCCAATTTCATTTTAACCCAAGGGGACCTCAATATAAGTTCATGTTTTCTGAGATGCTCTAATTTTACTGGTCTGAAGATCAGTTTTTTTAGAGACAAACTGCAAGATACTGCTTTGTGTCTGTGATCCAAAGCTAATTTTAAGAGTTCCATGTTGTCAGAGCACAAGTTATTGGGCTCAGACAAACTCCCATATCAGCTGTTTGATCTGTTGGAATATTGTCCACCTCATGGGAAGGTACACTTGCATGCAGATACAAAAGGCACGTCATCTCTGTAGGTCTTCTAACACGAATTCCTTCAAGCATTTCTGCAGTCGAATGTTCTCATCTCTGTTCTCTTCTGGTGTTCCCAGAGTACCCTCTGAGTTCATCTCCATTTGCATTGACATATGTTGCTGTCGGATAAAAATGACATCATGCATAAAATGCATATTCACTAGTATTAAAAATTCTGTGCATTTTTACAAGCACTCAACTTATTTGGCATATATTTGGGATTAGTACATATTACTTACTCTGTCGCAACTGGAATACAAAGATTATATAAATTACTCTCTCAATGTACAAGTTGCTCACAGGMAAATTTACTTAGTTTTTCTGAGCCTTAATTTTATTTCTTGGCACTCTCCAGGCTGATATGACCATTGTGCCACCAACAATCCCATGAATCAAAAGATCAGTGTTGTCTCAGTAATTTGTTGCTATCATGTAGATAGTAACTCCCCAGCTATGCTGAAGTCTTCTGTCAAAGGTTTAGTCAGTGTTTGTAATAGTTTAGGGACAGAAATAAATTCTTTCTCTGTCAGCAACATTAAATATAGGGTTTTTTTGTGATTATATTTTGAATATAAAGACCCCAACATAGCAGTTTACACAGTTCTAACATGAAGGCAGATACAGATTATAAAGCTGATGGTTATGATTATTTATTCTGCTAGTCCATATTCATAGCCACAACAGGTATTATCAGTTAATTTGCTCACAAATACTGGTAAAAATGCGTGAGAAGGACTTCAGCACAGAAGAGGTGATAAATATACTCTTTAACCAGCTGAGCTGAGGGTCAACATAGCACTTTTACCATCAAATTTGGTTAAATTATATTGACCAGAAGTGTCATAGAAATTGTTCTGAATCCTGAGAATAAGAGACTTGGCCTCAAGCCAGTTCTGGACCTCTTGAGCTTTTCTGAGAAGATGACTGCAGTGAGGAGGAGGAGCACAGCCTGCTCTGGGACCCAGCCCAAGGCTTGTGGAATGAACTCCAGGTGCAAGTTCAAAACACTTCAATCTTTTAATTTGTCATTTGATTGTATAAAATATGCACATAATTTTCCCCATAAATTAGTTTTGAGAAGATTAGATTAAACAAAACAACGCATTCCTCTTGTCTCACAACTCAAATTATGATTCCTGGATTGAGATGATTGTGGTTTCCATCAGAGTTTGCAATGACATAGGTATATTATTAAAAAATGCCCCAAAACACAATATTGGAAGGCATACATCTTTCTCTTGGGAAAGAAAACAGCATAAGGAAACACACTGGAAATTACTAGTTAAATTGCTGAATGGTCTACTAGATTTTGATATTGCAGTGTAAGTATAATAATATGACAGGATAGAGTAAAATTTACAGAAATCCTGCAGAGGCTCTGAACAAATATTTTGAGCACACATATCAGAGAAAATCCCCATTACAATTTCCTTTTTCAATGGTGCTTTCCACCAAAAAATCAAAATTTGGGCACACCTGTGCCTTCTCATGTGTTGCAGAAGCAGGTAAGAAGAAATCTTACTGTGCCTTCCAGCACACAGTTCACTGTGTAACTTTTCTGGAGTTATACAGATCCTAACTGCTGCCTGACTAGCACATTTTTCCTTGCAACTCACACAATGACAATAGAGCAATAAAAAACACTGACTGTGCAAGCCAAGGAGCTCCATTAACAACAGTCACCAAATCCTGTAAATATTTAGTCCTTGTTTGCCAAGCTAACTAAAGACTTGTAATGTGGCATGAGATAGGCAAGCACCTGAGCTCATAGTGCATCAGCTCTTCCAAAGTAAAYGCCTCTGCTTGTGGCTTTGTCCTGAAGCAGGGGCACAGCTGTGGTAGGTTACATTGCATGCATTGTGCAGCCTCCTCCTTCCTGCTTGAAGAATGTGCACAGTTACTACTGCAGAGCCAATGACTTGTAGATCGCCACAAAAAGTTCCCCTTGATAACTGGCTGACATGCTTACATGTATAACATCTCATAACTGACTATTCCTCAGGGACTCAGGGTGACGACTCCTTAAAATGTTGTTCCACTGAGTGTGGATTTGCTGAAACACCTTGGAGCACACTGGACATTTTAGTCCCCTGAGGATTTGCTCCATCCTGTCTACTGGCATCAGTCCTGTAACCTCCACAAGGTATTCTGTTCTCACAACAAATGCCGCACATACCTTTTCCCTCTTTTTTTTTTGTTTTTTTTTTAATTAGATGCTGCTCCAAATGCAATGCTGTACCATCTGATTGCAAGTAATGTCATGCGTGTCAGTGTGGTGAGAGAAAAAAGAGAAACAAGAGACACTACCTGGTGGTGAGTCTCATCTGCTAACCACGTTTTGATATTATTTGAAGGATGTGGAACAGGTGTGGTTAAAACTTCCAGGCATCTGTACCTGCAAGACAGTGATACAGGCACGCTACTCTTCTTGTCTGCAGGAACAGATTAGACATTTATGCTTTGTAATGTATATTCCAGTTCCAAGACAGGTATCTACTATTTCTAAAGCCATTTAAACTTTTTTTTTCTTTCTTTTCACTGTAGACACTTTTCTCAACATTTTCCCTAGCTCTTCTTTAGCCTAACTGGTTTCTAACCTGCAAGAGTTTTAAAAGAACTGGATGTATATAAAAAAAMCTATGATTTATACAAAGTGAGAACTTGTAGCATGCTACTGTGTCTGTAGCTTAAAAAATTATTCCTATTTACTCTTTCCATTATCAATTAAAAATTCATAATTTCTTTTATACAAATCAGGAATAATGATTAGTCACTAATTAAATAATAAGTTTACTTTTAATAGAGGCTCCACTTACATACTGCACCTTCCAAACATTAAGGTATCTTGAGTCATCATCCTGTCCTGGACAAGTTTATTGCTCAGTTCAAGAAAGCCTTTGCTGCCATAGGCAGCTGTCCATAGGGAAGCTATGTTGCCAGACAGAAAAGAGTGGCATAGAGTTAGCAGCATTAACTGCTGGTGGGTGCAGGGCCACTATTATCACTTTGCTCTACTAATGGTATTAATAGTACAGCAAAGGAAATTCATTGCACCAGACTGACTTCCCTTTTTTATTTCTAGTAAAGTCTCCAGTTTAGAGTGAAAGACTACTGTCATAACACCCATGGATCATGAAATGAAATTGGACAGCATGACATGAAGTTCATCTCTGGTCTGATTAATAGAGCTGGCCTTGAATGCAGAATCTGTCAAAGCATGGGGTAGAGTCACGCTGAAGATAGAGAGGCAGCTGTCAGAGTAAGATTAAAAATGTCATTTATAGTGGCAGAAATACATCAGAGAGTAGGGTGTGAGACTGGATCTGTGGGGGAATGTGGTAGGAGCTTCGAGAGAAGAGTTACAGGTGTCAGTATCTTACACTAGGTCATAACATCAAGCACTAGTTTGTTGGAACAATAGTGGGCAAGGAACAATTAACTTCTTGAGAAAATCTTTGTTTGACTTTTATCCATTGTATGGTTTACTCTTATCCTGACCCCTCTTCCATCTGAAATTTATACAATCATCAGAAATGTACACTACCTTCTACATGCATATATCAGCAGACCTCCAAGGAAAACCAGAGAACAAAACAATGTGAGGCTTAGCAGTAGGATATCCACTGCCTTTCCTAAAAAAAAAAAAAAAAAAGGGAAAAGTAATGTTAATTATATGGGAGAGGCTAGGATAGTTAATAATTAATTGTATATGGACTCATAAATATTGCTCTATTCCTGAACTGTCACAGATTTGAAGAAACATTTCCTGGAGATTGTTTTAGGGGAAAAAGGCTTCTGACTTCAGCACTGTTCCTTCCTCCCTTTCCTCCTTCTAGCCCTCAGCCTTGCTGCTGTCTTTGCCCAGCACTTCCTCTTGCTTCATTCCATTCCCTCCTTTTTCTGAAATTCTGCTCTCATATCCTGGGCATGGCCTGTCCTGCCACTGGATATTTCCACACAGCCTTGACTCCTCTGGATATGAAACCCTCTGTCCATCTGCTCTTGGTGTTTCTGCTGCTGCCCCAGCTGCTCCTGAGCTCCTATTGCTGCTACCTCCCACCTCCACACGCCATGGATACCCCTCTTCTGTCTCCTCATCACTTCCCAGCTGTAACTGATTTAAGGCAAAATGAAAATAAAAGCATTTTGTCACGCAAAATATTATTTTTGATTCAAGAAGCAGCATTTGGTTTCTATTATACTTACCTTTTTAACCCTGCTTGGCATAGTCCAAAAGAAATGGCATCAATACATATTTACATTGTTCAACAAATACTACTACTCTGTACCTTGCATTTCTTCCTCCAAAATACCCAAAATAGCAATGTGTTTGGTTGACTCAGTAATTTTTTCTGGGAAATTTTTTTTCTTGTTTAATAGCTAGCTTCAGAACCTCAACTAGTTTGGACTAGTTTTAAATAAGTATTTTCAAGAAAAACAGGAAAGGACAGCTCTTAAAATATTTATAGTCTGAGGCCAGTTAACCAGTGATGTTAGGATCAATCTAGATTAAAAATAAAGGATAAAAGAATAAAGGTTCTGAGTTTGAACCCATTTATTTCCATAAATTTCATATGAAACCAAGAAAAAAACTCAGAAACTTGTGGGAAGAACTTATAAGACTATGCCTTATTTTCTTTAAAGTACAAAACTAGTCTTTATTCACTTTAAGATGAAAAGGAAGTTACTTTCTTCTTGCTGTCTGAGATGAAGGCTCAGAAAACTTATACTGAACCACCTCGACTGTGTAGTAGAATTTTTTTTTTAGTTTGTGGTAATTTCTCTGCATCATTCTGCTAACCCTRCATCATGCACACACCCAGGAGAAGAGGAAGTCCTGCTCTTATCATAAGCTGAACCACAAAGGGGTTTGCTTCTCCTGCTTTCTTACTTCTTGCATTTTGGAGAGCAGCAAGAAAAAGAAGCACATATATTCTTTTGGGTAGACCATTTCATGGTGGGTTTTTTGGTCTTTTTTTCAGATRCAAATGCTTTAAGTTTGACAGAAATAAGAGAGCTTTGAAACCAAAACTAGTGGCTTGGTTTGCAAAAATGCAGAACACTTCTGAATTACTACAGACTTCAAAGTGATCTATGGATGCTCATCAGCTCTAAAAATTAGACCAATTATTTCAAGTTTCTACATGTGAATAAAGCTGATTAAACATTTCTTTTTTTAGCAGAAAGTTTTTATAGTAAACAGCTCAGTTCAGGTTAAATTGTGAAGGTTTTTTTTTTGAGGGCATATGCTAATTCCAAAGGAGAATTAATGTTTTCCTCATGAGAAAATTAGCAAATTCTTTTCATGTCAAAGGAACATTTCAGAACAAATATTTTAGTTATGTTTTGAATTATGTTATTTCGTTTTGATGTTTCAGCTTTTTTTTTAAATGAAGGCTAAAATGCCTTTTTAAAATGCATTCTTAAAGAAATGTTGCACATTTCCTAGATGAAACAGTAGAATGTCAAGGAGAAGCAAACAGAAAGCAGGTCATGCCATGCTTCTTCAAGAATTTCAGTAGAAAGAGATCCTGTAACACCAGAAAAATCGACACATTTCAAAACAAAAATATTGAATGGATGCTTTTCTTTTCAGGTTACTTGCATAATGTCCATTTATACATCTTTCCAATTAGAAGCAGATAGAACACAGGATACAGAGTAAAATGAACAGAAAAAATTGTCTCAGCATGAAAGGAGGTATGTAACTAGATTTGCTGAGCACCTGACCCTCCAATGGAATAACTCCATATATTAAWTTTATAAAACCCACTGATTCTTCCTGAGGAGGAAGGAAGGGAACTGCTGCACCACATGTGCAGTATGCTCCAGGGTAAATCACTGCTGCACTGAACACATGCAGATATTACAGCTCATGTGCCATGGGGGTCTTGTCCATCATAAACTTTTCTGAAGTGGAGGAAACATGCTGTGATTCTTGAACCTCAGCAACAGCTGTAAAGGAAGCTGGGAAAGCAGCAGTATTGCAAACAGCTAAAGGAGACTGCAGATCTGAGAGCAAGGTTTGGTAAGCTGCAACCAGAATGGGTGACTGCTCAACTCTATTTCCTTCTTCTGCTGAAAGGCTGGCAGRGAACAAATAAATCTACATGCCTCCTCCCAGAGCACCTCTTCTGATTTCCCCTATCTACAGCTCAGATGTGTCTGGCCTGATGCCAGGCACACAGACAAGGCAGACCCCTCCTAGGCCAGGTAGTGGTCCTAGACTCTCTCTGTCCTCAGTGAGAAGAAAGGGGAATCCCTAAAGGGGAAGTCAAGACTCTTATGGTCTCAATATTTCTCTCCTTCACCACAATGAAAATGAAGGGCAATTAGGTTTCTCTCCCCAGATATTTCACAAGTGGAATGCTTTTGAAATTAAATGAATGAATTTAGGCCAAAAAAGGTTTCAGCAGACCARTGGGATACAATAAGGCATCTGATAGAGCAGGCAGCCGGTGTCCAGTAAACTCTATAATTGAATTTACATTCAACCCGTTTCAAAAATAATAACATCTCGCCTGGCATTTCCTGTCCTCAGATAAATATGTATTTGAAGCTCAAAGACCAAAAAGACATATTCCAAAATACAGYCTGTTTTATTAAATAATGATTCTCACCTTGTTTTGTTTTACTACCCACAGTACTGTATTTTTTTTTTGCATGTTGACACACAAGTTTCTCTCCATAAATGCAGCCTCACACTACTGGACTACTTCCCCTCTGCCTAAGCTGATGGCAGAAAGCTTCTGCACGTGGAGGCWTTTTTCTTATCATGGAAAGCACACCACTGTTAGGTGTTTTCTTTATAGAGGAAGAAGGAAAAGTATTGCAAAGCTCTTGTTTACTTTCTGCTSAAGTGAGATGTTGGGGCCAGAGCCCATGTATTTAAATGAGAGCTAAACCATTTCCTGTATCTGTCAGATAAGAAATTATTCCACCAGTGTGGTAAGGGACATTTTGGACTTAGTCCTTAAAGACTATATGGTTTGATGAATGGTAGGTCTTTTGTGGATTTCTTGGCTTACTAACTCCAGTTGAAAGTATTTTTAGAGATGCGTGGGCTGTCCTTTGCAGGGCAAGGCAACAGGGTGGAGGGATGATGGTGTTAGGACCCAGTSAGCTGCTGGCCATTATTATTTCCTAAAGGCTGTCAAGAGTCGGGACGGCAGTTCTGTAAAAAGCAGGGAATTAGAACTCAGACTAAGGACTCTGCTTCCCTACAGCAGAGTGTGTAAGCCYGGTGGGTGCCATGGACCCCTAGGTACAGTTATGCCCCAATACCAGCCTGGAGAAGAAGAGAGGCAATAATGAAGTAAATATACTGAATGGTGATAACATAACCCATGAAAACAGTAATGAGTAGTAAGTACATAACTTACCATCGTGAATAAACACTGGTTCACTCCATTCACTCCAGATCTTGTTTGCAATGCAAATCTCCTTCTTTACCCTCACTTGTGCTGYGCATCTTTTTGCTGGCTTATGAAATGGATACTTATAGTTCTCTGCAGTGACATTTGCAATCTATCAAGAGAGGTTTAGGGGATTGCTTCAAAATATTTTGCATTTCAGTTCAAACAGATATAAACTAGGGATGTCAAATACTACTATTTACATCTCTAACTAGTARGAAGAGATTTTCAGAACAAGTTCATTTCATATGTCCAGATACAATTGACTCTCATCTGATGTGTGTTAGAACTGAACATGAAGAGAGACTGGAATTGATAAGATGCAAGGAGGTATCATTTATGGCAGGACATTAGGAATTTGCAAACACTGATTCACCTTTCATTTTTTATCACACCGCATATAGGATGAGCACAGTAACTATGGAACTGCAAGTTTCAAGATTTTGGTGTGGGTAGTCTGCTACCCTTGYTTCTCTGTTAGAATAAAATCTTTCATTTTTCACCTGAAGGATATCCATTGTTTTTGTGGCTATCCTGAAACATCTTTAATTGTGCCTATGAAAAAAAAGAACATCACTTCAAAAGATCAAGCCCAAACATGGAGTGGTGGAATTTAAAGAAGAGGGATCTTTAAATAATCCCTAATGACTTTTAAATACTGAAACAAACTTCTACAAATAAACGATGTTAGAAATTTTAGACGTAATAAGAAAGAGAGCAAACTCTTGATTGTAGAAGTTAAAAGTGATGTTAAAAGGCTGCAAAGTAGAAAGTATGAACCTCATACATGGAGAAGCATGGAATCTTTGCTTCCTCCGTGTTAGGAAAGCATGATCTGTTCTCTTCATACTGGCTGATCTGCTGTGGATTTGACTCTGTGCACCATGTCACTTCTTTCTCTTCCCTTTAAGGCTTTTCCAGTTCTGGTGTCTATKAATATTTTGTGGTACCCAAAGCACAATATGAAACTTCAGGGGAAACTCAGCATCTAGGTGGGCAAATTAGTCACAACCTGCATCTTACATGTGACATGCTGCTCATATACACTTAAATAACATTTGACCTTTGCCTAACACAGAATGATTGACTSAGTTTGTGGTTCAATGCAATCCACAGGCTTTCTTTCTTGTGTGATGACTCCTATATTTTAATTCCTTATTTTGTGTTGACATATTTGACATATTTCCTAATCATAGGATTTTCCTTAATACTGAGTTTTGGCTTGTTGATTTCAGACTTAACCAGAATTTCAAATTCTAATCTTGTTTTGGTGCTTGACAGCCTTTMCTACCTTTCAGACAATATTCTTTTTCTATAACAAAAAAAGTCAATACAGTCTATGTGATAATAATATACAGTTCAAATTTAATGTAGAAGACAAAAACTTCAAATTCACTTCAATGCAAGCCTGACTCTGAAAGATTTCATAAATTTTTTTGATTTTTCATTTATGTCAGAAAGACAAGTTGGATTATTCATTAAAGACAATGGGATTTCTTTAAAGTTTGTTTGCGATAAAATTCTGTTAAGTTCAAGGGATGCCTTGTTTTTGTGGAAGTTATGTTGCACAGACTAAGTGCACTACCAGGGAAMCTGATTACCTTATGATCTGTTATTTTCACTTGGTACAAAAAACACTTTTTCCTTTCTGAACCAATAGTAGGTGGAGGTTTCCAATGAATTTTAATACTTCTGTTTTCAAGGGAAACTGAGACATTGATTGGCGGGTTCAGCTTCTCTGAAAAATAAAGAGCGCAGAGAGATCTTCTGTACCTCATGCTCTTTCTTGTTTTTAAACAGATGTAAAGCAAATGAAAGTACATCAGTCCTTAAAATACACAGCTGAGTGTTATGGAGTTTGCCACGCCTAAAGAAGACATTCTAGTGAGTGACACATTTTCTTTGAAATTGCTGTTYAGTAAGTACCTCAAAATAAAGGGACGTAGTTGGGGTTTTCCATGTATCTTTCTAGGAAAGGCAGAAARAGTGGAAGGAGAAGAAGGCCCTCTCCAGAGTCAGCGTTGGTGTTGAGGATACCTTGAGTCTGCTACTGGCTCCATGTCATGTAGRATACATGTATTTTGTCTACCCACAATCCTGGTATTATAACTTTTAAAAAATGGAAWTTCGTCTCTCAGAGAGGGGTTACAGAGGAGACACTTAGAAAGTCTTCATAGAATCTTAGAAGTGTTTRGGTTTTAAGGGACCTTAAGGACCATCTAATTACAAATCCCCTGCATGGGCAGGGCCACCTCCCACTAGAGCAGGTTGCTCAAACCTGTCCTCRAAYGCTTCCAGGGATGGGGCATCCACAATTTCCCAGAACAACCTGTTGTCCRGAGAATTGTCTAATTCATTATGTGAAGATTTCTGCAGATGCTTAAGAAATATCTCTCTTTCTTTCTCCTGTAGAGGAGCAAGCAAGCACTTGCTCTGGAGGAAGTATAGCATTGGACATTTGGGTCCCCAGGATTTCAGCTCATATATATTCAGCTTATATTTGGACTCATATAAGCAATTCTACAGTTATTTTTTAGCATGGCGGGTGTTAGAGCACTGCTCCTGAGTGCGTGCTCARTACCCAGGCATCCTCAGTCCTTTTCAGCTGCTGCTGCATTTCTATGAAATGAAGAACTCCAGCTGGAGTTTTCTGAAAAATCCCTCCCAGCAGAGGCAGAAGTGCCTGGCAAGTTTCTGCAGACAGGGTCAGTGAGGTCTGGGGATGACAGGGCTGCACTGTGAGAGGCAGAGAGGGTGAGTGGCAGCAGAAGGGGTCCCTGCAGCTGCTGTGTTTGCTCTAGCAGCCTTTGAGGGTGGGGACACACCATGAGCCCTGAAGAGACATGAGCCATGAGAAGAGGAAGAAGCAGGGATTTTAGGTTTAGTCTCTAAAATACTGCTGCCAGACCATTCTCCCTTCTGTAAGGATGTCAAGAATAGGCAGCAACTTCATTTCATCCTTTTGTCATATGTCAGATTATAGCTGGCTCTGATTGCAGTGTAAAGCTTTAGGTAAAGCAAACAATTTTAATGTCTTAGAAAAGGTAGGGTGAGATCTAACTCAGAATAAATATTTAGAGTTTTAAATTATGTTTTTATGATCCCTTGAGCTATGACTGATTCCCAGGTTACAGGTCTGGAAGACAATCAACATGTTAAAGACTTAAAAGCATTTGAATCTGCAATCTTTGCTAAATTTCAGGTGAATTTCTTACCCATGAGATTAATTCAAACTTCCCAGAGAAGTTAGGAAAAGTAATGTTATATGATCATTCAAAACTGTTGATAATTAAAAATAACTGCCAAGATATTTTTAACTCAAAAAATAAATTAAAATTCTACTAATGTTTGAGAACATTCATATTTTTAAATTCAGGTTATAAGTGAGACTTGTGACTATTTATGTTCTTTTTCTTAATCACACTTGCTCAGCACTATATAAAAAGGATAGAAAAGAAAAAACTGGAGAAACAAGGGAGCAATGCTTATAAATTGTTTCCTCGCATTAGCCTCTTTTCTTTTAATTAAAATTATAGATAAACAATGTTATTAAATCAGACAAAAAGAAATTAAAAAGCCTTCAGCCCTAATCCATTTTGTTTTATCTTTGTGTAACATTCACACTAAGATGAATGCCTAAATAGTTAGAATTAATATTATGACTTTATCACACCTATTTCCTTTTTTGCTTTTCATGAAGTAACCAATAAATAAAATTTTCATAATATACAATAATAGACAATATTTACCTATTTTCTGAGGTGTGAAAGCTTTGAAATAAGACAATCCTCTTGAACTATTTCTCAAATTTTTCACAGTTATGTTTAAATTTATTTTCCTTGATGGTTGAAAATGTATTTCCTTCATACAGCATCCAATATTTTTCTTCCTTGCATTTTTTATATACTGCTGGCATGCAAAAACCTTTCCTACATGTCTGTGAGAAGGAAATATAAGATTTTTTTAAAACAAAGATTTAGGTCCAAAATCATGGTTTCATACTTATTTTGCTAAACAGCCTTTACCTGTATGAGGTAAAGATCTGGATATCTTCAGGTGCTTCTGCTTTRATGTGCCAGGTGCAATTGAAAAAAGAAATGTTATATATGATGCATGAAAGATTCTGAATGTAAACTGCAACAAAGAAATGGTAAAAAGAAAGAGTCATGTTGATTGTACATTGATTTCCTAATAACAACATGATGGTTGTCYTTACAAACCCATTATATTGGCTTATTTCTAGAAGCATGGAAAAGTACTATCTGAGAAAAAATAGGTCTTTTTGCTATGTAGACTGTRAAAATTGGGAAGCATATCTATTACTGACACCAAAGCCTTACTAACCCACTTAAAAMCAAATTAAAATCTCTGATCTTTTAAGAATTGATGAAATAATGTGATACAGAAGGCAATCTTTATGATACATAAGTTGCTAGGGAAATGAAAAGAGGGTTTGGGTCATACTGACATCTTGCTTAGSAGAGCTGGAGTTTTCTGAATCTGAACACATCTAACAAAGGAAATAATTCTGCAATATCTCAAGGTATTATGAACCATATTCTGAACATATCTGTACAAAAAAAAAGTAGCAGAAGATAATAATGAGRTTTCAGAAATTCTCCAAGACAGGAAATTATCATAAATGCTTGGATTTCCTAAAAACAAGCAGGAAATAGCTGACCTGGAGGTGCCTTGTAAGTAAGTTCTGTCCAGTCACTCTCCTTAATTATGGCTTCTGTTTCTTTTGCAAGAAGTTGTGTCTTAACTTTAGCATTAAAACCAGAGTGTAATTGAAGATATATTTTCTTTTCCTTCTCCTGCAGTCTTTCCTAGGAGGAGGAAGAAGAAACTTCATGAAGGTAGACAGTTCTAAGTATTGAAAGGGAAATTATGCAAACTCATCTACTGAATAATACAATATATTATTTCACTTTACACTATGTGCGACCTCTGAAGAACTTACTTTCCTTTCCTTAGTGGTATTGAAGAACTTATAACTCAAAGTRTACTTCACAGTGTATTTCTTGGTTTCTTCTTTTGTCAGGTTGTTGTTCCAGGACAAAATAACTCTTGAATCSTCCTTGGTGGCCCACATAACATTATGCAGCCTAAGTGCACCTGCAATTACAATGATATTACATAGAGAGAGGATCCTCCACTGTGTACACTAAGGAATTGTTTCTCAGCAAGGCTTGCATGCCCAGTAGCTCTGTCAGGACCTCTGTTCTTGCATAGAGCAGGAATTTCTGAGCTTTGCTGAATATGACTTTCTGCAATGGGAGTCATGCTGCTCTTTGCAGCTCTCAAACTTAATAGATTCACTTTGGCCTCTCTTGGACACGTGCCCTACTGCAGGTGTCTATTTCTCCCTATGGGCCATAGAAAGTGCCTTGACAAGTTCAGATTAGAGATCTGGGAAGCTTAGCATAGGGATGAACTGTTAATAGTCTACTTACCCTTTATGTCTTCTTTTCCACTTGCCAGGATTGTGGGAAACAGTGTCTTATGTTGGAAAAAGCTTAATATCAGCAGGACACGATTGACTGTCACACGTGCCATAGCAAATGTTTTGGGCCACAGGTCTGAGGAAACTGAGACTCTTTAGTTCCAAGTTTGGTTGAAAAAGTAGTTAGAATGTGACGTTTTCATTTTGCACCTGTGAAATATTAGGAAAGTGTCACCTAGATGCTTAAAAGATGTCTAAAGTACAAAAGGTAAATATGAAATGACATCTCTTTGACAGGTCTTGTTGACGGGTGYCTGCTGTTGCCAGGATGTTTGTACTCAAGCCCAGTCTTTGACTGGGTGCCAGGGCCAGAGAGAATGTGTGCCACAGAGGTTCTGAGTGACAGCACAGCTTTGATTGCAAGCCAACAGCACAGATATGACACTACTGACACTACAAGTGCTTAGGCAGGGCCCACCTGACATAACCATGACTAGATTTAAGCCCAGTAACTCTCCTCGTTTGTGTTATCTGGCCTCTTGTGACCATAGAGAACTGTCATTTCTAGACTGTGACTTGTGTTACCTGGTTTAGCACAATATGAACCATTAGAGATGGATCCTGCCATTTGAAAAAGTATCAGCAAGAGAATTTCAGGTGTTTGCTAAATGTGGAATACAGTGAGCAAACAGATTCAGACTGATCAAAGTTGGCTTTAGCAAGACAATGTTGTTGTTTCTCTGAAGGGTCTCATTTAGAGGTTGCTTTAATGTAAAACAACATTTGATACCTTCTGTGTTCATTGGCCTCCWTGTTCAGAGCCTCTCACTCACTAACTGATTTATCTTGGCTCTGATTGTTTTCACTTTTAAATTCTCARACATATTGTGTCCGGGGATCAGCACCTGGAGCTATATCAAAAGGTTCACAATACATTGGCTAATAAGTGGCACTGGTCATGTAGAGGAAAATGCGTGAATGTTCAGCATATCAGAAAAATCTACAGTGAGGTTTCCTGGAAAAAAGAAATACACAGACACTTAAATATACATACATATACAGATTAATTAATGATGCTATTTTATCACAATGCAATGAAAAAGGAATTCTGCGCTTGTTTATGAAGTGCTAGGAAAAAATCATAACAGAAAGCTGTGAGGCAGAGGTTTCCCCATTCTGTTCATTCTAGAGTGATCTCAGCTGTAGCACCAGCAGCAGCTATACTGTGCTAGTCACACTGTGCACATGGCCAGCCAAAAAAAAAGAGTAAATTCTGCTTGGTGTGCCCAGGTAAGAAGCCAATTCTAATTGTCTGGAAAGGGAAGGGGTGAACTGTGCTATTAATTGTGCTCCTAGAGCAGTATAGTGTGTGGCAAGAGGAAAAAGTCAGRAAAAATATAAAATAAAAACAAAGAAATTTTGATGGTTTACTATTCAACATGTAGTGGCTTATCCCTCTCTGTGGAATGGAGCAATCACAAACAGTCCTAGGAACATGTAAGTACTTTATTTAAATTAGCAGAAAGGGAAAAATGAGGATGGAAAACACTAAGCAAGTTAAAATACCTGCGGCTAATATTAACATGATTTTTTTGAAAAACACAAGTCAAAAGGGGATGTGGAACAGGAAAAGGAACAAAATAAATCTTACARCAGCAACAACCTTTGGCGTTAGAAACAAAAATGGACATAATTTGTGCAGCAATATAAATGCATTTGCAGTTGGAGACAGGACACGCAGGGGCAGACAAGGAAGGCTTTAAAGTCTGAACAAACTTAGAAAAAAGCCAACCAACCTGCGTTAAAGAAAGGCATTTCAGGTGAGACCAGTGCTGTTTCCCCAAGGTGAGTTGCTCCTAGGAGTACCTTTTGTGCAGGACTGAGAGGCACCTCTGTAATCAGTGTGCAGTTAACATGGGCACCTTCTCCCAGCAACGCTGCGAGGCTGGACAGGGMGAGCAGGCTGCAAACATGACCAGGAAAATGCATGGGAAGCTACCAAAAAAACTATTAGAGCTGCATGCACAAGCTCACATCCCTAATTCAGCAGCTCTAGGTGCTGGGGGAATACTTAGGGAATGGGCTGCAGGAGGTGGCCAGAGTTGGGGAATATTTCTGAGTAACATCTCCTGCTCTCACTGCTGCAGGCAGAACAGCAGAARGACAGCTGGGCTGACCCCACAGGGTATTTCTTATGTTTATATACAATTAATTAGTCCACAAAAAACAGTAAAGTGAAAGCACTGCAGCATAATTACACCCAAAGTGACCAGGAGGGAACAAAACCTGTCCATACATTAAAAGCTTTTGATTCACAACATGTCAAAGAACACAAATTTTCACTTATGCCAGCCTAGATGAGTTGAAAGACAGAGCATTTCTTCTCAGACATATGCAGACAGGACTTTGTGCTCCTCATCCTGTGTTCCAAAGAGGTTTGAGTTAGGATATGGTGCTGAAATTCAGTCCATGATGTGCAAAATAAAATTCATTGCCTGTCAATTTTTTTCTAATAAGACTCTCTGTTTCTTTTGTCTCTGAAAAAATGCATACTAGCCAAATATACTTGCAGAGAGTCCAGTTAATCTAGTGGGACAGAAATTTTCTCAACAATCCAAATAATCTAAAAAAATAACAATAATGAAAAAAAAAAACAAAAAGAAAACCAACAAAAACAATAACAAAAACAAACAAACAAAAAACACAAAAAAACACCTCAAAAAAACCCAAAACAAAACCACAAAACAAAACCACAAAAAACCCCAAATTCTTTCCAAGCCATGTCCTGTCAAAAATGAGGCTTAAAAAAACCTAACAACTATACATATTTTACCACTTCTTTTTTTTTTATTTGTCCCATCTCTTTCACTTCTGAGCTTCAGCTACAGCTAATACCTGTTGGTTGGTGCCCAGCAATGTCTGGGTTACAGTAGTGCATTGCTGGAGTAAGAGAAAGGGARTAGAACTGACAGGAGCTGCCAGCTCATCCACCACTGCAGCTGCAGAGGCTGTTTGTACCAAACCCACCTGCTGAATTTGGGAAGCAGACAGAGAAAGAAAAATTAAAATAGCTAAAACAAGTTTCATAAAACTTAAGAGCTGTTAGTTCAAGTGGCAGAACAGAAACTATTAAATTTTAAATCTGCATTATACATGTGTTTGAATAAAGCTATTTTTGAAAAGTTTCTGGAGCTGATTATTATATCCTCCTAGAAGTTAATTTTTTAAGAAAGAGCTTTTATATAAATATATTTTCTTTGAAAAATAAATGGTAAAATTGTCAAAAAAGATGATTTCAGGTGGCCTTGAAAATTACATTATGCCAAATTTGGAAAGTAAATTCAACCATTAAACAATGAAATCTTTTATTCATTGTTCTAATGCACAGTTTTAGATGAAGAGAATCACTGGGACTGTTTGTCTCGTCAAGACTACCTACAACTTAGACTTAATTAAAGGTTGTCAGGTTTTCAACACTCCCCACCCCCATCCCATATTTAATAGTAAAAAATGTAGAAATTGATTGATGAATGATGAAATAAGCAATATAGGTCAAATAAAGTTTAAATCTCTAGGTAGCTGAAGAGTCAAATGTACCATTTACATTATTTTTTTCAAAACTTACCTTAATTTTAATGCTTGTTAAACCCTGGGTACCCATGCATCGTTTGAGCTGAGAAATGGGACAGATCAGCACTGGAGAATGTCTTGGTTTAGGAACACAATGAGAAATTGATTCAGGAGACTTCCCTTTTCACAAGGCACTCCCTCAGAAAAGCCCATTGCAAGGGCCACTTCCCACTGAGGGGCTGAAGCACACCTCTGAATAAAACAAACACTGCCTGGAACCTTCCCCAAGGCCTTTGGACCTCTGGGGAGACATATCTCTGCGGGACTAACTCAGAAGTCAAAGCTGTCACTGCTTTCCCCTTTTTGTATATGGAAGAGAAAGRTTTCAAAACTTTTTTATGTATTTTRACAAACTTTTATCTTTTAAGAAGAAGTCAGATTAAAGAAGAAATTAAATCACACAGTTCAAGTGTGACCTATGAAATTAAAATCCCAGAAAGATCCTACCCTACCTGCCATTCTTCTGCTGGTTTTTAGTGGCTGATATGCATCTTTCAGTGTGCACCAAATTAGAAAAAAAAAAAAGTCACAGAACTAATAAGGAAAAAGAACAAATAAATTTTGCATCTTGAACAGGTAGGACTGTCTTTAACTCTTCATATCTGAAGGTTTGCCCAGCCTGGTCTCTGAAATTTCCCTTTTAACTGGCTTGCTTTATAAGGTTAATTTGCAGTTGCAAATTGCAATTGCAAGACACACTGACAGCTTATGAATGTCATTCTTGGGGGAATTGACTGACTTGATAATGAGTGGGCTTGAAATCAACAATTTTGTTCATAYGCACTGATATTTTGCATTCCAGCTTTCCATGCTAAGCTGGATTTGGAAAGGCAATAATGAATAAAACTTGTGGTGCTTTTTTTAGSTTTTTTGTTTGTTTGAGTTTTTTGGGTTTTCAGGGGAAATTTTTGTGTTTGTCTTTTGGCTTGGAACAGATATGACRCATTGTTCACATTAAGAAGTTTATTCACTAGAGGATCTGACCCCAGGTTTTGGTGCAAAAATGAACTTAAGGTGTCAAGACTGCATTATTTATTGCCTTTTCAAAAACTGCCAAATTTGGAAAAAATATTTCACAATCCTTTCTACAATGGGCTGAGAGGTCAAGTTTTTATCATTTGTTAGCTGGTGTGATCCTTTCCAGAGCATGGAAAGCAGCTCTTCTTCTTTGCTTTTCCCCATCTTTGGGTACTGGACACACAGCAGAGAAATGCTGAAAAAGGAAGAATCYCATAAGACACCTTCAGTGCTTGTCCAGTGAATTGCTGGAAACCTGAAGATCTCCACTCTCATCCCAGGCAGAGGCTGTTACAGTTATGTATGGAAATAGCTTTTTTCTTTTAGTATGTGTGTTAAAAATTGATGTTTCAAAGAAAACACAAACAAAAAATCCAGCTATAGAAATGTTGTAGAGAAGATCAACAAAATGTTTTGTGTTGTTAATAGCAAAGTCTTAAAAACAGCTGCTTTGTCTTTTGGGTGCCTCTTTCTTTCAATAAAGTATTTTTGACAGTGATTACTCTGACTTAAATCTAGATTTTCCTGATATATAGATTTAATAAGCTAATCTTGATCTTAGATTAGAAGAGGATATGTTTAGATCCATGTGGGGKTTTTTTTGTTGTTGTTGTTGGGTTTTTTGTTTGKTTGGTTGGTTTGGTTTTTGTTTTGTTTTGTTTTGTTGGTTTTTTTTTTTGTTAAAGCTAGATAGTACAATTCAAGGTAAGGCTAAACCAACTTTACCTCAAGTGCTTTAAGCCAATTACTTCCTTGTTCTGGTGTTAATCAGACATGATCTAATGGTGGGGATGTACAAAACCCACATTTTTCTAATGATGAACTAAGATAAAGGAAGGTAAATGTTTCTGGAGAACTCTGACTATATTTAGAAGTGTGTTTTATTTAAGTGAGAGGAATATGACTTGGAATCTCAAATCCAATGGTAATAGTGGCAAACTGACCAAAAGCCCAGTACTCAATTTTTAAAATGTAGAAAACTTCATTCCCCTTGTGTCTCCTGTTTATCAGAAAAACATGTAAATTTTGTCTGGTTAAGGTGTGGTTTGTACTTTGAATTAATGGTAGCACCTCAACAATTGCAATATGTTTCTTCCTCTTCTTTTACACCATAACTCACTGCCATTACTGACTTCAGAGAAAGGAAGTTGATTACTTTGCACACATTTTTTGGAGCTCTCCTAAAATTTTAAATAAATAAAGATTTTTATTTTCTTTTCCAAATCTTCATATGTTGTTAATTTATTCAGGAAAGCAGGAATGGTAGGAATTCAGCGCCTTTTTTCCATCCTTAAAAGACTCTCACACTGAGTTGTGTTACAGTTGCAGTCCATCAAAGGGATGCATTGGAACCATGTGTGGATTTGGGCAGATCAAAACAGCAAGTCATGTAATTAAAAAGATCCATAAAGCCAGTGCACTCCGCAGTTACTTCAGCAGGGTTTAGGTGCCTGTGGAAATGGCACCTAATGGCTCACTCTCCATAAACACTATGCTCTAAGCAGTGTCTAGTACTTGACAGCCCTTTCTGTCTCAGTCCTCTGAACCCTGTGCGGGGCCAGTGAAGTCCCAAGCTTGTGACTAAAGGAAAAGGTCTTTCCCTTGTCACAGTCCCTGCAGTCTAGTTTGTTATGTCAACACAGCTAGCGTTTGCAATCATGTGCTGGGGATATTTGGGGTACTCTCGAGTTCCACCTCTGTTTACAACAAGGGAGGAAGAGGGGAAAAACATCTTTTGCTTTGTACTGAAGTGAAAATGAAGTTTCAGAAATTTGGGCTGTTCGTAATGTGTTTCACTGCAAAGAAGTAGTGAGGCAGGCTTGAAGGATAGCAGGGAGTGTCCTGAAAGTGATACGTGCTTGTTAACAGCAGGGAATTTTGAGATCACAGCTTTCTACTGCAGTGACTGAATTTCCACCATCTGGGTCTCTTAGTTCTGTTTTAAACCTGTCTCATGTTTCTGTTTCATATAATAGGGATGGCAGTTGTCGTGCAGCCTTCTACTCTGCCTCTGCAGTCTCAAAATGTAACATTTCTTTTGTCATGGATTATTTTGTAATACTTTTCAAACTATGTGTATGTACATACACCAATGCGAGGCTTGAGAAGAGATCTCCTGGAGGAGACATCTCTTTGTTTTCTGAAAATTATCAGCTGCAACAAATATCCAGCTGTTGACAGTGAAAGTCAGCCTTAGATACAATGCCCCTGTTCCAGTTTCTCTCGAATCCTACAGGTAGAGATTTATGAGAGAGCAATGTGCAGGTTTGGATACACTGTAGGGTATTTCTTAGTTCATCAATTGCATTGGGGTGAGAAAGAGTCCTATAAAGGAGTACAATACTATACAGCTGTGTTTGGCCTTGGTTAATCAAGAGGAATCAGTGAAATATTTCAATTATAAGAATAGTGCTGTAAGGGTTGTGAGTACAAAACCACTAGACTAGATCATTTAATACCTGCCTTAGGATATGCACTGCATTTAATGGGAGACATGGAGGAGGGCATGAATACTTAAAATCAGATCCCTAATCTTTCTTGAGTGAGGAAAAGAGGCACAGAGAGATTGTACAAGTTTTCAAATCACACTAGATATATCTGAAATAGCTAATTGCTACTATTCTGTCATTTCCATTTTAAATTTAATGAACTACATAAAAAAACTCAACAGTGGTCAGAAGCTGATGTCTCATTACGCACACGAATTTCCTCTTGGGTGATGGTCAGACTACTGATGCATCACAATAGCTATGACTACAAGCAGCCTAAGAGAATAAGGCTTTAAAGAATGATTTCTCTTTTATCATTGGAACAACAGCTATGCATCCTCAATATTTCTAGGAAGACATCCTTCTGTATCATTTCAAGGGAACTGGTGAGACATAGCCTAATGCAGAGAAAATTCAGAACATTGCATACAGGCATTTCAGAACAAGTATATCATCACCTGATTATTAATTTGTGCAACTATTCCTGATCAGATATTCAAGTGGTGACAGCAGAATAGTTAATGTCTGCTCCCTCTGTTAGGATAAAATCTTTAAAACCAAGCAAGTTTTAAAAAACAAGAGATGCTAAACAAGAAAATTTTCTCCATCCTACTCTTTTCATGAGTCAATGTTATCTCCATGCTGCTTCTATACAGTTAATATAAGAATGTCCTTCAGAATTATTCATTTTATTTCCTTCCCCTGCTGGTATGCAGAAAACATTTCAGGTATTCAAAAAAAAGCTCCCTACAACTTTTTAAATTTCAGGTTCTAATTTTCCTAATAATGCCACCATCAAGAACTAGGACTGGCACTGGCAAAGTGTCTATTGATTTACAAGTAGTCACTAAAAATCTGCTTCCTGTCTAGATTTCTGATATTAAACAAAACGTCTTCTAGTGCTCATATAGGGTGCTTATGGCCTAACCAAATATGACAACTTATATGAGCAGATGGCATTCTCAGTGAAGACAAGTATGCCAATGTTCATTATAGAACCAAACATTGAGGAGAAAAAAGGCTATCCACCTGCTATAGCCATCATTTTAGGAAAAATTTCCTTACCCTTGCAACATTCCTCCCTACCAAACTCTATCTGCCCAAGAGCACAACAGTGAAGAGCAGCATTTAACATTCAGTTGAAAGAAAACTGACTCTCAGCCAAACAGCCTGGTGATACAAAATTCATCAGAGACAGGCAGAGGGAAAACATCCATCCATCTGCCAAGTGAAAGTAAATAAACTACTTGTTTGTGGAACAGCTTTTGCTCAGTTTCAAAACATGTCAACTTCTTCACAACTGAACCATCTAAGGAAATAATTCCCCTTGGTCACTTCACCCAGAGAGATATTCAGAAATTGATTCTGCATTAGAGAAAGATACATTTCTAGGCACTCTGCTCATCGATATTAATTATTGGTCAACATTGATAATTGTGCTTGCTCAAACTCCTTATTACTAACCTGGAGGTCATTAATACAAATTCTTCCATTGAGGTCTTGGGGTGCCTCAGCCTCTACTCAGGGCCAATACACTGAGAAAGAAAGCCCGCTGAAAGGCAGATTTGAGAGACTGGAATGTTAAAATTGTGAATGACTCAAAACAGCTGGCCATTTGCAAAAGCTTCAGGTGCTTTGATTACCTTGACCATGCTCAAGGTAATCATCCAGGTGCAGAGAGGGTGCACCACCACCACCAGAAGCTACAAGCTGGGGTTTGAGTCAGGTAAAGGAAGAAGCCTATAAGAAGCAGATGGTGTGAGGTGGGATAGTGCTTTTACCATGCCCTGTGTTTTCCCTTACACAAAGGACTCAGGAGTGAAAACTCCCTCCCAGGTACTGGGGCATTCAGAGGTGGCCTGAATATATTCATCCCTTCTGATGGACCATAATTGGCTCAACTAAAGTGAAGAGAGAGGCAGCTGAAATGTTTTAGAATGTGTCATAAACCATCAAAGACCCCTTACTGCCTCGTGATCCACAGTCTTGCCTCAGACAGTAGAACACACTCTGCCCCACAGGGGGTGTCTCAGCATCCTCACCAAGCCTGAGCATATATTAATGCACCGAGCTTTGTGGTTTTTGGTTTTCCCCCATCCCCAATGGATCAAGACTGTAGCCATCACTTCGACCAATGGGCATCAAAGATATTGAAATTGCAACAATCAAGTCTTGTTTCAGGATCCATGGGTGGTGATATCTTTCTACTCTTATCCTTTCTTTCTTTGCCCTTATACATTTTCTTCAGTGTTATTTTTATGCTTTTATATTACTATGGATAATAACCAAAACTTGTACATACCTGCTTCCCATTGCAACCTAACTGTTCTAAATTAAACCCTGAATATTTATATTATTTATATTTATATTTATATTTATATTTATATTTATATTTATATTTATATTTATATTTATATTTATATTTATATTTATATTTATATTTATATTTATTTTTATTTTTATTTTTTATTTTTATTGTTGCTTTCCCGTTGGGGAAAGCACGGTGATTTGGTTTCAAAGCATAGCACGGTGACTTTTAAACTTCTTTGGGGCTACTCGGGGCTAGTTACACGCAGACGCTAATGTGGTGGACGGTAAAAGGCTTTTATTATCTCATCTTAAGGGGTTATATAGACTGAGGGTCTTTCTACGTCAGATGGGATTATATTTTCTTTTCTAGGGTTAGTAAGGAGTGGAAAACTGCCAGGTTTTTGGTGTTAGAGGGAGCTACAAGCTTAGCTACATTCTAAAAGTGATCTTTATCTCAAGAAGTGAAAAAAAAAGACATTTTTGTAACTTTCTGTAACAGCTCGAAATCTTCCGAACATTTATCCCTATCTACTACATTTTATATTTTTAATATTTATCTATCAGTCAGTGTCACTTCATGCTGATCTGCCCCCCCCCCCCCAAAGAACCCTGGCTTACCCTCAACTTCTGGGGTGGGTTGTTACAGCAATGAGCTTTAAAACACCTATATTCTCACTGAAAAGATTGACCTATCTACAGACACCGCTGTTTGTCATCAGGAAAAAAAATAGACAGAAAATATTTTTTTAAAGTCCTAAAATATTACATAGTTAATAAATCTATTTTATTCTAAATTTTGGAAAGATTTGTAATGAGAGCCATCTGAAATCTGCACCTGTGCTTCAAAATAACTTGAGAGTGCAGAGTGGAAGTTATTTTTCAGTATCAGTGGAGGGTACTTGATTTTTCTGACTAAAATATAATTTTTTGCTTGAGGATTGATAAAAAAYAATGAAGGTCAAGGAGAAGCTTGGTTTAAATCTGTCAGACAGAGGAAGGCTGCTCCAGCACAGAGAAATGAGGGAGAGTTCCTGCCTCTGGTAACCTGAGAGAAGGGAGTGAATTGTGCTGACATTTTAAAAAGGAATGTTAGGACTTACCTTTGGCAGAGGTTCACAGTGTTTTCAGTCCATCCATGGTTTTCAGTGCCCCAAGAAGGACACATGCTTTTCTGATGGAGACGATGAGAGAATGAAACCTTCTATGATGCTACTTCAACTGTGAAGCTTATATAATTCTGCATTTAGTGTTCTGGGGAGTCCCAGTGTGACATACTCTTCATTCTGAGATGATTTCTCAAAACTCTAGCTTCCACTATGGATCAAGCTTGCCTTAACATTTTCAAATCCCTTCCCGCATTCTGCCCAATGTTACTTCCTTTTTCCCACAGATCAGCTTACTCACCTCCCTGTGTGCAATCAGATCAGCTAACTGGTAAATCAGTCAGATTTCTGCCCTTTCAGTCACAGATGTTACTTTTTTTCCCCCTAACCTTACCYGTGCACTTTATCATGCAAGTAGTACCACCAGCTCTATTGACATCAGAGTTCGCATGTTTGCCCTGCTGATTCAGGATTGTCATCACTCTTTTAAACTGCATTAAGCTGAGTCACACTAATTCAGCCACTTCCACTTCATTTTTATCTGGTAAGTGTGTGTGGCTAAATGTTTATCTTCCTTTTAAACCACTGCTCCTTAGTTTAACAAGATTTTGCTTCTGAGGAATCATAGAATCATAGGATGGTTTGGGTTGGAAGGGACCTCAAAGATCATCTTGTTCCTCCCCGTGCCATGGGCAGGAACACCTTCCACTAGACCAGATTGCTTCAAGCTCCAACCGAGCTGGCCTTGAACACTTCCAGGAGTGGGGAGCCCACAACCTCTATGGACAACCTGTTCCAGTGATTGACCACTCTCTCAGGAAAGAATTTCTTCAAAAGTATCCAATCTAAATCTGTCATCTTTCAATTTAAAGCCATTGCCTTATCTCATGTAGGTTTACCAATACCTTCAGGGGAACTTGCTAAAGAGGTGTTTTTCTCTCAGAGCCATCCCTTCTGCTGGGTGAAATACTAACAATGGTTATCTCCCATTAGATCAGACCTATGATTACATTGCTGTGTTTTGTACATGTCCTTTGAACAAAAGGATTATCCAAGTATGGAAAAATTGTGGTCAACAGGTCAGTAAAGAAGGCTACTAAACCTGAAAAGGACATGTCAGTGTGGCAGAGACGGACTGCAGTTGGACTTGAGATCTTTCCTTCTTCCTTTACAGCTAAAAACAGAGTTGCTTTAACAGTGTGACTGCCCTCAATATGAGTGGAAAGCATACTAAGAGCTATTCAATGTTTAGGGTTTTAAGAGCACTGTATCTTCTCTAAAAATCTCATGGGAAAAATTACAACAAATTGAAAAATGCAGGGCAAATAGTTGTTAAAAAGACTTGGAAAAAAAAAGAAAAGCAGAATTTTCTTGGATARTGTATCTCACGAACTTCGACAATGAATCAATGAATGAGGTACATCTAAGAATAAAAAAGCTCAAATGCAAATCTTCACTTCTAGAGCATGATAAGCCCAAGTCTTCTACGAAATACAGAAAGGCAGAGGAAGCACGTAATTTATTTACTTCCTTAATATTTTCTCACACAAAACTCAGAGTAGCCTGGACTGGAAGTGACTTTAGCACAATTCTCTCTGAGAGACAGTACAGTACTGCGTGGGAAAGAAATGCAAGTACTTATGTGCTGTAGAACCACAATTTCAGACCGATGCATATCATCTTTCTTGGAACAATCAGGTAAATGTCACTGTAACTTGAAAGGCAAAGGAATTCTGTAATAAAGAATTTTCAATCATTTCTGTTAAGATATTTTTGTCTACACAAATCAAATTCAGCTATCATTATTTTCAATTAAAATAAATGCACTCTGATAAAGTAGCAGCCTCCCCACCCTGTTCATTTTCACCCAGAAAGAATCCATTTCTAGTCACAGAGTTTAAATTTAGCATGGAATCTTGTAACTAAATTATAGGTGAATACAATATGCAGTTTTAATCTACACTTTGGAAATTAATCCCATCTTTGAAGTCTTGTTTAACATCCACGGTATGGAGCTTTAATTCTGGAAAAATAATACTAARTATTAAAATGAAATAAATTACTAAAATAAAATCTAGGACTGGGAACTAACGATATCTGTAACTAAAAACCTTTATTTAATCTGATATAGAAATTGGCTGGATAGAAACCTTCTAGCACAGTTTTGAGTATTAGAAAGCGGGCATTATTTATTGCAGCATGCTGGTCACCCCGAGGATATTTCCTTTAATCAAGTGTGCTGAGCATCAGGTGAACAGAGATTGTACCATGCACACTGATTACATATTCATTAGATGTCCCCACCTTCTTGATTTTATTTTACATAATCACACCCCTTACATTGTTCTTTGGGCTCTGTCTTCAATGCCTGGTGTCCTTTTTAGGTGGCTGCCCCTCAATTCCCATGTTTTGGTAAGCACAATATCATTGCCTTGCATAACTTCTGCTTTGTCAGCCTTGCAGACCTGAGCTGGCATCCTGCTTGCATTTTGCATGATTTCTGTCTGCCTAAGTTACACTCTGTATCTATTTCTTCAAGGCTGTGTTTTTCTGTTCTACTGTCCTTGATTAGAGTAAGATGTTATTCTGTTCTACTGTCCTTATCAAGTGAGGAAAATGCTGTTCTGCCCCACTGTCCTTATCAAAACTATTTCCAATTTTCCACTTTTTAAACAATTTGCTGTACATCAAGAAAAAGCCTAAGGTGAAATGTTAACACCACAATAAATATCCACTTTGGCTGGAGACTGGATTTGGGTTTCAAATTGTGGTAGACTCCAACTCCAATGTGGATTATTGCCTGATAAAATCCTCTGACAAATAAACAGGTTTGGTTCTGCAATGAATATATCAGCCACGTAGTTTCTTTAAAATTACTATTTCTATCATTGCATGAATAAAAATGAGTCTACTATAAGTACCTTCACTTGTTGCAAGGTTTTCCTTCACAGTACAGCCTTGTGTGACCTGGACATCTCTGTTCCTACCCTGACAACTGCAAATGTATAGAAACAGATGTTTCCATATCTGACTCACAGTCTGAAATACTAACTCAGATGCTTTGGAGAGTGTTTACTGCAATCATATTTTATAAAATACCAAAATCTAAGAATGGTTTGGATTAGAAGAGATATTCAAACACTGTCTCGTCCAACCCTGCCCCCAACCTGATCTTGAACACTTCCAATGAAGGAGCATCCACAGTTTCTCTAAGCAAACTGTTCACAGAGCTGGGGATTGCCCCAACTCAGGTGCAGGACATTATTAATTCCATGAAGTCTATATGAGCCTACTCCTCAAGGCTGTCAAGTCTTAAGTCTCCCTCTGGACAACATCTCTTCCCTCTAATGCAACAACTGCACCATTCAGCCTGGTGCCATCCACAAACTCACTGAAGGGTGCCCTTGATCCCACTGGCTGTGGCACTGCTGGAGAGGTAAAATAGTGCTCAACCAAGCATGGACCTTTGTGGGACAGCACTTGTTACTGATTTCCACTTGGGCGTTGAGGCGCTGACTCTGTCTTTGGATGAGCCTGTCCAGCCATCTAACCATCCATGTGTCAAACTGATGTCTCCAACCTAGAGGCAAGGCTGTTGAGGGGGACCATATCAGAGGACTTACAGAAGGGATTTACATGGGCATGGTTTGAAACTGACTTTTAAATGTGTGGGTAGAAATGTGGTTTAGAGTTTAATGCATGGAGTGACCC
Source organism: Cardinalis cardinalis (assembly GCA_014549065.1). NCBI lineage: Eukaryota > Metazoa > Chordata > Aves > Passeriformes > Cardinalidae > Cardinalis > Cardinalis cardinalis. The sequence continues at coordinate 5,664,560 of JACDOX010000018.1, forward strand.
AAGGCTGCTACTTTCAGAAAAATTTTCCTTCTGAAATTAAGGTGTGTTTTTTCAGTATTTGCAGGGAGGGAGAATAAAAGAATAAAACAGACACAAACCAAAGAACAGAATGTCTAAATAAGGGATGACTGAGTGCCATCAAGAAGGAAAATTATGCCCTCAGAAATCTCCAAGTGGCCTTCATCTTGTGTGCAGGCAGTGCCTTGCTGCTTTCCAGGCTCAGTGAGTAATCAGCCTTCGTTTCTGTTTCTTGGGAAGATTCTCAAAGTGGCCACATGATGGTAGCCTAGGATCAGGTACAAACAAGCTAAATCAAGAAAGTAAAGGAAATAGGGAGGAAAACTAGTACTTGTAAACTAAAACAAATGTCTGGATGCATCATCCCTACACAGTGAGGACCTGAGCTTTAATTCAGCATTCAGGTATTGTCATATCCAGAATAGAACTGCCAAGTGTACCTACTGGATAGCCATGTCCTGAGGTGCTGTGTTTGGAGCTCTTTGGTCCTTTTATAGACAAATTCATATCTAGTAAACTTCTGCTTACACTGTCCTGTTTCTAGATACCTCACATAAAAGGTGACTGGTTTAAAACAGATTAAACCAGAACAAAGAAATCAGGAATTAAAAAAAGATTCTATTTGGATTATTAACCTCTTCATTACTATGACTGCAATGTTCACTCTTGGCATTAGCTATGAAGAAGACTAAGTAGACTAAGTGGAAATTGTGGAATTCTTATGTTTTAAATTAAAGGCTTCAAAGCTATTAATATAAAAATTGTACACTTATTCTGGTTTTAAAAAGAATACAGATTGACCCAAAAAGTCTGTGGTAAAATCTGCTGGTCTTGAAAAGGATGCTTTTAGACTACTCTGGCATGAAATTCCCCTCCCTTTCATTGAGCAAATCAAATCAAATTAAATCAAATCATCCTCCAGACTGCATAGCAGCTAAGGAGAACTTCATCATCAGGTTGCCTGGCTTGGTGAAGTCATGCATGTCTAGGTCAAATACTGTTATGAAATTCTAATTGACAAGACTGGGATGCCCGTGTAGTACCCCAAATCCTCTGCAGAGGTGATCTTGGGTATAATCATGAAGTCTTACATTCCATACAATTACCTAAATTGCCTACACTGAAACTGATAGAATGTTGTTTATTCTGTATAAATATTGAAGATTCAACTTTTCCAATCTGTATGAAAAAATTTATCGAGAAAAATTATTTGAAAATGAATTAAGACTTTTATTCCAGCTCAGTTTCCAGTAACCTAATTCACTTCCAGTTACACCATCACCCAACTTCTCTAGTACTGGGACTCAAGGTTCCAAGAATAATTCTGTTCTGAGAACAGAACAGGGTCCAGTTTCAAGAACTACAGAAACTGAGTAGTTACAAAAGTCTCGGCATTATTGCAGTCCTCCAGCAGACTTCTTTCAATTCCTCTACAGAGCAGCAATCAGAAGTCCTTACTTCTTCAGGTCCTGAAATGAAATGTCATAGCAGGGTACATGATAGCGTCTTGCTGTCTACTCTGTCAATAAAAYTGAGGAATTGAGACCTAAAGAAGAGGAAATATCTCAAGAACCATCCCCTACCTATTCCTTCTCTGCCCAGAAGAGCAACAAGAACAAAGACTGATGAGAGTAAAGATGTACAACACACAGACAAGCAGGACAGATTTCATATGATTTACCAGTCTTCAGTGAAATATAACAATGAAAAGCAGTACACTCAGTGAACATTATAAATAATGAGATTTAAATGTTGTTGTCTACTTTAATAACTTCATTTTTCTGTTAAAAATATTTAAAGATGAAGAAAGACAGAGGGCTTTGTACTCAGACTGTGCTGTGGGGTACATGAAGAGGCAGGGTCTGTGCTTCTCAGTTCCAGGACACCAGCACAGACAAGTGACATACTGTTGCTTTGGTACACTCGGGACACTTCATACACACAGAAACTTTTCCTGATCTGTGCATTGAATTTATCCAACCCAGAAAAATGTGGACGCAAAGCAGGAAGGCTGTCAAGACCAGTGACATGGTTTCTTACCCACCTAGAGGGAATGAGACTGGCCAGTGCAAAGCCGGGGGCGGTTCTTCTGCAGGCCAGAGCAGAGGGCTGATACTCCTGTACTGGGCAGCACCCCTAAGCAAGAAGCAGAAAACAGTGGCATGGCTTGAAGCAATCATAGCCGAGCCAGAAGGAAGATCCATGTTCATCTATCTTTCAGGTGGTGCCCTTTACAAACATTTATATGAAAAATGTGTGACAGAAATGACAGGAAATTCTGTGGTTTAAGTAATGAAGAGAGTGTCCCTCTATTCTGACCTTTGTCCCAAGGCCAGGAGGGACCCTGCTGCTCCCCATGGTTTAACGGAAGTGAGGATAAGGGAAATGAGGCAATGAAATCACACTGTCAAAACATGCAAAAATACACCAAGGCAAAGTCATAGTTTCTATCCTTCTTGTTCTCCATTACTGTGAGCACCACAGGGAAACAGGTTTTCAAAGACAAGGTAGGTTTATATTGTCTGATTTTCTTTTCTAATTTCTTTTCTGTTTCTCCTTTATTGTACTCCAAAGAAGCTAGGAAAGAAATAATGAGTTTTGTCATTCATGCTAGTTTTAATGTTAAAATAACTGTGAGGATTGGCTAGAAACTACCTGATAGCAAATGCTTGCTTTCCTCTGATGAATGTCTTAGCCAATATTTTGATGGCATATTTTTTCTACAATGTGAAAATAATTGTATGATTATATTTTATAATTTGCAGTTTCCAGTGTTACTGGTCTCATCCACATAGCATTATTTGTTTGTTAAGTTAAACCTGAATTACAGAATTGGAGAGCCTGTGTTACTTTCTCTTGAAAACATAGTTAAATTGGAAATGTTTGGATTTTAGGTCTTTGCATCCATAGAGTAAAATCACTAAATGGAGTGAACTCTTTTAGAAGTACTGCATTTAGTCACCAATAGAATGGAAGTATGTCAGTGTCTTTTCTCTTTCATGATTTTAATACTTTAGATTTCATATACACAATTCCCTGAAAATGCTGCAGAAACTCAGGCATAATCTTACATATCACATCCAACATGGAAGCAGTAATTCCATTTCATATTTTCCAGCTGACAAAAATGTCTTTCAAAATCTTTCAGGAGCAAAGCTGGGAAATGAGTCTTAGAGGTCTAGTTTAATGTAATATACTCAACACAGACTTTCCCTTAACAAAATATAGTCATATTAAAACAAAGTATAAGCTTTGGGGTTTTTTTTTTAAGTTACAACCTTCCTTTTCATTGGCTATAAAAATCATAGTGGGATCAAAATATGATAAAATATATGGCTTTGCATTACTCATAATCAGCAGGGTACTGGACAGTTTTTATTCTCATCTAATCACCTTTCCAATCAACCTAGATGAGAGTAGACACTGCAGCAGCATTTCAGCTTTTGAATCCCTGACATGACTATCCCCTGTGGGATAGGGGATAGGTGTTAGGGTTCAGGCTTCTCTGAGAAATAACTTGTGCTGTAGCACAGAGTCTAGGAGTAGCCAATTTTCAAAGAAACTTTATAAACTGCAGTACAGAAAGGAAATCACTTCAAATAGGAATACTTTGATTTTCCTAAAGATTTTAATCAATAATCTGCACAGGACCTACTTGAGCTGTGGAAGTAAGTTTGAAACATTTCTCTGGGGAAAATACTACTGCTCTACTGCAACTGTTTTTCTAAAGGCAAGCAGCTCTGATACTTGCACAGATATAAGAATGAGGAGAAAAAGACATTTTAACAATAAATTTTCAGTTGAGAAAATAATGGTGGCAGTATTTTTGTTTAGTAGTTATATGTGAATTTCAGATGATGTAAGAAAGAGAGGGAATGAATCCTCTTGGATTTAGCTGACAAAGGTGGATAGCTCAGAATTAAAGAGATTCCTATGGGCTATATTTTTGGTGCACTGCAAAAAGTAAATATGGTGAAGCCTTTGTTCATCTTGTCCCAGACTAGATTGAATAAACTGGTCTAAAGTACCTGTTTTTTGGTTTTTTTCTAGGCAGTGTTAAGGCAGTATAGAATTACTGGTTCCCCTTTGAGCATCTACACAGCTTTTTGGTAGGTTTAGGAAAGACAAACTCCATCTCACACCTAACAGCATCTTCAGAGTTAGATTGAAAGGTTAAAGTAATTTAATTACTTTTTAAACATTTTTAATATTTTTTATTTCCAGTATCAAGTTTGTTATTTAACGTCTTATATAAAGTACCTGGTCAATTATGTCTAAGATTCAACAGTTTATGCATTTTTTAATTGAAGAAGGACTGAATAAAAGTAAAAATTCTCTTGGGCTCAAGACCCAAAGGTGAGATCCTGTCCTTCCCTGCTAGTAATGTTGCTAACCACAAATTGTTGCAGAGCCAAATTTTCTTCTCTCTGATATTTTTCTGAAGCTAAGGTGCCTACATTTTTTCTGATGTCTGCCCAAGAGATGGAGATAATCTAAGTTGACAAAATAGACATAAACAAACAAATAAATAAAAACACTCTAGGTATTTGAAACAGTGGATTGTTATGCATTTGCATGCAATCATAATTGTCACATCTCAGTTAAGTATCTCACCTCTTTCATGAAAAGAATTTCAAACATATCTAAAGATAGTAAAATATGTGAAAATGAGTTATTTGTGTCTGAAATAAACTATGCTTCAGAGGATATTAACATACTTACGTATGTATTTTGCTATCATCATCAAATAATATAGGAGGCGGTTCAGAAGGATGAATACAGTATAGAGAAACTAAAATGGTTTTTTCATCACAGCTAACAGAAAAGACTAATAAGAATATGGCCCTATTGTTTTTTAAGGAAATAAACATATGCAAGTGACAAATATGGGGCATTTCAAACAGGTGTGGTTAAGCAAAAAGACACTAGAAAAATTTTGCTAGTCCTCAGTATAAACTGGAGGCAGAAAAATATCAGTGTCTCTGAAATAATGTGGGTGAAAATTCTTATGGAGGTTTAGCTCTATTCCAGATATTGCTAAAAATAAAAAGGTAATGGCTGACAGTGTTGGATGAATAGAGTAGGCTCAAAAATAAACCTTACAGAAAGGGTAGTGGTGTTTATATGCTTTGCTAGATTCTCATTGGCATAAACACAGAAATATGCATAAATAAAAAATTTTTAAAAATACCCTAAAACCTTGGAAAAAATGTCCAGTCAGCAACGGATATGGAGAGACTCATATGTATTCACAGCATATGCCTGAATATTTCCTTTGTCACTGAGCACTTCAACTGTTTGTTGGCCCTCGCAAGAACCAGGTTGTGAACTGATTTAAAATCAAAATAACCCTTTTTTCTTTGGATTTACAGCATTGCTAAAGGCTTGAGGAAGCCCATCTCTCTAAGTCCCTTGCATGGCACCTGTGATCATACTTCAGACTGCTGCATTTACCCAGCAATTTCTTCATGGGAAGAAAATCTCTCTATTAGTTTTTTAAAAGAGGGAGTGAAGTGCGCAGACTTGGTTGGCCCAGGGTCATAAAGTGAATCTGTAGCAGAGAACTGATCCAAGCTCTCCATCACCTCATCAAGTACGGTAATGACTGAACTCTCAAAAGTAGTTTGTTAAATATACATAAACTTACACATAAATTGGATGTGAACAACTCCCTACTGAGAGCTTTGATACTTCTAGTGACAAAGTATGGGTCAGTATTTATTACAGATATGGAAATAGCTTAGACAACTTTTCTCTTAGTTGCTAGCCCGCACTCTCATCTCAAATGAGCTTGTTCCACTATTTCTGATAGAGAATAAAAAAACAACTAAAAAGAAAAAAAATGCTGAGAGGAGCATTAGTTGTAATGATGATCAGTTGCTGAAACCTACTCGCTACAGGACCCCACAAGAAGTGGCATTAGCACAGCCAGGGGGGCAGGATGGAATCAGGCAGGATCGATGAAGGATGGGAAAGGACAGGGCATGCTTAGGCCAACACCGCCATTGAAAGAAAAATGCTGCTGAACCAAGCTCTTGAAAAAGTTTCAAGTTCTCTCTTGGAAGAGAGAAATATTTCCAGAAATCCAGTAGTAYTTTGACAACTTTTTTATGTCTTTAAAAATTTCTCTTTATTTCCAAAGATGTAAGAATCAGATGTGGAGTTTTAGGGCTAACTAGAGAGGTAAATGCGAATGTTGTGTGTGTGGTGCTTAAACTTAATTACCAGTGGTTGGATAAGTCTTGGAAAGCTGTGGCCCAATCCTTCAATTCACAATGATAGCTGTTGAGGTACTGAATGTTCATCATTTCCTGATGGAGATCTCACCTTTTGGTGGGGGAGAAACACACAAGGAATTAATTCAGATTGTAAGTTAACTTAAGCAAGGTGTAAACTGCTTCGGCTTTGTCTTGATTTTACACTAATTATACAGATATTCAGGCCTTTTTCTGTCATGTTCAGTGCTAATAAGATTCCCCTTATCCTTGAATCCAAGGTACTGGAAGAGATTAATAGCCAGTTTCAATTCCTAATTGAAAAATACATCATTCTCTCTTCGAAATTTCAACACTTCTGCCAGGATTAGCTTCAGGAAACAATCTCAGGGTTAGATTGTAACCAGCCAGCTGTCACACAGAAGAAGGTGGTAGACATCTTATTTAAATTTTTAGTGCTTTGGAACCAAGGGTCAGAGCACTTAATACAAGCATAGCAGAGAGAATTTTGCCACCCTGCTCATGGTTGTAGAATTTGCATTCCATTGTAGACTGGGCCTCAGTAAAACTGGGGGTCTAAACAAAGGACACCATGGTGACTGTCTCTGTTATTAACTTCCACTAAATCCCTATGTGTTAGTTGATTAAAGACTCAGTTAAATTCCAGTCACATCTATGGCTTCTGGAGCCATGATAGATAATCCTCATGGCTCAACAGAAATAAAATCATGGCCATCTTCAAGTAAGGACAAAACTACAAGACCAAAACTGTGTACAGTCAGATTTGCCAAGCAGGTAGCTAAAGAATTGCTAAACGAGCATGCAAAGATCTGTCTGTGCTATTTGAGGAGTTATTCAGTCTTTCTGCAGCGTGGGCATGGGGTATTCTTTCTGTGTTTGCAGGCATGAATGGAACAGCCATTTCAAACTTTGCCTGTGTCATTTTTAATGTTTCCTTCATGAATTGCACCTGGAATATGGGCAGGACTGCTACWGAAGATACTCAATATTTCCTGTACTGGGGGCCCTTGAAGTAAGTAGGTCTGCTTGAATATTGGGAATTTTGACTTGTGGTTGGACATGTGACATTGTCAATGTTTTATTGATTCAATATTTCATGTAAAGGAATGAAAATGTCACAGAATGCCAAAATTACATCAAAGATACCTGTGGAAGGCACATAGGATGTCGATTTCAAAATGTGAAAATAAAAAATAACAACCCTTATTTCCTGGTAAATGGGTCCAGAAGCGGACAAAGCATTCAATCATATGAGAAGTATATAATGCTATACAAAATTGGTAAGCATTTTTTTTTATTTCATTTCCAGTTATGTGTTAAAAGAATGAAGAATTCATCTCTGGGAAAAAAACATAAATTTAAAAAATATTTCTCCCCATAATAGTTTTGAGTTTTTTTCACTTTTTCTCAGCCCTAAAGTATAAGAATGGACAAAAACTAACGAATACAGAAACAATCTGCAATCATAGGTCAGAAAATTTTGAACATTTCTATCAAATATTTATTCTGAAAGAGAGGTGTCATCTTTTAGAATTAACTAGCTAAGGATCCCTGAGGGGGACTATCTAGATGCTGGTCTTATTATCTCATGATGCTGTTCATCCACATAGTGAAAAGAAACAGTTACCTTAATGCTGTGAGCAAAACTCCCATTTTTTTAATGGAAGAATGTTAATAAAAAAAAAAATCTGTTTAATTTGAATATAGTATTTTAAAAAAACCCTTAAACCCAAGAAATAGAACTAAACCTTCAGAAATCATATGCTGAATTCAGTAAAATGTAATAAATGGCTTGTGTTTTTAGTTTTCCTTACTGTTGCAGCTGGTGCTCCAGGCTTCTCAACTGAAATGTTAAATCAGGAGTCCTGCTTCAGAATATAGGGACAATATAGAAATTCGGCTAATGTTGCATCTTTTTATATCAGTTACTTGAACATCTACCTATATTTTTAAAATGACAGAGTGAAGAGAGCTATTACTAATCAATGGTATTTCTGGTTATATTATTGTAGAAAAACTCACCCCTCCATTAAATGTCACAGTGAACTGTACAGAAGCTTCTCGTAGATGCAGTATTTGGTGGCAGCCACCTCGCACAAGTCATGTGGAAAACATGAGTTGTTTCAAATATGAAATTGTCATAGAAAACATGGTAAGAATAATTGTGACATTTAACAGTATTTTGTTTGTCTCTATTTCCACATCTAATACCATACAACCCTGTTCTCATCCCCTCCTTTTGAAATCTTGAATGAACATGGAAAGTAATATTGCATCCTTCAAAAATAAAGTTCAAAATATTTGTGAGCTTATTGCGTTCCAACAGTGAAAAATTAAAAAAAAAAAAGAAAGAAGATATAACTTAGCAAAATTAAATGTTTTAGAATGCAAAAGATACACAGGCAAAAAAAAATAGAAAAAACATTGTCAGAGTTGATTTGTAAATTTTAGATACTTTGTTTTAACAATTAAAATGTAAACGTTTTGTCAACCTGAGCCTTTTTTTCTTTTGTTTAGTSCTTTGATGCTCAATTCTGTAATCATATTGAAATGGTGCAATGTTTCAGAGCATCAGTGGAGAGGAAAAACCATTGAATGGAAGAACAGCCTAAATTTCACAGTTTAAATGCCTTCTTTAAAAGAAGGCATTTAAAATACTACATACATTTTTTCTTTTGAAAATCAAACATCCATGAGAGAAGACMCTTTATTATATAGTAACAAAAGAATAATCTTAAAAATTAAACTTTTCTCTTGTTGCTAGGCTGATGCTGAGAAAAACAACAAAACTGCATCTACGACAGTAAGTCTGTATTAATCTAAGATATTGAAATTTCTTCTGTATCAGAGCATCCCCCAACCAAATTGGTTTGATTTAACACTGTTTCAATCTACTGCACATGCTTATTTTTGATATGTTTTCTAAATCTGAAGTTTTAAACTGTTGTTTATAAAAGCTGATACAAAAACACCTGCACATGTGAACTTTGATATTACTTCACAAAAATCTTCCATTTTACATTCTTTTTTACTTCCTAATATATTCATATGAATGTAAAAATATGGATCATTATTCTGTGAAACACAAAAAATGTGGGGATTTTTTCTTTTATAATACTTTCTGGAAAGAATTGAGATGTAAAAGGCAAGAAAATATTACTTCAAAGATAAGGCCAATATAAAGATGGAGGAAAAAAAAAATAATCTGGCTATCGAACTCTACTTCAATTTTGAAAATACCCACTACCAGATCATTAAAGAATTTTTATCCCTAAAGCCCCATTGCTTAGCAGAGTCTAAGGAGCCAAGGAAACATACAGCAAATTGCATCTTCATATTAGCCAATAACAAAAATATTCAAACAAGGGGAGCTAAGATGAAACAATTTAACTTACTAAGGGATATTTTCCTACTTATTATTTCATTCTAGTCTGTTCACAGAAACATTATCTAAATGTAAAATATAAAATTTTATCATAATTCTGTAAAAATAATGCAAAAAATCTCATTCTACTTATCTTGCATTTAGGCAGCAATCATTGAAAATAACTCCTACCTATATGAAAGCTTCAGCTCAGGAGAAAGGCACAGCGCCAAAGTCAGAGCAACAGATGCAGGCTTTTGTAGAGTAAGCTCAAACTGGGGAGAGTGGAGTACACCTGTGGAGTTTGGTAAGAATAAAAATCCTTTCCTTGACCTTGCTCAGTTGTTACCTGTCTGCCTCATTTTTACTTCATGCTTACAGATGGAAACACATTGATAATTGCACATTAATTTGCTAGGACAAAGAGTGTCRAAGAATTCCCATGTCTCTTACTATTTGGGAGTTCTCCAATCATTCTTGTGAGACAGTCCTTCTTGCACAGGGATAGTGAATGAAGCACACCTTTTTGAGGTCTGTTGCCAGCTGTTTTACTTCTTCCATCTCTGCTCCTGACTTTATAATCTCCTTTTTCCTGCTGTTGCTCTCTGCCATTTTGGATATTTAAATACTCTGTAGGACTCAGTTCCTCAGGTTTCCAGTTCCTGTGGACAGTCCACGTGCTGTTCAGCCACTCTATTCCTTTGCATGCTGCAGGGCAATGAGGTGCTGAGCTAAAGAAGTCATCCCTTCATAGAGTGTTTGACACTCTGATGCAAAGCAGATTGCACACAGCTGTGCAATCATTTGTGTCCTGTGATGCTAACCAACACTTTGATGATTGCTTGATTTTCAGGAACACAACAATTTATGTCTACTTCATCATATATGCTGTTTCTGATACCAAGCCTGGCAGCGGGTCTCACATTTTTCCTTTGCATGGCAGTGTAAGTCTTATTTCTTGTGCAAAATTTTTATTCTATAGTTAAAATAATATTTCTTCCTCCAACAGAAAATTTCTGGCTTCTTTTTAAAAGAGACAGGAAGAGAGAAAATCGACACTGAGCTATACTAGGAATCATCTGCTGGATGTTCCTCAAGTATGCTGTATACTTCTGATTCCCAACTTTCTTATCCACTTGATTAATATAACACAATGCTTTCCAATACTGGGCCAAGGCCTTATATCAGTACCTCTTTCCTACCATCAGATCCTGCAATGTAGAGAGGTGGTACATGAAATTTTTTTCATGTTTTGACAACTTTTCCTTTTCACATCGTTAAAAAACTACTTTCCTATGAGGCCTTAGGAAGTCAGAAAATAAATTAATGTCATCCAAATGCTGAACAAAACAATTATAGTATTGTATTCAGCCTGTGTAACTTTCAGCTACTTTTGAATTAGAAGAATACTMTTTATGTCTTAGAGAAATACAATAGTACCTCAGGAGCATTATTATATAGTATGTGTTCATGTGTCTGCAAACTAAGTCTTTTCTTTACCAAACCTTTTTGTCACTGTAGAAGGGCTTATTTCAAAAAAACATCTGCTACAGTACCACAGCCAAGARACCCATTCTATGAGCTCTCTCCAATGGACTTACAGGTATGCTTTCTTTCCACTTGCTTGAAATTTAAAAATTTAGTGTCAAGGGTATGACCTAACTGTCAGAAAGATGCACACAAACAAGAATCAATTTTCTTTCTTTTTCGTGCTCTTGGGATATGGGCAGAAAAAGTCCACACACAAGCAACTTGTGTGTTTTACCTTTTCTGTTATGAAATAATTGTCATCTGTCTACCTGGAGCATTGGGAAAAATGCAGTTTCACCCTGATGTCTCTATAAGCCGTGTGCTCATAGCTGAGCATGAGTTTCTCAGCACAATAATACTGCAGCAGCAGGCAGGGAGAGAAGGGACAAAGAAATATTCAGTAGTTTTGCCATGCTAGTATTTGGCAATGATGCTAAAGGAGGTAAAATTTTCTAGGGTATGGTAAGCAAGAAAGTAGAGCAGAATGCTGAGAGGTGCTAACTTATGTGGAACGCTGGAATTGACTTGTGGGAARCAACAAACAGACAAACATTGCAGGAACTGCCCTTCTAGAGAGCATGTTGCAGTTTTCTGCAATTTGCAAAGTGTTTAGGTTGGCTGGAGGCAGGTCTGGAAGACAAAATTTGTCTGCAGTGATACATTGAATTACTGCTGAGCCTTTACAAATACTTTTATTTTCTCTTCCTTCATCATGTTAAATTTTCTATATTTTAAACGAGGATTTTTCCAGCTTTTTAGTTGAAAAGTCTTTGCTCCTCTTTGGGAGCTATATGGAGAGATCATCCAGACATGTGTACCTTGGTCTTCTAATTGACAGAGTCCTGCTACAGGTTTTATACAATAAATAATAAATTTTAATGACAGGAGATTCATAAATCATGATCTTGTGACAAATCTCATGCATGAAATACTAACAAAATGTTACATTCTTCCTTTAATAGCCAGAATATATGAATCTATTAAAAAAACAAGGAACTGAAGAAATAACAGACATTGAAGAAGTGATGGAATGAAAGTGAAATGAGCAACTTGATTTTTTCAAGCATATATACCTTATTGGCAAAAATTAAGAGGTTTTTCATATTCTCTCACTCCTGGAGCAGGGAGAAGAGCATTGGCCGTAAAGAAAATTCCCCAAGATCTTATCTCTAAAAACCTCCTTGTATTTGGTTGCATTTTCTATGAACAGTAAAGTTTCAACTATTTCTGGTTTTTATTATTTATTACAGTAATTCAGAAAAAAAATATTTCAGTATTGCTTTGGAAGCTATTTTACTGTTTTTCAACAACATGCAAAAGAGTAATTAGGAACAACTAAACTTAGGGGTTTATTCAGGATCTCCATTGGTTCAGTGTCTCAAAAAAGATACAGCTACACTGAGATTGTGATCAGGAATGATATTTGACACCTGTATGAAAGCTCGCTGTATCAAAACTCTTAAGAAAGATTACTTGCTCGTACAAAGGAGTACTATTAAAGAGTTCTGGATACAATCTTCCCATAACTCTATTTGTTGCCTCCCATTTTTCATCTCTTCTTATCTATGTTAGATTAWAAAATTACTTAATATATGATTGCTAACAGGTAGCAGATGTACATATGTATATGTATTGAGTGGGAAATGTTGGAAATTGAGCATTTGAACTCTCCAGCAGAAGTCTGTCACTTGCTAATTGTGGTACAGGCAAGTTGTGTGTTTTTATARCACCTGGATGAAACAGAAGCATAACAGCCTGAATACTCCAACTAATAAGGATATATGAGAGAAAGCCCTCAATTTGGGTGCTAATCACATATTTTGACCTTCCATATGCATGAAATTGAATATGAGTCAGTCCTGTCCTGGCAGCCAGGAGGGCCAACCTTGTCCTGGGCTAYATCAGGCACAGCATGGCCAGCCAGGCAAGGGAGGGGATTGTCCTGCTCCGCACTGGGGCAGCCTCACCCCAAGTGCAAGGGGCAGTTTTGGGTGCCACAACATAACAAAGATATAAAGCTGTCGCRATCCGTCCTACTTGATGGATGACGCGTTCGATATTTTTTTGGTGCAAAATTACCGACAAAGGCACAGGAGTTTTGCAGTAGTAAAATCAACAAAGATGGTTTTATTGAAATGACCACAGCAGTGTTTCGTGGGTAATGGGGTCAGGGGAAGAAGAAGGAATGGATAAGGAAAAAGGGAGGAAAGAAGGGAGTGGGATATAGCTACCGAACGTGATGTTGCTTCTTTCTGTCCTTCGATGGGCCAGCCGTCGAGGTTCACGTCCGGGGAGATCTCAAAGGCACAGTTCATTTGCACCCCAGTTATACTCTTTTTCGTTGGGGGAAGGGGAACCGAAACAATGGTCTCCAGGGAGGGGAGAGAACAGAAAATTGGGGGTACACAGCGTTCAAGCCAAGCAACAGGCAAACACCATTGTTTTCATGGCCCAGTGCTCACAGGTACGTTGGTTCTGGGCAGCTTTTCCCCCTCCACCRCACACCTCTCCCTCCTCCCCCCCCATGGGGGGGAGGACTTCAGTCCCAGTTCTTAGCAGACTGTGTCAGGGGGGTTTCTTGCGCAGGGGGTCTCTTGTCTTGGTTCTGTGGCGAAAAGGCTTACATCTCCGCTGGTCTGTCACGATGGTGGAAGGCAGGCAAGGGGGGGGTCTTCTTAGAGGGGTGACCACCCCAGAGCTCAAACCAGCCAGGCAAGGAGATAGGGAGGGAATCCAAATCCATTTATTCAGAAAAGGAGCKGAATGCCCCTTCCAGTTCAGCATGGTGTGTTCTGCAAACAACACTTATAGGAACAGCAAGGCCTCCTTCTCCTACTGGCTCAGTCTTAACTCTTTATTGGTCTGACAATTGTGAGGCAAAAAATGAAGGATATTTCGGACAGACTCTCACAAAAGCCATTAGAGAGGGTCCAAAGAAGGGCTGCAAAGATGGTGAAGGGCCTTAAGGAGAAGCTGAGGCCATTTGGTCTGCTCAGCCTGGAGGAGACTGAGGGGAGACCTCATTACAGTTACAACTTCCTTGTGAGGGAAAGCAGAAGGACAAGCACTGATCTCTTCTCTTTGGTGGCCAGTGACAGAACCCCGGGAATGGCCTGAAGCTGTGTCAGGAGAGGCTTATGTTGGGTATCAGGAAAATATTACTTTCCCAGAAGGTGTTTGGGCACAGGAACAGGCTCTCCAGGGCAGTGGTCACAGCACAAGCCTGGCAGARTTCAAGAAGCATTTGGACAACACTCTCAGGCACATGGTGTGACTCTTGGGGCTGTCCTGAGTAGGGCCAAGAGTTGAACTCAATTACTTTTGCGGGTCATTTCCAACTCAGGGTATTCTATAATTCCATCAAGTCTCAAGGTGGTTAAAGTCATCTCAAGTAGCTGAAATCCTTTCATGGAAAATAAAGTCTTCTCCGTGATAAAATTCCACTAGAGCAGGTTACTGTCAAGAGACCATCTTTGGAACTAAATTTTTCTGTGGTTCTGTGTTTCTAAATGAGCTTTCAATAAAAAAATATTTTTAATGTCCTTTTAAAACAGAACCAGAAAAGGATCCTTCTACTTAAGTTATAATTGCCAAAAGATAAAAGCACCTGCATTAAATGGGAAAATTAGAGCCAACACTCACTGTAATCTAAGGMCAATTAAACAGATACAGTCTACTGGATACTCTCCATCTTGCTTCACACAGAGTTGATCATGGCCATTGGTGCACCCCTTATATCCCCACTGCTTTCACTGTGAAAGCTGCTGAGACAGAAAAGTCATTAAGAAAGCTTGTTATCTACCAGCACACTAATAAGAAAACCATAAACCATATCTATGAAACAGTGGAGGTGTTAGTAGGTGTGGGACTAAGGTATCACTTTCCCATCCCTGGGCAAAGACCCCAAAATCAGTGGGAAAGGATGATCAGGCTTTAGAATCTTTTAACTAAGTGCCTTGGATGCTCACAGAGGAAGAAGTACTTTATTCTGTTCTCCTATGSCTATTCCTCTGTTCTGTGCTAAAAACTGGAAAGTTCTTGATGCAAGGAAAAAATTAATGGTCTTCTCTACCATTTGTATTTTTGTGACATATGCAAAAGCTGCAACGCATCAGTGCAGCAAAACACCAGACAGCTCTTGTGAACACTCCTGGTTTTGTTGGAGCAATAAATTATTCTTCAAGTTTTTCTGAGTTCTAAGAAATGTTTGGTTTGATACTGTTTCTGCAATGACTTTACTCCCTGTCGAGCCCAAAGTCTGTAAACAGCCCTAGTGTCTCTGCCCACGTTTTTCTTCTCTCCTTTATTCTTTTTCCTCTTTCTCTTTCTCTTCTTCTCATTTTGCTTTCAACTCCTGGGTGATATCAAGGCCACTCAAGTTGTCTGATCTCTGAAAGATGACAGACTTGGGTAGCACCCTTAGTAGCACCCTCTTTGCTTAGGAATTTTTAAAATGTGTTCAATTTGTTTGCAYTTTTGAAAGCCTTACTTAAGGAGTTTGCTTAAATATAGACAAGAAAAGAAATCCCCTTGGTAGAACAGTTCCCTTTTCTGCAAAAACACCACTGTCCTTCTGGGCTGTTCGGATTGTTCTGCTTCAGTAATTTCAGTTTAAGGACACAGTAGCCAAATCAAAACCTCAAACTCCGCTCTTCCTCACTGTGTTTCAGAGATACATAATCTGAGAGAGCATGCAAAAGCGCGCTGCTTCCCTGCTGCCTTCTCKGCAGGCTCAAGAGATCTTCAGAGTGGGAGCATGGAAAAGCAGGCAAATGAAAATTCTGACTTCCTTCATTTTCCAGTGTCCCATTTGACTCTCCATGACATTTCCTATGGCTCTGATTTGACTACTTGGGTWCTTGTCATTCCCTTTCTCCACGAAATGCAGTATGTTACTGCCACAAAATTGAGTGCTTTCTTCCAAAGATGAGGACAGAATAAACTGTAGGGTTTTACATTTTTTGTGATCCAAAGTCCTTTCTTCTGTCTTTACAGTACAGTCGGTGTTCAAAAAATATGTACATGGTTATGTATAGAATTTATTTAATCTGGAAGTAAAGTGAAATTTCTGAAAATTGAC
Organism: Cardinalis cardinalis; assembly: GCA_014549065.1. Classification (NCBI taxonomy): domain Eukaryota; kingdom Metazoa; phylum Chordata; class Aves; order Passeriformes; family Cardinalidae; genus Cardinalis; species Cardinalis cardinalis. The sequence continues at coordinate 5,680,788 of JACDOX010000018.1, forward strand.
TGCTTTTACCTCTGGACAACTATCATGGGCTCACACCTGATGTCCAAGCTTTCATTTGCTTTGTCTGTTGACCTCTATAATGTGATAGGAGTAGTCATAGTGATTCTCACCAAAATGAGCTGTGTATTTGACTAAATCTGCTTTTTTGGTAGAATGTCCATCTATACATACTTGCTTGTCATTCCCACCCTTTGTCTCATAGATATACTTCAGAAAAACTTCGTCACATTTTTATTCTCTACTAGGATATGAAGAGAGCGAACGCCCATGAATTCGTCCTTATAGAGCCAACATTGCCTTACATCATTACCTCTCAAACCACAAAAGACCAGGCAAGGCTCTCTTGATTCTCTCATGATTCTTGATTCTGTGGATGACTGAAATTCTGGATGCTCAAGTGAGTTGTTCATCTCCTCAGTTAACACCAAGTTATTAACAGATGTGATTAAATGCATGAACACAACCACAGAGTGCCACATCAGTTCTTTTTTCATGCCTTGCTCTATGCTTTTAGCACTGCATGTGAGCAGAAGTGATGTAGGTTTGGGGGTTTTTTTGSATTTTTTTGGTTGATTTTTTTTGTTTGATTGTTTTTGYTTGGTTTTTTTKGTTTTTTTTTGTTTGTTTGGTGTTTGTTTTTGTTTTTGTTTTTTTGTGGTAGAAAATAATTTTGCAGTTAAAAAGTTTCCAACTTGCTTCACTACACCTGTTTACTTTACACTACATGTGTTGAGGGGAAGAAACCATGTCAGATATCCTCTTTGTGGTGCTGGCTGGCCTCAGCAACAACTCCATATAGCTAATATATACAATCAACATGAGATAATGAACCCAGAAAATGACTGCCCTCTTCCAGCTCATCAGTCACCAATCTCACACTCTAGCCAGAATCCAGGAAGCAGAAATACTCATGAGCCTGGGCATTCCTGGGTCTCTATAAGGTAAGGTCTCTGTCTCCAGGGAAGACAGCRCTGAGCTACCTTTGGCTTCCTCTCTTGGACATAACGGCATCCTCCCAGTCATCTGTGAATAGCTGATACATAAGAACTACTGCTGATATGGTTAAATCATTCCATATGTCAATAAAGAAGCTGTAGGATTGGAATGACCTCAGCATTATGATAAAGGCAATTATATATATATATATATATATATATATATATATATATATATATATAAAGCATTTTGATAAAAGCAATTATATATACATATAACTATAACTATATATATAAAATATATATTATAGATATTATAAAATGAAAGGCCATGTATAGTAGCCAAGAAATTGAAATGTTAGAGAAGTACATGGACTGTTCTCTTTCATACAAAGTTAAAAAGAGTTAAAAACTCAAGCAGAAAGGATCTGCATGTTTTAAAGAGGAAAATGTTGACATATCTTGGTGTTTGAAAAAATGTAATATTTTCTAGTGATGCTTCAATTTCAATATGAAGAAAGGAAATTACTTTACATGGATTTTAAATCTCCATATTAAGCAAATTGCATTGTCTTCAGTGAAACAAAGCCATCCAGGGTTTAAAGGAGCTTTTGATGTTTTATACTGTTTGTAATAATTCTTATTTAGAAAATGCACAGCTGTGACCCAAGAAGGTAATAAATGCCCAAGAGCAGGGCCTGGAGTGGCTGTTTGTAGTTGGATGCTTACAACCTGCAATTTTTTACTGTTTTGGTGGTAGTTTGTAGTTTGGTTATTTTCACATCGGGAGAAATGAAATTAGGACAAACACACATGACACTTTCTAGTAGTGATATATCTTACCTGAAGACATCATAYCCAAGATTTGAAAACCCCTTTTTCCATCTGCTTAAAGAACGTTYACAGTTTACATTATCATTTTCCTGGGAACCCCCACAGACCTGGCTATCCCTGCCCAGTCCCTGGAGCTTCCCCCACCATGCCCAGAGCCCAGGACCCCACATCAGCCCCCTGGATCCATCAGCCGCTGCCCAGTGGTACCACATCAGGGCTGGTCTCCAGGCTCCCCCAGCCCTGCCCTGCCTGGACGTGGCCCCTGCCAAGCTGGGCCCAGCCTCAGGCCCATGGCCCATGCCAGTCCCCCAGGACATGACTGGTGGTCACGACTGGGGCTGCCCTGGGTCCACAGCTGCCCTGATCTGGGCTGAGGTGGGGTGGGCTGGGACTGCCAGGCCTGACCCTCATGCCCTCCATGGAGAGCCCCCATCTTCCATCCCCCACAGATGGTTTGTACGGAGAGATGCTTTGTACTCCTCWGTCTTGTTTAGAGCTAGAGAGAAATACCTGTAAATTTAAGCACTTTCTGGATACCCAAACACCACCATACTCTGGTGCTAAAAAGGGGAAATTTAAGCAGCTAACTTCTTGTTCACGTTATAAGAAGTCCTGAGTTGGGCAATTACAAAATTTACTATGAATCAGGGGGGAAGTGATGAACATTTGTTTTGCAACACTTCCGATGCGAAGATGGTTCCCCAAAACACAAGCAGCAAGGGAGACAGCCCTATTTATAGTTATACAGCCTTTTAAAATATAGTCTTTCCATCTTCTCTGAATCTGAAGATTGTAATAGAAAGATAAACGAGGTAAAGACATTTTGAAATAAAAGGTAGGTCCRTCTTTTTCTTTCCAACTGGTTTTTTTGCTGAGGTATTTACTGAGTCTCTAGGAAGTCCAAGACTGGAGGGGTGTCTGGGTGTCCGAGACAAAGTCTAAAAAGCTGTCAGAGGAATATACAGAAATAAGTTAAATGAAGGGGTTTTTACAAATAAAGTACCTGCTGCATGCTAAGAAAGATCCTAGACCCAATTTTGAATTTTACTGGGTTTGATACTGAATTTTTAGAAGTGAGAGACTGTTCCTCAGTCATAGAATCATATTCACAGAATGATTTGGGTTGGAGAGGACCTTGAAGATCACTTTGTTCCAGCCCCTTCAGAGATGTGTTCCAGAACACCTGATTGCTCAATGTCCCAACAAACCCAGCCTAGAATACTTCCAAGGATKGTGCATCCAAGCTTCTCTGGGCAACCTGTTCCATTGCCTCACTGCCCTCACAGTAAAGGTTTTCTTCCTTGTATCTGATCTACATCCTTGAAAGCACATGAACTAACAGCCTTAGCAAACTTACCACATTCAGCATTGGGTAACTTGAGTTGATGGATATTGCTGTGACCTATTTTGATGTTTTCTGCTTGCAGCTATTTACSCACTTGTCTGACATCTATTCACCCTTGACTTTATATATAGCAGATAGAAAAACAATCTTTAGACCTTAAAATAGCAGCCATCTAATRTAAGTCTATAAAGTTTATGCAGTGCTCCTGAGATCACCAGCTCTTTTTACCACACACATAGTTTTGTTGCAGCTATAATCATATTTTTGGGGGATTTATCCATAAAAAAATTTCTCCACTGAATCTAACACTGAAATATCTTTCAGTGTTAGAAAACAAAATGAAATAAGTGATTCCTTTCTAACCAAGTAATTCCATTCAAACCAAGCAATAACCAGCTGGAATCTAACATAGGTAAGTGTGTGCCATGATCCTCCAGCTTGGAGGAGTCACATGATTTTTCCTCATCATGGATATTCCTGTGATTGYAGGCATGAAGGGCTCAGCCATTGAAAACTTCTCCTGTGTCATTTATAACATCTTCCTCATGAACTGCACTTGGCAGGCAGGAAGGGATGCTCCAGCAGACACACAGTATTTTCTCTATTGGCAGAAGTCAAGGTAAGCAGTCTGCTTGAGACAGGGAATTATAAATTCTCACTCAGTACATCACAGTGACCATGTTTAACTAAAATATTTTGCTGTATGCAGAGATGAAGAGGAGATGGAATGTGAGCTTTACATTCAAGATGAAAATTGCAGAAATGTGGGATGTATCTTCCAAAATGTGAGCATAGGGATTGAAAAAGCTTACTTCCTGGTGAATGGGTCTAGCAAAGACTCTCTGATCCAGTTCTATGATGAGTACATTGACCTGTATAAAATTGGTAAGTCCATAATTTATTTTAGCTTTACTTCAATTATTGTATGAAAATAGTAGGGCATTTATCCCTGAGAAGGAACTATGTACCCTGTCTCACCTAGAGTTGAGAGTAAGAGACTGTGGCTTCCTCAAGAAAACCTATTCYCCAGGCAAAAGACAAAGAGGGGAATCAAACAGGAAAGCTCACAGCTGCATTCTGACTCAGGTTCTTCAGCAACCTACCCTTATGAGTTTTAGGTTTTTMTCAAGCAAAGTCCACAAGCTTTCCCTTGCTGCCCTGTCAGTGATGGCCAAACGCCTCTCAATAGAAGAGAGAGGAGACTTTCTAGAAGTTTATCTGAGCACTAATTTCTGCTTTTCTTTGCCAGTGGGGATGACATACAGGACATTGTATCCTGGAGTAAATGAATTAAGAGATGTACAACATACCTTAGGCATGTGGTGCTGTACTTGAAAGAATCCTGTGCAGTCACTGTTTCTGCAGCAAAGTCTCACTGGAAGTGTCATACTGGTTCTGGTATTGTGCTAAAAGATTGAACAGAAAAGGTTTTGTTCTAGAAGAAGAAACTGAGCTGTAATGTCACTCATGGCAGATAAAACAACACTGTTCTTTGACCAAGTATCCCATCACAAACAGGTCAGTCCTGTCCCTAAAGACTGATGTAAAGTAGTATTCCAGCTCATATTAAACTTCTATTTKGTCACCCTTTCTGCCATGAGTGACTGTTTTCTGCTGTTCCAGTAATCAAGTCATTGGCAATGGTCAAAAYATAAAGGTGTTCATACTTCTGCTTATATCTGTGAAGTGAGGGGTAATACATGAAGAAATTGGCTAGACTAGTAAAAATGGAATGTCTTTCTTAAATTTTGTATGGCTATTTCTTTAGCAAGAAGGGAATAAACTGCATAGTTCACAACAGATTGAAGGCAAAACCTCCATGTCACAGAAGMATCATGGGGAGGCTTAGAGAAAAAAAAATAGGTCTTTAAATTTCTTACTTTAGGGATAGCAGCAGCTRGTTCATCCACAGAAATAAAGTCTCTTAAAAAGAAGACAGTATTTTACCTTACTCCTCTAGAAAAATAAATGGAGGGGGATTGTTTCTTTGCATGCTCCTATATCATGTTTCCTGTCTTAGTTCCTTTTCTTTTTTTCTATGATCCTGTGTATATGATTTAGAAAAGATTGGTCTTTAAACTACCTCTAATAGATCCTAAGATAAATAGATAGAAACAAGTATCTTGTTACTTGTTTATATAAGAGGTGTTACTTGCAATTTCACTCTCTTTCATCAAATAAAAAAAAGATAAAATTATTTTAATTATTTAAATTCTTGGTTATATCATTTCAGAAAAGCTCATGCCTCCATCAAATATCACAGTCAACTGTGATGAAATTAAAAATGATTGYATAATTCAATGGCAACGACCCCAAATAAGTCATTCTAGCAAAGACTTGTGTTTTAAATATGAAATTAACATAAAGTATAAGGTAAGAATTTCTTCACTTACACTTAACATTAATTCATATATTTGCATTTACCAATACACATGAGTGAAAAGTAAGTAAGTCTCTCTTCTGTGATGTAGCCTTCCCCATATATAGCACTTTATTCCTTTGTGACTGTACTTTTCAGGTCCATACCAAATCCTGCTCTGCCATACTGCCCCAATGTTTGTTTGGTCTTTTTTTTTAATCCCTGCCTCCTTGAGTAAGACACTGCTGGAGATAGACTGGGACAGTTCCAGAGGAGAAGCACGGTTAATCAAGATTCAAACACATCACAGCTTTGTCTGTGACAGCACTTAGAAAAGGCACTTCTTTCACTGAAACTTGTTGGAGTTGCCCTGGTTTGGAGTATTTCCAGTGGAAACTGGAATCTGGAAGGCCAGAGCTGGGCTTTAAAGAGTGAAAAGAGAAATGTGCATTTACTTAACAATTTTGAGTTAATAGAAATGAATGAAATATCTCCATGGAYGAAACGCAAACAGCTTACCCAGATGTAAGCATCCCACCTGTTGGTCAAAAAGTTGAAGGTTTATAATGATGAACAAAAGGGAAATAAATGTGAGAGAAAGCAGAAAGGCAGTGTGATTAAGGACAGGTTAGTGGGGGGGTGACCTTGGCTTTACAAGTCTTTTGGCAGCACCAGGAAAGGAATATATAACTCATATATACTTCCATACAAGTGAGTCTGTTTGTTTATTAATCAGCAATACATGTTCATTTCATTGCCAACTGTGAAAGGTAAATAGTATGGAAACATCTTTAAATCGTCATGTGCTCAGTGAGATTGCTGCGCTCTGCTGCAAGGGKAGGTGTAACCACTGCGGCAGAACTGCACCGAGACGCCGCAGGGTGGCAGACAGAGACTACAAAGGAAAAATCTTCCTGAGCTACTGCCAGASCGGGCCACCTACTTAATGGCTGATTGAAGATATTCTGGAATCTGATATTCTGGAATTTCTTAGTCTGGGTTGGGTTTACTATTTCACAGACAAATCTTTTTGCAAACCCAGCTTAATAGCATTACTTCTCTGAATCACTTGGCTGTTGTAACAAAGAAACATCATTGAAAACTCTGCCTGACATTGGAATAAAATCTGTTGCRGTAAAGCAATACATACTTTTTAATAACTTTTAATATATGGAACATCCATTTTATAAAGAATACTCAATTCATACTTTGTCTGAATTTTCTAGCTATTTTTCATCATCATTAGCAGCTTTCACCAAGCTAATTATGTCAAGGTACAGCAATTATTCCAGCAATTGAGCTCTGTAGGCTCCTCTGCCACTTATCAGATGCAGCTATAATCATATCTTTGGAAGATTTACCCATAAAAACTTCTTCTGCCAAATGTATTGCTTTATCACTGACAACTCTGCTGATCTGTCCTCTGATGCYTACACACAAGTTCTCTTACTGGTTCATTATTTATCCCAAGACAGAGCTCTGTGCATACAAGGARCTCCTTTATACACAGTAGAAGGCCCAGTTCCCAAACCTGTTTCCAAGGACACAATCCTCTCCCCTCCTTGGTGACACGTATCCCATTCCTGCCCAGTAGCCCCTCTTTCTCGAAAAGGACCCCAATAGAAGATAAATCCCTGCCTGTGACAGCAGTTATTCAGCCAGGCATTGACCTGCTGGATGGCTGCAATTCTGCTCAAGCCTTTCCCTCTCACTGGAAGGCCTGAGCAGACACCATTTGGGCTTCCTGCCCTTCACCTTCCCCCGCCAGTGCTCTGTAATCACTTCACTCAAACCTTTCAGGTTACCCCTGCACCAATAAAGGAGAACAAAGGGTTCATTGGCCAGACATTTGTCCTAGATTGGACCCTGTGCATAATTTAGCTTGACTGYAGATASTAGAAGGCRTCCTGGACAGCAGCTTGCTTTATAAAATCTTAGAATGGTTTGGGTTGGAAGTGACCTCAAAAACCATCTAATTCAATCCCCCTGCCATAGCAGGAGCACCTTCCACCAGACAAGTTACTCAGAGCCCCATCCAGCCTGGTCTTGAACTCTTCCAGGGACATCCACAGCTTCCCTGGACAGTTTGTCCCAGTGCCTCACCACCAGCACAGTAAAGATTTTTTTCTTCCTAATATCTAATCTAAACCTACCCTCCTTCATCTTAAGGCCATCAGTAYATATCCTTCTGAAAAATCCCTCTTCAGCCTTCCTGTAGGACACTTTAGATGCTGGAAGGTGCTGGAAGGTCTCCCCAGAGCCTTTTCTTCTCCAGGCTGAACAGCCTCCCGTTCAGATGCCACATGAGCATGTATGCAATTATTTGAAAAATAAGTCTGGATTAATTGAGTTTTGTTCTAAAATGATGTATTGCAAAATAATTACAACAATACCTAACTAGTTGTCTAATGGAGAGGATATAGTCTGCAGTCATTAGTTGTGTGTGGTCAGTAGTTATTATGRCTATTCAAACAACATGAGCAAATTTTATTCTATCTATCAAAAATGTAGTGAACGACAACCTAAAATATCTGTGAATCCATGCCAGTCCCAAATATTAATCTGAAGAAAACAAAATGTTTATATAATAATATTTATATAATATTTTAATTACGTACAGTGACATTTACTGTAATTTTAAAACATTAGATGTAAAAGAAAAGGTTTATTTTACAGATGATTTCTTTTTTTTTCCTGGTGTCTAGAAGAATAAACTTATAGTTTTCATTTAGGTCTGGTTTGCTTTGTGTTTCAATCTGAAATAAAATTTRTATCTCAACTGTGATGACAAGGGAAACAAATATCTTTCAGCAGCAGAATTAATTACTACATAAACTTGGCATTGTCGATGAATTAGATTTTAGATACTACATGTTAAGACAAATTGCTCGTTCTTCCAAACAAACCATGAAGTACATAAGAAAGAGAATGCAGAAAAATGTGACAGTAGATAAAAATTAATTATTCTTGTAACATTAAACAAGCAATGATAAAAATAAAGTTAGCTGCTTTTCTTTTTCTTTCAATTTACAGGATAATCCTAAAGGAAAACTCATATATACTTCCATACAAGTGAGTCTGTTTGTTTATTARTCAGCARTACATGTTCATTTCATTGCCAACTGTGAAAGGTAAATAGTATGGAAACATCTTTAAATCAGCATGTGCTCAGTGTCCTATGCTTTATGGGAACCTTTTCCATGGATTTCATGGATACACCAAACTGCTAAATCATCATGGCATATGCAATTTATTATACATTCAGGGGCAGAACTTTATTGCTTTTCTGTAAGTATTTTGAAAAACCTCCCATATTTCATTATATTGTCCACTCTCCTTCTCAAATATTTGGAAAAGACTTCGAAGTTACACATCACTGTCAACTGAGAAAAGATAAAGTATCTCCTAGGAATTCAATTTTTTTAATTAAAAACAAAGACCACAAAAGTCCTTTTGGKATGGAGGCTGTCATCCAGGTATGCTGCATTAAGGTATTCTCTTAATCAGTGCAGCTTGCACATCCCACCTCTATGCAAAAGCCACCAAGAGCAAGAGTATTACATTAAGTTCTGGTAACACTGAGTATTGCAGTCATCTACTTATTTTACAGGTTTGGCTGGAAAGTTACGCTTTTTCTGAAAAGTCATAATGCAAAGACTGGGGAAGGTGCACAGACACCTTATTCCTCAAATCACTCAGTTCCAGCAGCACTAAAATTAGATGGTTAAAGAGAATTTTCTAGCTCCCTATGTGCTATGGGAAGTTGTCAATAAATCAAAACATATAATAAGAAATCACAGATTATACTTTTATAGTGTAAAAGATKAAATACTTCTAAATGTAAAAAGTTGCATGAGTGTCAGGTTATTTTTGGAGATACATATCATTTGTGTGTATATTATATAAGTTATGATAATGATTTATTTTTTCTCTGTAACAGCAGTCTTCTTTAATAAGCAATGCTTTCATAGCCTCTTAAAAGTTTCACTGGTAAATGGCACATGCATATTGTCAAGGCATGGAACAAAGAAAAGCAACTCAGTTTTTTGGATGTTTTTTAGGAGGGGGTAAATAGTAACATGTTTCTAAGATCAAATACAAGAAAGAAGTACGTCTTGAAAATGAGAGCAGCTGGCAGTGCCTGCTTTGTGAGCCCAGCCTGGGGGGAATGGAGTGCACCTGTTGAGTTTGGTAAGAACAAACCCAAGCCCTGGGCTACTCTTCCCCCAGGGATGTCCCATCTACCTCACACATTGTCACACACCTATGGACACACACACAYATAAAAAGGATTGGCAAACGTTTTGTTTCACACTGCACTACAGAGAAGAGTGGGAAGAGACTTAATCGATTTCTTAACATTCTAACACTGGAAATAACATTTAAAATTACATATTTGCAGCTTTAGTGAGCTCCTGCTTGCTCCAGGGGGTGGACAAATAGGATCAATGTTAATTCTTCCCATCAGACATTCCTGCTAAAATGATAAATGACAGAATTCATTTTTCTACCAAGTGAAACCCTTCAGACTGACATTCACCACAGTCAGTCCCCACAGCAGATGTTTGACACAGCATGAAGTTCCRCAAGACCAMGTTCAAGGYGCTGCACCTGGCTCAGGGCAGCTGCTGGTGCCAATACAGTCTGGGGGATGAAGGAATTGACAGAAGCTTTGCTGAGGAGGGCTTGGGGGTGCTGGTGGGTGAGAGGCTGAACATGACCCAGCCATGGGCACCCACAGCCCAGAGAACCAARCGTGTCCTGGGCTCCATCCAGAGCAGTGTGGGCAGCAGGGCCAGGGAGGGGATTGTGTCCCTCTGCTCTGCTCTGGTGAGACCCCACCTGCAGTGCTGCATCAGCTCTGGGGTCCCAGCACAGGAAAGATATTGACTTGTTGGAGCAAGTCCAGAGGAGGGTCACAGGAAGGATCAGAGGGCTGGAGCACCTCTCATAGTCTGAGAAAGTTTGGTTTGCTCTACSTGGAAAAGAGAAGGCTCCAGAGATGCCCTGTTGCACTCGTCCAGTAGGGGCTACAAGAGAGCTGGAGAGAGACTGTGCAAGGACATGTAGTTATAGTTCAAGGGGGAATGGCTTTAAACTGAAAGAGTGTAGATTTAAGTTAGATTTTAGGAAGAAATTCTTCACCATGAGGGTGATGAGGCACTGGCACAGGTTGCCCAGAGAGGTYGTGGGTGCCCCATCCCTAAAAGTGTTCAAAGCCAGGCTGGGTTTCCAAGCAATCTGCTCTAGTGGAAGGCAGCCCTGCCTGTGACAGAGTGGCTGGAATTAGGTGATCTCTAAAGGTCACTTCCAACCCAAACTATTCAATGYTCTGAAATTCTATGATCTATTCCTCATATTACTACTACTGCTACCACTACTACTACTACTAATAATAATAATAATAATTTATGGATGTTTCTCTTTCAGGAAATGAGGAAATTATATCTTCTTCAGTATGGATTTTACTTGGGGTAGGAGTTGCAACACTCTTAGTGGCAATCATCACAATTTTTTTCTGCAAAAGGTAAACTTAATTTATGCATTTATTTTATTTTCTCTGTGTGCATGTAACACCTAAAGTTTATAAACTAATATGGTGGAGGTGTCTCTGTAGGATAGGTAAAATAAAACACATAAGTGAAACAGAAATGGAAAGAAAAAGTATATTCTCCTGTATGAGGCACTTTGCATAGAAATATACAGTAATTCAGAGAAGATACAGCTCTATCAACWTGTTAAAATTTTTATCCCCACTTTTCACTGTTTGTAGTGACATAGCAGGACAAATTTCTTTCTCTATCAAAGAAGGAAATTTACTACTAGTAAATCTTCAATCAAAAATTAACTATTACCTTCTAAAATATTAAGGTTTTCCTCATATATGTTCATTCTGTATTGAGATTATGTGTATTTTTCAGTTTACTTCTAAGAGTGAAGAGGAAGATAAGAGCTGGTTCAAGGATGCAATGGTGTTGTCATATTATGCTTATTCAATTTTAATTTTGTATTTAATAAGTTTTGATTTCCAGGACTGGCTGTTGGAAGGCAGCATTTCCACAGATCCCAGGACCAAAACCTGCTTTTTTTACACTGGCTGATACAAATCCAGAGGTATGTTCTCTCTATTTTTATATTAAATTGTGAAATACATACAAGRCTCTACTGGCTGAATTTTTAAATGGTAAGGAACTTATTACAGAGGATCACTCTTCACCATATTCTGAAGAAAAATAGAAGAAAATCAGCAGGAGAGTTTTTTAAGGGAAGTCAAGTGCAGAACCACAGGGTTTCTCCCATTCCAGTCTCACAGGTGCACAGGCTGATGCTCCCATTGGTAGATCCAGGCAGCAGGAAGGGCTGTTCACTTTCCCAACACAAGGACACGGACAATGACACAACAGGGCACAGTGAGGCAGCCAGAGACAAAACCAGAACAGCTGCCTCTACCAGCACCTCATCAGCACCAGCAGCAGTCTCTAAAATAAGGTCCTGGACATCACAGTCCTCCTGCTACTCCCCAGCCAAGCAGGGCTGAATTGGCCAATGAGATTAGCACATCTCCTCACTCTCTTCATCTACAACTGATGCATAGATAAATGAAATGTAGAAGGAAGGAAGGAAGGAAGGAAGGAAGGAAGGAAGGAAGGAAGGAAGGAAGGAAGGAAGGAAGGAAGGAAGGAAGGAAGGAAGGAAGGAAGGANAAGGAAGGAAGGAAGGAAGGAAGGAAGGAAGGAAGGAAGGAAGGAAGGAAGGAAGGAAGGAAGGAAGGAAGGAAGGAAGGAAGGAAGGAAGGAAGAGAAAGGAAATGTAAGACCACATACAACCACCATAAATATCCTCACACCTGATCCCGGTGTCTGAGCCCTGTGTCCCCTCCAGGTCCCCCCTCTCCAAGCTGTCCCCTTGAATCCCTCCAGGTGCACACCTCTCCAGCTTACCCACTAGCAAGTTAGACATGCAGGAAAGAAAAGAGGGTGACACAGAAAACAGTTCAAAATAGGGTTTTGTAAGGAAACAGGACAGACTGTGTCACAGTACAGACATACAGCAAAACCAGGTGAAATACTCTCAGAATTGTGCATAAGTAGAGGCTAACCTAACATTTGGTATAAAACTGATGGAATTTTTTTTTTCTTTTCAGCTGATGGAGAGCAAAATAGAGTCAATAACATCTGAAAATGAAGAGATAGTATTAGTTGCTGACATCGTGAAATAGCCAAGAAAAATGGAGGAGTCTGAAAGTGCATTTCTTAGACAACTGTATATCCCTGTGGAAAGTCTGGAATAATATATAGGCTTTCTTTACTTTCTCCTTTTTCTTGTATAAAAGCATGATGCAACCAAGAGAGAATGGTACCTCATATGCAATCTTTTTAAATGCCATTGTATTTACTTTTAGTTCTGGCTAATTTTAGCTGTTAGGGTAAGTTGTCCTTATTGGATATCTTCYRTTTTGTAAATATGATTGGAATATTTTATTCAACAAGTTTTAGTTACGTTTTAATCTTAAGGAAAAATAATTGTTTTTCTGTCTCATATTAAAAAGATTAATGATTAATTTATTGAGATGAATATATTTTTTTAATTCTGATGCCTGAATTTCRTTGTTCACTGTCAAAAATGGGTCAGTTCATACTAGAAGTTTCTTTGGAGTTCTTCAAGTACACATGGGCAACTAGAAAAATGAGATTAATTCAGATTTTTATGCTAGACATTTGAACATTGCTATTGGGTTATTAGACTAATTTTATAATGGTACTAGATGTTTTATTATTAGACTAAACATTCCTGGAACTATTTTCTTGCACAGGGACCAATTTCTTTATAAAAGTCCAGACTCACTTTCTTAAACCCCTAAATGAAGTGGACACATGCAAACTACCTTTAGAAATTAGCCCTGGCCTGATCTAACCTCTGGATTRTGTCCAGGAGCTGTTCAGGACATTACTTGTAAATCCTGGCTGAACTGCTGGGAACAGTTGTTCCTGGACATGTTCCAGTGCTGGGGAGCCATCCAGTGCTGTACTTTCTCCAGCTTATACTGTGGCTGAACACAAACAGCTCTTGGCACACCTATTGCCTTTGACAGTTAATGATTACATTCTGGTCAAAGACTCACCTGGGAAGCTTTCTGTAGCAGGTCAGAACAACAAAAAAAATTCTAAAAGAGGCTGAATTCRTGATGGGCACACTTGTAAACCATTTATGTATTTTTCCCAGTATGCAGCAGTGGTCAGAGTGGAAATGCTCACAATAACTTGCTAAAAAGGTGGTGGGGCTGTAACAGACTGCACTGGTTTATATAACCTTGCACAGCAACTCTCCTCTTGGGCAAAATTGCCAGAGTGAGGCATATTTTGGCTCCAGTCCACCAAAACCTAGCCATGAGTTATGAACAACCATTCAGTATTGAGGAAGGGAATAGTAAAGTACACTAAAAGTATCAAGACACACAAGAGATGGCATGGGSGTCTTGTTAAGTAGAGCCTAAATGAACTGCTCATTTGTCTTCTGTTTTCTCCTGGAGAGGGATAACATGTTCAACTGATTCAGGAAAGGGGTTACAGACACAACCCTGAAAAAACSTCCAAGATCATTGAGACCAACCCTTGACCTAACACCACCACCTTTTCAACAAAGCCATGCAACTCAGTGCCACATCCAGTCATTTCTTGAACAYTTCCAGAGAGGGTGAGCCACTCCTCATACAGCTTACAAATGCATCACTTAAAACTAATTCAGCCACTGTTTGGGCAGCCTGATACTGTAATATCAATTTTACTGTAATAAAATTGTATCAATATCAATTTTACTGTAATAAAAAAACCACTTGGTCAGGTGATACTGTAATACCATCTTCACATCACCTAGAACCTCACCAGACATGCCATCACAACAGCATGCAAATCCCCTCACCAAAATTAATCAGGCCCACTGACACACACCTTGCCTCACAAATATGTGTGACGTGGAAGGATGATGCTTCAGAAAAGTTGAAGTTTGCAGTGGTCACTGAGGAGAGTGGTGGTACCCAAGTAGAGCATAGTTGATGAGTAGACAATTCCAGATCACACTGAACTGGGACTACACATGTACTGGATGTGCTACTTTCAGGCTGCATAAAATAAGTAAAATAAATCCTTTAGTGAGTAGAAGATTTGAAACACGCATGTCCTGTTCCCAAGGTACTGAAAAAGCTGACACGGACTGAGCCAATGCCAGTATGTGGTTCTAGAGACAAAATTCTGCAGCTGAGCTCTGCTTCACACATGCTATGACTAAACTGTTATTTCACTTACCTAGGTTTTTTCATCCAAGGGTTTGAAAAGGAAAATAATATTAACATGTCCTTCTAGTGGGAACCACTGGGTAAAGGAGGGCAAAACTGAGCAGTGTGAACTGAAAGGAAAAGAGGTTTCAAATTTGAAGTCTGTAGTTTGCTATTGGTGGATCTGGGCACATACACTAGCAAAACAAAGAAACAAACAAACAAATGCACYCTACAATTTTGGTTCAATAATACCAGGGTTAAGAATAGTTCTTCCTTTAGCAGACTAACCTCTTAGGATCCTCCCTCACACCTTAGAAGGCTAGGGAATTCTTCACCTTCCTGCTATTGTGCCTGTGTTAGGAGTGGAAAGCAGGGGTTAAATGAACTCCTGTTTGCTAAAAGCATCCAAGAACAGCAGAAAAATTTAAAAAAATCCATTACATGCAGATTACATAACTGCATGTCAGATGTCATGCAAAACAAATGGGGAAGTGACTAACAGTCAGAGCCACATCTGAAGTTGCTGAAAGTTAAAGCAAATAAAATGGATTATGCCTCTCGCATGACTGCAACAATTTTTGCGAATGTAACATTATGTTATTCAGRAAATGCTTTGGACATTTCTTTTAATTTCTGCACTCAGGCACTTTTCACCTGACATGATATTGTATTGTATTAGATGAACCAAACAAAAACAACCCATACTCAGTAGTGAGAAAGTGCAGAAATTTGGGTCTGGTGTTTTCCTTGGCATTTCTTTGCCTGCAAATATGCAAGAGAGAACTTTCTTGGCTGTTTGTATATACCTGTTAAGGACTGATCTTCCTCAAAGGAGAAACTGGGCTTGTGCGGGGGCCATAACCAACATAGACAGMCAGTCACTTTAAACATGGACTAGTCACACAACATTGCTGTTATCTCTAGAAATTATTATTTATGAAAATCTATTTATATACAGAGGTGGTATTTCTATGAGTGTGTTGATATACTGTGACCCTACTGAGTATTTACGTATTTTTGGGTAATGTGTTTGCATATTGTGACTATTAATGCTTAGTTCATCAGACATAACAGGAAGGAAGAGTTAGTTGCATGATCTCTTCGCGTGAAATTGTTAACATCTGCCAATCAGGAAACTTAAGGAAGCTCAAAAGCAGTAAGGGAAATGATAAAGTGACCAGCTTTCTAACTTGCAGCATTTGTTACTTAATACTGTCATGCAGTAAAACAGAGCAAACAGGGAGAGCAAAACATTTACAGATTTCTGCATGTGACTACAACTACACGTTAAAGCGTCCTTGTTGCTGTGAACAAAAATCAAACAAGATAAATGAAGAGAGTTTTTCAAGAGGAGGTATGTCTCTCTATGTTGTGTGTTGATTTTTTTTAGTGCCACAGAAGGTTTCTTGCAGGATGCAAGTATTTTCCAGGGATTAAGTTRGGTACAGTCATATTTGCACATGTACAAAATATGGATTAGTGTCCTTCAAGTTTAAGGAATTCTATAGAATATTTTGAGGATTCTTTTACCTGTTTGATTAAAAGTAGAAAGGGATAAATACAAAATTTCTAAAGATTTCTGCAAGATCCAAGGAAGACTATGAAATGTCTGTGATATATATATTGCACTATTTGACATTTTTAATCTGACATCTATTTCTCAATAACTGAAAGAAATGCTATTTTCTGTACCCTTTCTATAAATTAACTAGAAATATGTAGATTTCTATTTCTTGAGGGGAGGAAAAAAGTAGATCACAAAATCATGGGTTGGATGAGGCTGGAAGGCACTTCTGGAAATTGTCTTATCCCAAGCCTTGTTTAGAGCAGAGTCAGCTACAGCAGGTTGCTCAGGGCTTTGTCTAGTCAGTRTCTCCAACACTGGGGACTTCAAAGCTTTCCTGGAAAACCTGTTCAAGTAGTTGACTACCTCAGAGTAAAAGGTGTTTCCTTGTGTTTAAATTCAATWTCCATGATTTCAGYTTTTGCCCATTGCTTCTTGTCCAGTCAGTTGTCATCACTGGGCAGAGCCTGGCTCTTTCTCATCCCCCACAGCTGGGTATTCGTGCACATGGATAACATCCCACTGAGCCTTCATCTCTCTGGGATAACAATCCCAGATTTCTCAGCCTCTTCTCATATGTCAGAGCCCTTTTGCTGGACTCCCTCCTGCAGCTCCATATCTTTCTTCTCCTGGGCATCCCAGAACAAGATGGGGCACCCCAGGAACACCTCCCTTGACTCTGCCTCATGCAGCCCAGGGTGCCTTTGATCTTCTGTTCTGCAAGGGCACATYATTGGCCCGGGGTCAGCCTGTGCTCTTTGCAAAACGCTTTGCAGGTGGATCTCAGCCACTGCTGGTGCCAGGGGGTATTCCTCCCCAAGCAGAGGACTCAGCACCTTCCTTTGCTGAATTCCAAAAGATTCTTGTCATCCCATTCCTCCAGCTTCTCCAGGTCCCTCTGAAGCAATAATAKTCACACAGCACCCACTTCTCCCAGTTTTGTATCATCTACAGGAATCAGAATATTGATCTAAAAACTGAAATAGTTGTATTTAGGCAGCAATTTGATAATAATATTGCTTGGCATGCATWGTAAGATTTCTATTCCTATTTCAATGCTTCCAGGAAGTTTTAGCCAGTGTAGGATATTCTGCATATCTTGGCAATGTATAATTATCAATTTATCCTCACATTACACTATGAGTAAAATACAAAGTTTCATTTCTGGAAGAGTGTCATGGGCAGGAGTAATTTTCCCAGAGACACTGAAGCAAATAAGTCACTGGTTTCAGGTGACGTTTTCTGGCGCCATCCTGAACTCACAGCCTAAGAGCAAAGATAACAGACTGACAGGGTAAGAATTGAGAGTGCTTAAGTCAGTATTTAGTGCATGCTTTCTGTAGAAACCACTACAGGCTACCTRACAGTATTTTACTTCTGACACATTGAGAAGGTGGATAGACTGGGCTTATAACAAACTGCCCTGGGGAGAGCTAGGGAGGGAGCTAAGAGCTGAGGTGTCTGGAAAAGAGGCGCTTGAGTACCCCTGGGGCTCTCCCCTGTGTAGCAGGATAGACACACACTTCTGAGGCTGCCCAGGGGAGAAAGAGGAAAGAAGAAAGGCAGAAAAAAATCATCCAGTTTGGGCATTTTCATCCCAATAAGTTCTATTTTGATGAAATACGAGGAAATATTGCTTACAGCAGAATATGCATGGTTCTTCTAGTCTAATCCTCCAAATAACACTCACAATCATTTTGACATGAGTGTTCTTTCTGGCACCTTCAATACTGAGGTGACTTCAGACCAGAGAGAGCTTTACCACATCTGTCTGAAGAAGACCAGTCTGGGTGAGAGTGGAGGTCCTGGAGGCAGAAAATTCCTAAAGATATGATTGGAAATTCCTAAAAACACCATTGGAGCCACTTGTTTGGCCACTGTACAGAAGGTCTGGATTGCTCAGGTGAAGAGTTCAGGGCTCACCACAGCTCCTGCATCACCCATCCTGCCTGCAGGCAGAGAAAAAACAGAGAGCCTGGCTATGTGGTGGGGCATTCAGCTGGAATGACCATTTCTTATGAGGAAAGGGAATGTTTACAGGCCCTGCTATTCCCACTGCATATCCAGTGAAATGTCCAGAGTGTGGAGACAATGATGCCAGCAAACACTTCTCTAAGCAGACAGGGCTGTGGATGATTCCTATGGCAGTGTCCCAGATGAACATTTCCATGAAAAAGCATGAAGGGTGCTTGCAACATGGGGCTGCAGTCATGTGTAGGAAACCTGAGGGAGATTTTGAAAGAACAGGAGTAATCAGAACAGAAAGAGGGACATCTCAAGAAAAATGAAACAAAGAAAATAAAGGAGAGCAGACAGTTGCTAAAGTATAGGAAAATAAATGCCTAGAAAACKAACATGAGGAAAGGAAGGGGAAAGTGTTGAGTGACTGAACAGAAGGGCCAAAACAGAGAAAATATGATTAAGAGGCTAACTGGAAGGACAACMGGTCTCAAGGTTCTCATGTGCACTGCTGAGGTGGTCCCTGAGAGCGTGGGAAAGTGGAAATAACTGTTGAGACCATATCTCACAGAGAATTCGATGGCCAGTCCTCCATACTGTTTGTACTTGAGATTCTTCAGTATCGCTTCCCAGCAGCCTTGGCCACATCCTTTCTGTAGCATGATGATTTACAAGTATGGATGCTGCAAGAGATAAGCAGGTTACAGTGAAGAGTCTGTCTCTGTTGCAACCCCAGTGTGGTGTCCTGGCCCAGCTTCAATGCTGGGGACTSTGATGGAAATGTCACACCAAACCAATTTCCAGGAAATGTGACACGTCTTCTGAAAATATTCAAGATTACAGAATGACTTGGAACATTAGGGTGGGTTTTTGCTTTCACCACAAGTGGAGTCAGTTTGAAATCAGCATCCTGAGATGACCATAAAAATTAATATAGAAAGACTGATAAATAACAAAATATTACCATGTTTCTCTTTTTTTTGAGTTTGTAAGAATTTAATTCAGTTTTAAAATTATCCTTAGTACTATCTGTAATCAAGAATTTTGCTATTAGGAAGTTGCACTGCTAGACAATGCTAAAGCAAACGAAAATTTAACCAGAGTTGCTTCTTCATGTGGAAAAAAAAAAGCTGGGAATAGAGAAATCATTTCCAAAGACTTTAAACCTCCTTGGAGAAAATGAAAATTGTACATCAGATGAGAAATGTTTGACAAGAGCTGATGCCAGTGTTTGACTAGCTTTGCTCAGACCTCCATACCACATGAATGAATGTGGAGAYGCCCTTTGCAGGCGCTCACACTTCCTTGGTAATTTAAATTGCCTACGGTGATCTGGAACATCTGACTCCTTGGTTTCTGMCACTGAAGCAAGATAAAATTTGAAGTAGACTATTCTGTATGGATGGAAACYTCTAAGACCAGTGGGAGTTATGTAGTGTGAAAAGTGGAGACCCATCTGTGACAGGAATAAATACTGTGGTGCCCCGACATTGGCTGGCCACCAGCTGGCCACCAGCTGCCCACCAAGCTGCTCTGTCACTCCCTCCCTCTTCCTTTCCTCTGCTTCCCCTCAGCAAACAATGCCCAGCCATTCTCTGGGACAGCGAGCTGCAGCACACATAGCAGTTGCTTTGGAAGTCAAATGTCTGGACAAGAAATGCCTCATCCCACCCCAACCCTTCTTTCTCCCAGGTTTTATTGCTGAACATGATGCCATATGATATGGGATATCCCTCTAAGCTGGGGTCAGCTGTCCTGGCCACGTCCCCTCCCAGCCTCTGGCTCACCCCTGTCCCACTGGCCTCTGCAGAGTTGTTGGGATGGGGTTGGAGAGACAACCCTGATGCTGTGCCAGCACTGCTCAGCAACAGCCAAAACCCTGGTGTGTTATCAACACCATTCTAGCTGCTAATAAAAAGCACAGAATTGTGATGTTCACAGGATCAGAAAGCAAGAAAACCTGACTTCCTGGTGGTACAGGATAGATATGTGGGAAAAAGTAATTGTCAGTCATGGTCCCTGCACTGAATACAGTGAGTGTATTTATCATCATGAGAGTCCGTGGCCTCTTTATCTCAAACTACTTTGTTATAGGCAGTATCATGGCTATTCAGTTAGTTCAAAGAAGACGTGCCTGAAACACATCCTCTGCTTGGCTTTTCTAAAGAATATTTTTAAAAAATTAAGTTTTGCAAAACCAAAATACATTTCAACATGATTTTCCCTTCATTTTTTTTTAATATTTTCCTTTTTCTTTCTGAAGGTTTCATTATCTCTTTCCAGAGAAGGAAATATGTTTGATCCTCTTGGAGTCATTTGTATGATTTTGTGGTGTGTGATGCTATATCATCCCTTGCATGCTGACATCCAGTGTATGGAATGTAAGTACGTTTTTGCAGATATAATCTGAGAAACAAGGTTTAACTCYTCATTTATCACAGATGCTTGCAATGAAACTGGCAATTGCTATYTTAAGCCTGACAGATACCATCCTCTGTATTCAACAAAGCAATAGCATATCCTTCCTGAGCTTATGTTTCAACACTTTCAGCAGACACACAGGAATCACCGATTACAAATGTGAATGTGGACTGGAGAAAAATGGAACTGTCCTGGGAGAGCAGCAGGAATTTCTCTGAGTACAAATGTATCATCATGGACAGAGGCATGGAATATATAGACACAGAGGTAAACTTGCTATTCATTGAGATAAATATTCGTACCTTTTATCAATTTCATCTGGAAAATTTTGGAAACTTGCTATTCATTGAGATAAATAATCATATCTTTTATCCATTCCATTTGGAAAATTTTTCATTTTGCAAAAAATGAATGTCACAGATGACATCTGACATGTGGCTGCTTGCAGTCTACAGCTTGATCTCTTAGGGGCTGTGGAAAGGCACCAGCAATTCCAGGGTGCATTTACTCTGAGATGAGCACCCAATACATACTGAAGAATTGAAATTCTGACACCCAAGTAGAAAGAAAGTGATATCCTGTACTGCAGCTATGTTGAATCATGAGCAGGGATATAGCTGCTGAAAAAAAAGGGTTTGTGAGATTGAGACTTCTAGAGACTTTAAGAGACATAACAAGAGACCCCCCCACAAAAAAAAAATCCCAGAAATACTGCCATGGATTATGGTAATCTTAAATTCTTCACTTGCTTCCCAGTAAACTGGATCATGCCTGTA
Organism: Cardinalis cardinalis; assembly: GCA_014549065.1. Lineage (NCBI taxonomy): Eukaryota > Metazoa > Chordata > Aves > Passeriformes > Cardinalidae > Cardinalis > Cardinalis cardinalis. The sequence continues at coordinate 5,702,255 of JACDOX010000018.1, forward strand.
GCACAGGCTATGTTRTAAACCCACATTATCAAAAGAGGAAAATAGGAAGCTCAACGGAGATAAAGATGGCTTATTTAGCCTAGCAAAGCAGATGCCTTAGAAACACACAGTACAAAATACATCACATCTTTATTGAARATTATATGTATAACACCACAGACACTTTTTAACCACTGGGCAGGTCAGATGAGGACTTTTGTTTTGCTTAATCCTTTGATTAAATTCCTTTGTGGCTCTCCTATGTATTTGCCATCTTCTGTTATCCCACTGGGCTACTATTAGTCTCCTAAAACAGTTGCACACTAGTGTAGCATCCAACTCCTGAGCTGCAAAGCTTTTTGTGCAGTTATGTTTTTGATTCCTCAGTTCCATTCTATATCACTCTTGAGTGCTAAAGGAGAGAGATAGTTTTCGAACCAAAAATATGCATATACATGGAATTGCAGTCCTGAGTTGCAYTTCCATAGCCAGCCTCATCTATCAGAAGAGGAAAAGCAGAGAAATAAAATACCATGTTCTCTTTACAGGTGGATAGTCCACTATGCAGCTTTCCAGTGGAACTACACATGCCTATGCACAAAGGGCTAACATTTGTCATTGAAGTGCCAAACACAAACATTTCAAAACAATGCAGCTTTCTCCCTGGAGGTAATGTGTATGGTCTGGCTAAGGTTTTATGCATTTGCAATCTTTTAAAGGTAAACACTGCCTTAGTCAACAGTTACTTACATAGTAGGTAACTGCTATATTTTCTATCAAAAGCTTTTTTTCATATCTGTTAAAATTATTTGCTCTGCAATAAATGTCTCCATCATTCTGCAAGAGATGTATTGCAACAAATGTATCCATAAATGCATTATTCTCTTTTACACTAAGACTCCAAAATGCTAATAAATTACAGTGGTTTAAGGGTGGATTCAAATAGCTCTTCTGACTGTTACAAATTAAAATGTTAGTACTTACTGGGCTGTTGATGAGTTTGTTGTGACCCATTTTTCCCTTCCTTCTCAGCTCAGAGTTCTCCATTAAAATTCCTCAGCCAGCAGTTGTGTGTAACTGGGATATTTCAGACATGGCAGGTGATGGATTAGCAGCTTTCTCATGTCTGAGCAGGGAAAATGCTCGCTGCTCTTCTCTTCCTATAGAWTTGCCAGCAGAAACATTCATGGTGGCCCTTAAAATATAAGCCAGAACGGCCAAAACTTTTGTGTGTCTCCCCTGCTGGCCGCTACCTTCCAAGTGTGCGGCTTCCCGAGAGGATTCCYCTGTTCTTCCATAAGGCTGCCCTCTTCATTGGGCACTGGGCAGGGATGGAGTCAGTAGCACAGGAAGCCTCCATGCTCTCACTGAATTTAGGACATAGCACAGTAAGAAGCAGAAAAGTGGTTGAAGARGASAGGAAGAGGCTGAGCATGCCTGCAYAGCCCAGCCATGAGGAACCTCCAAAAGCAACGAGGTTCCTGTTTCAATGTGCTCCAGAAAAGCAAAAGAACAAGTCACTGTCACTCACATGAAGGTGGAAAGACCTAAGGAGGAGCCTGCTTGACTGGAGAGCAGGAAAAAGTCCAACCTCACTTTAAAAGTCTCAGCTTTTTAAATCCTCTGTGTAAACACATCAGAAGTAGTTTCCTGGGTGAAATTGCAAAAGGAGAAATACTTATCTCTGTAGCAGCATGGATGATATTAAAAGGCASTGTGCCTTCCTTTACTTGTGGAATGCTTCACTGAGAGGTTTCACAGCTCAGAGGCAGTTAAAGTGGAGTGAGAGTAGAGTTTTCTCTTAGTTGTCACTCCTAACCCAAGCAATAGCAGCAGGTGTCTAACATAGCTGAGTGTCTGTCATGATTCTCCAGCTTGGAGGRGTCACATGATTTTTCCTCATCATGGATATTCCTGTGATTGCAGGCATGAAGGGCTCAGCCATTGAAAACTTCTCCTGTGTCATTTATAACATCTTCCTCATGAACTGCACTTGGCAGGCAGGAAGGGATGCTCCAGCAGACACACAGTATTTTCTCTATTGGCAGAAGTCAAGGTAAGTAGGTCTGCTTGAGACAGGGAATTATAAATTCTCACTCAGTACATCACAGTGACCATGTTTAACTAAAATATTTTGCTGTATGCAGACATGAAGAGGAGATGGAATGTGAGCTTTACATTCAAGATGAAAATTGCAGAAATGTGGGATGTATCTTCCAAAATGTGAGCATAGGGATTGAAAAAGCTTACTTCCTGGTGAATGGGTCTAGCAAAGACTCYCTGATCCAGTTCTATGATGAGTACATTGACCTGTATAAAATTGGTAAGTAATTGAGCATTTTACTTTATTACTGTTTTATAAAATAAGGAAGTGGGGAATTTTTCTTGAAAAGCATATTAAATCTGTAGCTGTTGCAGGATTCTGCACTGCAGGGCAGACTTTGCTTCCAACAGCTGACAGAATACAGCTCCAAAACTTGACTAAAACAAGCATAGACAGCCTGAAAAAACTGCTGAGACAAGAGGTGTGCACATAGTCATGGATTCCAAGTAATGAAACACAATGGTTAGATTTTTAAGGCCACCTTTCCTAAGGGCTTATTTTACCATCTCTTAATTTCACACCTCTCTGAGAGCCAGAGGAGCTACATGTMCTAAAACCAGAGTGAGGTTCAGCTTCCAAATTAGGACGGTGTTAGTTAAATATATGGGTATCTCTATGAGTTAGGTGTTTAAGCCCCAAGAGAAATCAGGTCACGCTGAGTCAACTGTATTATAGGCACTCCAATTCAGATGTCTTGAATGCATCATGAATACCACACACACAAAAACTTCCTTCCTTTTTCCTATGGAAACTTGCATTGTCAGTGTGAGGTTGGAAATGTAGATGAAAATTGGCACTCTGCTGATTGCACTAGTGAATTACACAAAATCTTTCATRATTTTTCTTTACATGAACTTCGTTTACTTCAGTTGTTCAAAAACTGCAGTGATATATTCTCAAGTTTTGGTTAAGTATTTTACTGCTGTTTACCAGATAACTTCAGTTAGCACCAGCAGCCCACAGTTGTACTTCAGCTGCCTCACCTTCTCATGCATTTTGCTGTGAAGGCATGAGTTGTAGCTGTTTACTGACCATGTCTGTATTAATTATTCAATTTTTTCCCCAGAAATACTCACTGCTCCATTAAATGTCACTGCCCACTGTACCAGAGATCCTATGGGTTGCATAATTATGTGGCATCCACCCCTTACAAGTCATGTGGAGAACACAAAGTGTTTTCAGTATGAAATTAGCATACAAAATAAGGTAAAAACAATTTCTTGATTTGTGTTTGGTACCGTACCTGTGCTCATGCATATCTATAATATGTACATTTCTGACTTATTTGTTAATTTGTCTCTCATAAGCTGTAGTGCCCTTCTGCTACAGTTTTCYTGGTCTCATTTCCTGGCTGTCATCAACTTCTGCAGCTCAGAGGCTTACCATGGTAGCAACTGCTCAGCCACAAGACCATTACAGGAAAGACCAGCTAAGGGTTAAACATAAATATACAACTGCAATAAAGCAACACATCCTTAAATCTCATTTGTTTTTTAAAAACAATATCAACAGCTTGCAGGCTGTTTGGTTACCTGGATTTTGTATCTTTCACACATTAATAGTATCTACCTTGGTACCTATTGGTACAAGGAGCAATTGCAGCAATGCTGCTTTCCAGCTGGTTGGTATAATTTGACAAAAAGATCTTGTGTGAAATGCTTATGAAGTTTTACATAAATATATAGATCACAATATAGCAATAACGTCAAAACATTTATTTGAAAGAAATACATGTTAACTCGTTTCCTGTGCCACAATCAGAATGGGTGGGGTTCAGTGCAGATTTCTACATTTGGGTAGGAAATTCATCTCCTAGACTGAGACACATTAATGTAGGTGTCTGCRCAGGAGCAGGAATATCTCCTTAGGGCCAGTGCACATTGGGGCTCTCTGCTGTGGAGCAGAGAGCCTCTCAGCCCTTGAGGTGCTGAAGGTACCAGCAGTACTGACATGGAGATGGCAGCTAGAACTCACACCTTCCAGGAGGCACCAACAGAGGTAAGACAGCTAAAGCAGCACTACACACCTAAGGTTTAGGCAACTTGTTTGCACCCTGCTCATTCCCAGCACAGGCTGATGACTTCCATCACATCCTAAGCTGAAAGCACTCAGCTGACAGTGAGTGATGGGGAAATGCTAGTCTGCTTTACAGTCAAGACACACTGTGGGTGTGTTTTCTATAATGAGACATCCCTTCCAGTTATACCTTTCTGACTTTTCCATAATGCTGGCTATCCTGATACTACATGTGATAGATGTTTCCAGCACCTCAGCTTTTCAATGCTTTCTGAGATCATTGCTGTTGAATTTGTTCACTCATTTTTGAACTTACCCTTTCCTTCAAAATTTTCAGGTTCTTTGATCCAGGTCAATGTTTGATTCCATTTAATTAAATTTTGATTGTATAGGATGTGTAAGCAGCTCTTCACAGAAAGCCCCTGAGCATGGATAAGTCTAACAGAGACTTTGACTGGAAGGAGGACAAATTMGCTATTCATGTCAATTTTCACAAACTGTTGTGAAACCACAGCTTCCAGATCTGCTGTGTTTGTAGGATGATGTGATTGCTTGTGTAATTTGGATATGGATGAGAATGCATAGTGTGTATAAAAATACCCTTAGTGGTAAATACAGCTTCTCACATCTACTGATAAATAATTAATGTTTCCTTGCTTTTCTAAAAGGAAATGTAGGAAGACAGAACTCCGAATAAAATGCTGTTGTTCTGGGACATTACTGGAGAATAATATCTGATTGATTTTTCAGTTTAAAACAACTTATGATCTTCAAAAGCAAGAAAATGAGAACAATCTAGAGAAATATTTGATTGATAAAAAAATAATAAAAATGAAGATTTGTCTTTGTTTTGCAGGATGAGCCCACAGAAGAGAAAAAGCTTCCTCGTGTAAGTATTCTTGTCACATACAAATTTGTGCTTTTGCCTACTTAGGCATATAAATACCATTACAGAAAATACACTTRTAGAACTACAGGTTTTGTATCAATGTAGCAATGAGAATTCAGAAAAATATGTTCCTGTGATATCTTTAAATGTAAACTGAATCTATCCATTCGGATGGGGCAGGCAAAATTTTCCATGCATTTCACAAAACTTCAAACATTCCATCCATTGCACAAATAGATTTTGTTCCTGACAGATGTGACATTTTGCTTACTAAAAACCTGAAACATTCTATYTCATTGGAATAATATCACTGATAGCTCAGGACAGCTAGACAAAGGGAGCACAACAATCTTCAAAACCTGGGGAATTTAATRAATACTGTCAGTCTTCCCTCAACAAAGGAGTGGTCTTCTAAGCCTTGGAAGGGCTTGAGAGATTGCAGACTTTGCATAAGTGTCATGAGGCCAAATATAACTTATCTGTTATTGTATTGTCTCAAGAACACTAAATCTTTTTAGCAATGACCGACACATCCACGCTTTTTTAATCCCCATGAAGGTTGCAAGGGGAGTTTACAGTACACAGCTTACTTCTCCAATTTCTGCTTTGTGTCTTTCAGATTTCTTTAGGGTCCACAAACAAGGACACAAGAAAACCCAAAATGTGTCCATAAAGCATAACAAAAGAAATCAAAGACAAAATAAATTAAAAAAAAAATTACCTTCAAAAACCAGATAGTTTTGCTGGCAAGATAATACATACCTAAAAAAAATAATACAAATTATTTATTTTTAGAAACTGTACCAGGAAATTGACCCACAAACTTTTTTAATATTTGCCTGTGAGGTGAAATGCAGAGTCTGATCACTTTCCTTTTAGGTAAGGAATGACAGATATGAATTCCAAAATTACAATGAGAAAAAAAGATACACTCTGAAAATCAGAGCACGTGGAAAAAACTGTCTTGTAAGCTCAAATTGGGGGGAATGGAGTGAACCCATTGAGTTTGGTAAGACTATGATTTTTTTTCCAGTATTACTTTGTTTGCTTCCCTTTCTTCCTCACATCACAGAATGAATAAAATCTTAATTTTCACCCAATTATATGGAAGGAACTGGGTGGATTTATWAACGTGGAGGAGTAGCTCCAATACTCTGGCAGCAGAGCCTTTGATTAGCTGGGACTGTGAAGGCAGCAGCTACTCAGATGCCAGGGCTACAGAAACAGACTGAGACAGACCCACCCTTGTCTTTGGTCTGCTGTGATGAGGCTGCCTCTCTGTTATCTTAAGTTTTTACATGAATATCATCCCCTTCCTTCTGCATCTTTCTTTTCACTAATTTTGCTCTATTAATTGTTCTGTAAGTTTGTTTATTCTTCTCTTTTTCCAGAATTAAAAAAAAAAAAAATTCTCTAAATTTTAAATATTAGAAAAGATTTAAAATGTATCAAGTCCCTCTGCATTTTTTGACAAAATTGTATAATGAAGTCAAGTTGAAGTCCTTTAGAACAWTCAAAAAATGTAGTGAAATTCACATTCCTTACATCATACAGTCACAAAGGCAGCTTCTTACCATGCTAAAATATTTCTCTCTTGTCTGTTTCAGGTCAAGGGAAAGATTACTTTATTTTTGTGATTTTATTTCTGATTGCACTTGGAACAATCTCAATTACACTTCTCCTGTATTGTCTTTTCAAAAGGTAAATCAACCTTTTTTCTCTAGACACTACTGACAGAGTATTATCTATATGAAACACATTCCTCCAACCTCYTACTTTCCTACCTGCAAATTTAAATAATCTGATTATCAATGTCATGAACTATTATCACCAGGATTGCTATGGACGGCCCTTTGGCATGCAAAATAACTAAGTGGAAAAGGAGGAAAGGATGTTGAAGTTACTAAGTGATTGATTCTATCAGATCCTACAAAAGCTTTTTTGTTCTTATTTTTAAGCATTTAACATYCAGGTTGCTTTGAAGTCATTGGCAATATTCAGTACCAGACAAAAGGGAATCCAAATTAATATATTCTTATTTTGAGAAAACTTCTCACTCAGGGGTGAAAGTTATGTCATATGATTTATTCAAAGTAATTTATTAATAACTTATTTACTGTGATTTTARTCACAAAATGAATTTTAATCACCCAAATGCTAAGTGTAATAACAGTTACCCACCAGTTACCCAACTGAAAATATTTTATTTCTCATTTAATTTGTAGAGCAATAGATATTCAATCTTGAAAGTAAAAAATGTCCTTAAGTAACACCACAAAATGTTTGTGTAAATTATATTAGCAGTATTTTCAATTTCTCCACAATCCCGTTTTCCACCCAAAGGTACTACAGTTTCAAGAACCTATTTCCTCCCATACCACAACCAAGAGACAAATTCAGTGCATTAACTGATGAAGATATCCAGGTATGATTTCTTCTCAATTCAGTCAAATTTGTTAACTATAAAGCACAACAGGCCAAAGACTAGAAGAACTGACTTATAAAAATAAATGTTAACATTTGGTCCAAAATTAATTCCTGTCATGCAAGCTATTCTGCTTTGCAACGCGAAATGCTCTACGCCAACACTGAAACAAAAGATTGTCCTGGAGGTATTTGCAGACATATTTTAAGACCAGAATTTACACTTTTACTGAGTGTAARTTTACTGTAATTTCTGTGTGTACCAGCTTTGCAAGGTTGCTGTTCATACTTTAAAAAGACCCAAAGTGAGGATGCATTTTCCACTAGCATTTTCAAACACCAATGGTCATAATATAATGTAAGTATGTATTTCATAAGACTGACCTATACCCATGTAAAAATCCTGTTGCACTTATTGCAAATCAACAAGGCTGGAAGACTTAACAGTTAAACTTCCTCTTGCTTCAACATAGGATTTGCAATTTCAATATTTTAAATCAAATTTTATTTGACCAGTACACTGTAGCATCCCTCTGCAGCCTATTCTGCATGTTTATTTATCCTTACCTTTAAAAAGCCTTTTTAAWAGCTTGGTTTAATGCACCTAAAATCCATTACTTTTTACCCTTATTCCTTTCCTGTTTACAGCATCTTACACACCTGCACACTGTCAACAGCAAGTAACTTTTCTGTCTATCTGCACACATCACAACAGCCAGGCTTCAAACCATTCATGCTTGGCTAAAACRACGACATTCTTGAAGCCAGTAGATCAGATTAGTCATTAGCTGCCTAAAATTCAGTGGGCAACACCAGGCATTCCAATGAGGATTCCAAAAGTGACACATATATTTTCCTTCAATGGTTTACAAAGAATCCCCAAATTCCCAACTACTAAAACTCTCCAGTTTTGGTAACTATACACCAGCTTGCTGTCCTGATTGTGTTTGGTCCTACCACCTTTGGCTTTCACAGAAAGTAGGTAGGAGTGTGACTTACATAGGTTTCCTCATACACCTTAAGTCATAAATACCTGGTTTCTCACTTCCTACCAGGCAGCCAGAGCTAAGGCTACAGAGCAGCAGCAGTCCACAGTCCATCACATTAAATTATAATAGCTAGGAAAGTAACAAGCAGTTTTTGGAAAATTGCATACTGATTGCTTGCTTTTCCTGAACTTCCAAATTCCTGTGCATAGACACTACCAAGCACACTCAAATCACYCCACTATAATCCAGAGGCCCTTGTGGATGAGGTCTGCAATCTGTGGCACAGGCACATCCATGCAGGGAGCAATGCAGCAGCAGCTGCCAGAGTTAAGTGAAGCCCTCACATTACCTCACACTTGCCAACCACCGCTGTGAAGGTAATTCATATGATTTTGACATGCCTAAACAGTTTGAGTTACTCCTAAAATCTAATTTTATTTTACTTCTTCTCTCCAAACGCAGTACCTTTAACACTGATTGAATGTTGTAATTCTTCAAAGTTATTAAAATAACACAGTACAAAAAGTACATTTCCAAAAGCTCTCCTCCACTGAATACCAAACACTCTCCCTGACATTTAGTGCTAATGGATTTTTGAGCTGTTTTGAAACCTGCAATAYCCTGTGCTAATCACACCTTTTTAAATTTTGCATTTCCTCATTTTCCCTCTATTTACTCAATGACCTTTCACATTTTCTAATTATTTTCTCCTATTACACAACTTTTTCTGAGATAGCTGGAAAAGCTCATGATTAAAAAAACCTAACCTTCTGCACTGCATCCTTAAAACACTCAAATTAAAGAACTGCCAATTTTATTCACTTTAAGATCCTACCAATCAAACCATTCARTGCATCAGACAACTTGTACTCCTCTAATCCATTCTATTTTACTCATCTTACTATAGACCAATGACTTTCTAGTCAATCTCCCCATATACCTTCCTCACCATTACYGAGTTTTATCGCCTCTTGCTTGGAGTTAAATACATTCCAAGAACTTGCAAGGTACACTCTTTGTGCACTTTACCTTGAAGAAGAGTAAACACCATGACCACAAAGCCCTGCAGTAYTTTACCCATTCTTCAGATTTCCTAGAAGTTTCCAGAACACTCTGGTTTGATGTTCCACAACATACCCTCAGTACAACAGCAAGCTTGCTTTTTTAACCTGTTTTCCCCATCAGTACTATCCCTCCCTTTTTTTTTTAATTTATCTTCCCTCAAAACTTTAAACTCCAAGTGCTCTATGAGTACTACAATCTTACCTAGCAGCAGGCTCTCTCCTAGAACTCTAGGTTAGCCAATGCAAAAATGTCTGATAGCAACCAAAATATTTTATCTGCATGCCTAGCCAATGCCTACATATGGAAAATTCAGCCAATACTGACTGAATAAATTCCTTCTATTGCCTCAGCTAAGGATGTCCAGTAGACACCAGCCTCTATTCTTCCTTCTGCTGACAGCTAGTACTGCTCAGACATATTGAAACATTCCTTAACTGTCCTTAAAACTGTTTTCTCCTGCCTTGCAATCATTTATTAACTATTAAAAGACCAAGATGGGATGCCTTTGGTACTGCTGAAACTAATGTTCAGAATGATACCAACTTGTAGCTTACTGCATGATACAAAATTTTCTTTCCCTTTAGACACTAGAATATGTAAATCTACCAACAAAAAGTCATACTGAGAAAATAACTACAATTGAGGAGTGATCTGACTTTCTAAAAACACACCTGATTCCCCAACATGAAAGAAAATTATGGATCCTGCTGACAAGTACTTCAACGCAGCCTATAATAAGARTATAATCACCTGTAGAACTGTTTGCCTCCTTAAAATCCACTTAAATGGAACAGATGAAAAAAGGGAGAAAAATCAGTGAAATTCTTTCTTTTCCCTTCGTTCAAACCCACAATACCTGGCAACTAAGCTTTTCTGCAAGTACCTACTTTGAAGAACTGCTTGAACCTTGCTARGAGGTTCTTCACAATGTGAGACAAGCCCTCTTAACCAGAATGAAGCTGCTACTTCTTCTTGTCATTGCTATGACGCTTCTTGCCTCTCATTATAATGATCTTCTGTAGGCTGACAGCCTTGTTGTATAATGCCACAGCAATTTTACTGTAATTTTTATATGCYGTTATTTTCTAAAGCACAAACCAGCTGTTTAGAATGTGTTTAAATTTGCTTTGATCTTCCAACCAGTACCACCAAGCTATCCYAATATGTGCAATTAACTTTATGCAAGACAAAAATAGGTAATAAAATTATAATTATTAATACTGGTTTCAGTCAGCCAATTCACGAGCTCAGTATCTCAACTGTAAATAGACCTCTGCAACACTGTGTTCCTGTGCAGTTTCAGTTTGTACTTAAGTAACACAATAGCATTGAAAGCCTTCAAAAAAATCTAACAGTTGTGAGAAATGAAATAAAATCTAGTATTTARTAACTAGATCTTAAATGTAAAAATTCCTCACAAATGCATTTTAGTTTCTCCCTTCAGAGTGCAAATGCTATTTCCAATGCCTTTTAAAAATAATATAGGCTTTAGATACCAGTATTTTCTTTTACAAAGACTGGATGTTTTCCTGTTTACACTATTCAAAATGAAAAAATTTCAGCGTTTCAATAAGACAGAGAACAAATTCTTTTTTTTAAAAGTCTCATTTATTGTTTGCCTCTCACATCCCTAAACTGCATCACACACTGGAAACTGCTGCTGCATGACTAAGGGAAGCCATATATTTTAAAAAGAAAAAAAAAACCAAACCTGAACACCACCAATTAGTTCATATTGAATRTACAGCATAGGGAAATTGCAGTTCGAGCTAAACTCTGCGTCCTGGTTTAGGGCAAATTTGGGAGGATTTGGTTTTTTTTCCTATTTCTTTTGGTTAAACCTTGTTCTGAAGGAGAGACTGAGTGTGAAAGTCCATCCCTGTCAGGGGCTGCTGAAGTAACCACCACATTTGGTTTCTCTCACAAAGCTTGGGCTCTCTCACAGGGAGGTATCCCATCATTATCTCTACCCTTGCAAGGCACTGATACAGAAAGAAACCTGATTAAWGTTTTTAGACAAAATGTCTTCCCCTGCTCCCCCAGAGAACTGACTGGCAGGGTTAACACCAATTGACCTGCATGAGAGGGAGCTGCTACTGCCACACAGGATGTAAGAACCACTTGCAGTAGGTACATGAAGTTTGCCAGTAGCCTTTGTACAAAGCAGCTGTGTAACGTCCTTACATTCACATACAGACGTTAAAAGCAGTGCTTGTGCAACAGTGAAAGGAAAAAGGTAAAGTACACTCAGGAGGAAGGTAATAACCAGCCAAAGCCAAGCAGGTAATTTAAATACTTCATCTTGAATGGCAATCTCAGAAGGCACACAGAAGAACTCAAGACAGCTCAGTCAGCCTTCAGTGAGTCATACAGTGACACTTTTCCTTTCTCAAGATATAGGGAGAGCTCTTAAAACACGAGGATTAACACCTTGTTTTCCTCTACTGGTCCCTCTAGGAGGTCTTTGCAGATTATAAAGTACAAAAGATTATATACATATGAAGAACAGCACATAGGTATTACATTATCTCAAAGAGCAGTTACGAGAAATGACCCAATCTGGTCTTCTGACCATCTCTAAACATSAATCAGTTAATACTGAAGGCTGACCTATTTGATCTATTGTTTTACAGCTACAYAGAAGCACACACATTCCCTCCCCCACAACTCTTCAACTTCACCTCTTAGACTGCAACTCATTTCAGATTAAATTCAACCTTTCACAGAGCTACTGACCACTGCTGCAGATGAGGCCAAACAGAGCCTGAATGGCACTATCAACATTTCCAACCAGCAGCAACAATACAATGCACAGGTGACTCAGAAGTTGAAGGCATTTACTGGGGTCCTGGGTTTTTGCATGAATGCCACGACGCTTTCCATACTGATTTGACAAAAAAAAATTATTTATTTTAGGCTGTTTTACCAAGGGCAAAAGCATTACTTTTTAACAGTCCTTGGTACTTTGGGTTTCCTAAGCACTACAACGGAACCACCACCCCATAATTTTAAATCGTACAAAGTTGTAAATCAATTTCTAAGAATCATGCAAAAAGCCACTTGCAGCAGCCCATCATACACTATCAGGCACAAAGAATGGGAGTGGTTTCTATTAGTATAACCCATGCTTGCCCACCCCTCCTCTCTAAAGATCTCACATTTAATCATTTTTTTAAAAAGCTTATTTGTGTAAAGGTATCAGAGGACCCATTATCTGAAACAAGTTTTGAAATACAAGAGGCTTTTCCAAAGCTTTTATGTAATAATTTCAACACAGACCGAGTAAGTATGTTTATTGTTTTACAGCAGAATGCCCCAATTTAAGAACAAAGTTGCTAGATGTTCAGCTGTGCAAAATGGTACATAGTGCTTCAGTACAAGTGGAAAAAAACATGATTTGTTAGCAAATGCTTTCAAATACAATTTTATGGTCCTATAAGATAGGACTTGAAACTGAAGACTGATCCACAGGCAAATGATAGTTTTTCTGCCTAAATTGGACCTAACAACTTTGGACCCAGAACCAACACTACTCATTCCTTACTGCTGTAAAGAAAAGCTGTCACACTGAACTGCCAGATTCAGTGTTTTTATGCGTGTTACACAGAAGTGGATCAGCCCTCTATGTCAGTTTCTAGCCCCATCTACAAGTATCATCTGGCTCCGATAAATAAGACTCACAGGAATTTCTTGAAGGTCAATGGTCCATAATGGTAGTTATTCTACATGATCTGCTCAACTTGATTTCCAATTCTATTTAGGCTGTTTAAATTACTTTCTTGAATTCATCATACAGCACAAGCACGAAAGCACCCCCCATGCCTCTGAGAACATTAGACCATGCACCCTTGAAGAAGGCCTTTCCTCCTTCATCCCTTGCAATCTTCCGCCAGCAGTCAATTGTTCCAGAGTACATGATATCAGCTGCAGGAAAAGAGCAAAGAGTTATTCTTAACTCCTATTTCATCTCAGGTAAYTTTAACATCTGCCCTGTGTTTCACTAAACTGCTTTGTGATGTYCCAAACTGCAACYGAAAAATGGAACACAATACTTACTAAAAGTATTATGCCTCCTTTTTAATATCTTTGTTTAATCTAACAATGCAAACAGACAATSCATTTTCCATTTCATGTTCCATAAYGAAAAATCCTTAGCATAAATCCTGATAATCTCASGTTGAGCCTTACTGCATTTCCTCATTTGAGTACAATATAATAAGCCAGATTTATGGAACAATGAACTGTAACTCTGGATGGCTGCTAGTAAAAAAACAACTCCATCTTGTTAATGCTGTTTCACACAGCAATGACAGCTCTGTGGATTTGCAGCCTACCTCCTTTGCGTCCTGACTGCATCATCATCCGACGCCGCACTGTATCGAAAGGATACGAGACCACGCCAGCCACAGCAGTCACTGTCTGGGCGATCATCCAGCTGATAACAATGTGAGTATTTCTGGGATCTGGGAGCATGCCTGCAGTAAAACAAAAACAGCAATTAGCTTTTCACCTTGCACATCCTCCTCTGGTTCACTCCCTGCATGACAGCTATTTTACTAGATGAACTAGTATGAAACACTGTAGACCCATATTCTAAATAAAATTGCAGCAAAACACTTCACAGATTTTAAACATACTGAAGCCATATCTGGAAGACTCCTCAGTAATCACAGTAGGTTACAATTTAAACACAAGCATTCTTCTTAGACTGGCATGAGAAGACTTGACTATTCACAATGCTTAGTAAAGAAACATCACTAGAGTAAGTCACTGGCCCTGTGGATAACATTACACTACAAACTAGCATCAATGGCTTATTTCCCMAAACGTCAAGCTTAAAAATTACTTTGCAAAACCACTGTTCAATCCCATTCAGCTAAACACACTTGGACTGGTCCAGTGTAACTTCAGTATGCACTGAACAAGAGAAATTATTCCAATTGTGTCTGGTTACCAACATACTATCCTGGCCTTAGAAGCAACTGCTTGAAGTACAAAACCAGTACTTTTAGGCAGGCTGCTGCCATTAACACATGCACAAGTTTTCCCTTGTATATGGCAGTGTGGCACTAATATCCCCCTTCACATATCCAAAACCAGACAATAAAATTCTAAAACCAGATTTTTCAGATCCCCTCTGAAATATTACCTTTTGCTGTATCATAGATCCCAAAGTAGGCAGCTCTATAGATGATGATGCCTTGGACAGAGACATTGAACCCTTGGTACAAGCCACGCACACCATCAGACTTGGTGATTTTGACTAGACAGTCCCCGAGACCAGAGAATTCTCTGTCTGCACCAGCTTTTCCAACATCAGCAGCCAAACGGGTTCTTGCAAAATCCAAGGGGTAGACAAAGCAGAGGGAAGTGGCTCCAGCTGCACCACCAGATGCCAGGTTACCAGCAAAATACCTCCAGAACTGAGTGTGCTTGTCTACACCTCCCAAAAACACTTGCTTATACTTATCCTTGAAGGCAAAATTAAGAGCTTGAGTTGGGAAGTATCTGATGACATTTGCCAAGTTTCCTCGCCAGAAGGACAGCACTCCTTGTTCCTTTGGGATACGCACTACACAATCGATGATACCCTTGTACTGCTTATCAGCAGCAATCTGTTTACTCGCATGTTGCACCTGCAAATAAAAACACAAATATTGATCACTTGCCCTTACAGGTCTATGCTGCAGCTGGGCTTAAACCTGCTTCCACTATAAAACAAAGCTGTTAATTCTGAGCGGCCATTGTTGGTGTTATAAATAAAAAGACTTAAAATTGCTTCCAAGCTTTCTCAGAAATCAGGACTTGGCAAAATGAGAACAGAAAACCATGAGCAACTTCTCTTCAGCTTCCTGAAAGAAGACTGCAGCAAGGTGGGGSCCTAGTCTCTTCTCCCAGGCAACTAGTGACAGGACAAGAGAACACAGCCTCAAGCTGTGCCAAGGAAGGTTTACAGGAAACTAAAGGAGGAATTTCTTCAAACAAAAGGTGATTAGACTTTGGAATGCACTGCCTAGGGACTGGTGAAGCAACCACACCTGGAGGTGTTCAAGACTGGACGTGACACTCAGTGCCACAGGCTACCTTAAATTAGAATACGTGGCATTAGGTTGGGCTTCATGATCTCTCTGAGGTCGTTACCAAACTGATTCTGTGAGGTACAAGGGCAAGTACAAGACAAATACATCACGACCAATACAGCGGGCATCCGGAGAGGTGCGACCCTTTACTGACAAAGGCGGCCCGTGGTGGAAATCGCCTGAGGAAGCCGCGTTAGGCGACAGAGCTGCCAGCCGGAGGGACAGGGGCAGGGGGCTAGTGAGGAGCGGCCAGAGCCGGGGCCGCTGCGAAGGTCACTCGAGTCACCTTGGGGCGCCACCGGGTCACGCCGGGCCGCGCGCGCCGGCCGCGCCCCGGCTCCGCCCCGCCCGCGGCCCAATCCTGGCCCGGGCGCGCATCACGTGAAGGCCGCCAAGATGGCGGCGGAGAGCGGCCGCCCTCCCCTCCCTGCCGTGCCCTCGGCGCCGGGAGCGGGGGCGGCAGGAAGTGACACGAGCGGCGGCCGCCCCCTCGGCCCGGCCCTCCTTCCCCTCCCCGCCCCGCATGGCGGAACCGGCTCCGGCTTCCCCGCCGCCGCTCACGCGACCTTCCCGCCGCCGGCCGCCGCCACCTCGCTCGCGCCCTTTGTCCCCGGTGGCCGCGGCCCCCGCCCCCGCCCCCGCCCGTCCCCCTGTCCTCGCCCGGCCCGGCGCCCGCGGGGGCAGACACGGGCGCCGCCCGCGTCACCCGTTCTTGTCCGCGCCGCTGACCTGGAGCAAGAGCTTGACCCGCTCGATGGGCGCCACCGCAGTCTTGCTRATGGCGGCGGCAACGCCGCCCGCCAGAAAGTCCTTGAGGAAGGAGATGGCCTGGTCCGCCATGTTCGCGCCGCGCCGGAGCCGCCGGGAAGGAAACGCTGCTGCCGCTCAAGCCG
Organism: Cardinalis cardinalis; assembly: GCA_014549065.1. NCBI lineage: Eukaryota > Metazoa > Chordata > Aves > Passeriformes > Cardinalidae > Cardinalis > Cardinalis cardinalis. The sequence continues at coordinate 5,718,694 of JACDOX010000018.1, forward strand.
AAAGGGCGGGAGTGGCCCCGCGCATGGGCTTAATGCCGGGCCGCGCCGGACACGCCCCCCCGCCCCATTGGCCATCCCGATCCGGRGGCGGGGCTTGCGACGAAAGGGCCCCACCCCCTCCCCTCGCCCTCCGCCCCGCTGCGGCGCCAGTGTCGCAGCGCCGCGTCACCCGGGACGGCCTGGCCCGCAACCGCCCCGCCACCGAGCCGTCCCCGCCACGGGCCCGCCACCGCCCCAGCCCCGCTACCGCCCCGGGCCGGCCCCGCCACCGCCCCGGCCCCGCCACCGGCCCAGTCCCCGCGGGGCAGCCTGCGGGTCCGCCGCTGCCCACACCCTTTTACCCTCACGGTCGCCTTCGCAAGCGCTCTCCCCTATCGCTTTGTGCAGCCCGCACAGCCCCGGTACCGCCCGGCACGCAGGCTCTGCAGAGGAGTCTGCACGGGCTGGAACGATGGGCGCTACTTGTATGAGGTACTACAACAGCAAATGTCAAATGCACTTGGGTGTCAAGTCTGTGGCAGACTGGCTGKAAAACTGCCCCGCGTAAAAGGGACAGGGGGTGCTGGTGACAGCATCGGAAATGAGCCAGTGTGCCCAGGTGTGTGCCAGGAAAGTCAGTGGCATCCTAGCTAAAAAGACCAGGGCAGTAATCCTGCCCCTGCACTCACCACTGGTGAAGCCACTCCTTGAGTACTGTGCACAGTTCTGAGCCCTTTAATCCAGGAAAGACAGTGAGGTGTTGGAGTGGATCCAGATAAGGGGAATGAAGCTGGTGAAGAGTCTGAAGCACAAGTTCTGTGAGAAGCGACTGAGGGAGCTGGGGCAGGTTAGCCTGGAGAAAAGGAGGCTCAGGGGTGACATTATCGCTCTCTAGAACCACCCAAATGGAGGCTGTAGCCAGGTGAGAGTTGGCCTCTTCTCCAAGGCAACCAGCAACAGGAGAAGAGGAAACAATCTTGAACTGTGCCAACTGGGGCGGGTTAGGTTCAATGTTGGAGGAATTTTTTCCCAAGAGTGGTGAGACATTGGAATGGACTGTCCAGGGAAGTGGTGTAGTCAAAGTCCCCTGGTGTCCCTAAGGAAAGAGTAGATGTGGCACTTGGTGCCATGATCTGCTGGCCTGGTTTTGGGTCAGAGGTGGTACTTGATCATCTGAGATTTCATTTCCTATATAACTGATTCTGTGATTCCGATTCTGTGAAGCTGAGTGAGCTGCTGGAGCACTGGCTTTGGGGTGTGGGTCTGTGGGCCCAGGCAGCAGTCAATAAGCAGCATAAGCAGAGGCTCTTTCTGCAGCAACTGCTGGAAGCCTGTCTAGGAGGGAGACACAGCTTTCTGCATGGGGTCCCCATGGGGCAGCAGCAGCTGTCAGGTGGAGGGGAGCAGATTTCAGGCACTGTCAGTTTTGCTCCATGCTCACCACCCTCTGGGTAATGCTGATCCATGGCATATCCTTCTTCCCAGGTTCTCACCTCCCTCCTCCTTAGCACTGCCAGTGCCAAGGGTCACATCACTGGACTTTTCTGTATGTCACTGAACTGATCCAAGACAATGGACTTAGCTGCAGTTTCCTGTGGGACAATAGAGTGACAATAGGACAGGGTGGYTCCAGCTTCTTGTATGGGCACTCAAAGTTAGATGTTGTGAAAACCTCCCCTGCAGGCTGTCACAGGAAGCACTCATGGCAGGGACTCAGGCCCTATCAAGACAGGCCTGGTTTCCATTACTAACTTTGCTAATTTTCCTGTATGCTGAAATTGATATTTTGAACCTAACTATCAAACTTATGTCTGAAATTATACGAATTCTTTCTAAAATGGGTTGAAATTGTTCTAGCTGGAGGACATTAGTTCACATCACCTGCTTTTACTTTTTGTGGGTGTTTCCAACCAAAGTCAATAAGGCCAAACCTTTTTTTTAAACAGATGACTGGTGAACCACAAAGCTGCAGTAGCAGAGGTGCCAGTAACCACTGCTTACACATGTATGTACCTTGCAGGATTTCAAAATGAGCATATCTCTCAAGAGGGCATGTTGTGAGAAGAAAAGGTGCCAGGCATAGCCTTTGTCTCTGCTCTAGTACAAGGTACTCTACTTTTTTTTTGCACACCAGAAGATCAAAAGTAAACTGTGTGCTCTTCTGAAGCATAATACAGACAGACTGAAGTGACTCCTGTGCTCACAGTGGGTTATGCACATAGGGTGTTAGAAGACCATATTCTGAACATAATTTAATAAATGCTGTGGTACATTCACTCATTTAGGGAGGCACACACAGTGTGGTAATTTTTCCTTTCAAAAAAGCTCATAACTGAATGTTAATACTCTCTTAGCACAATACCTTTCTATAAGACTGAGATTTTGTTCATGATAAAATTTTCTATTGATTTAAAAAGAACTTCATATTCTAAGACTATCGAGTATCATCAGTGTGAAGAATGAAGGTAAAAGGCACATAACTTGTAATGGGGAACTTGTTCAGTCTGTAGTTGTCATGTTCTGTTCAGCTTGGGAGCTCACCTGAATATGACTGGGGGAAATCCTTTCTTCTCCATCACCATGCTTTTTCTTCTGTTTCTTCTCCACCTTTTTTTTTTCTTCCTTATCTCATATCTGCTATCCACTTTTATAAGAGCTCACAAATTAAGCAGGGCTAAAAAGGTGTAGGATGATGTTCTTGAAACAAACTTGTTGCCCTCACATTTAATCTCAAATTACAATCACWGAGAAAACTTGTGCTTTTATATAACTGCCTTTTTTTGGAAGCCTCTCTCAAAGCAGAGCAGTCTGTCTTGACTCTCTCAGGAAGCTGCTGCTCCAGTTCTTGTTTCCAATCTTACACCATTGCAGTATCAGTTTCCAGAGTTGATTAGAGTGTGTTTATTTACAGTGGAAGGTGTAATATAAAATGATACTAAAATRGATGGTGATGGAGCATTAAAATGATACCAACTGATTAACCTCCTGGAACAGAGGCAAAGCAATATGTGCTGCTCTAAAAACTCTGSTATTCTAATTGCACCAAGTACGAAGAAAGTGACTTCTCAGCAGTGTGAATACTGCCCTTGGGCTGATGACACCATTTGTGTCCTACACATGTTGTGCAGCCACAGAATTGCTTGACTGAAGTCTAAAATAAATGTAATCAATCTTTCCCCCTTTTTAAAAGAAATACCACAAAGCTGGCATTTCTTATTGCATTTCTTGTTTATGGTATTGATGGGAAGTTGAGAATGTATTTGGATAATTACAAAACATCAAACTCAAGCATAAATCATCCAGACTACTGCTTAATACATTTTTTCTAAGTCTTAACACAGAGAATGACATCTAACARATTTCCTGTTATTCTGATTTTAACATTTTTGAATCCATGTTGTTCCAGCAAAGCTTGATATTCAGAGCCACTTCTCTCCTTTCCCTCTGTCTGCACAAGCATGTTCAAAGACTGCAGCAGAGCTGTGCTCCTGGTCTTCTTTTCATCATCCAACACCATTTCAGCCAGCAAAATTGCACAGCCTAATTTAAAAACAAACACATGCAACAGTTCTAATCCATTATCAGGCAAGAAAATTTCTGCTGCCATATAGAGGGGTGCAAACTACAAGACCTGGGTGATTTCCTTTATCATTTATGGATTTTCTCTCCTATTAAATGACTAATCCACTATTAAAGGAATAATCCACTTCTCTCACAAACCCCAGGAAATTCCCTTTCTCAGTATGGAGTGATCAAACACTCACAAGTCAAGTCACGTCTGTTTTCAAGGGAAAAGGGGATGACTTCTGTAGACTTGGCATGAGGACTATAGAAAACAGTAAGACAGGAATAGAGTTGCATCTCTTTGGGATATACTGCTGCTTCACATTCGTGTTGAAATGATGCCAAGCAGAGAGAAGAGTGGATGGCAAGCATTACAGAAGCAGAGGAGAAGTCAGCGTTTCTGTTCAATACATTCTGTACGTTATTTCTGTAGAACCTGAATTCTTTGTGGCGGGACTGACCTAAAGATGAAAGCAGAACTTAAATGATCTGATTTACAGAGTCTTCTTCTCCATATTCAGAGCTGTGAGGGGAAAGGGAAGCCAAGAAAGGGCTACTGACAAAAGCACTGTGATACATACTTGCCTTTTGGCCTGACACCAACTCAGATCAAAACAGCAGAAGCTCAGAGTGATTTTACTACCAAGTGCAGCATAACATTCATACCTTTCTGACCTTTAAGACAATCTCCTCAGAGCCATTCCAACTTGTACARCGGAGACATTCAAGAATCATCAAAAAAMTTTAAAACTTAACCCTCCTCATTCTTCATGTCAGGAAAATTTTCCTTTGTTATGTACACTGCTTAGAATCTTTTCAGTGKTAGACTATTAAATCCACTCCTTCTACCAGTCAGCAAAAGATATTCAGAGTAACTGGAAAACTTAATTTGTGTATTAGTAAGATGAGCTTATAATTCCTCAGGTGACCGGGTTGCATCACATGATTGTAGAGCACCTGAGCCTGAAACAGACCACAGGAGATCTCTAGTCCAGCCTCCCACTCAGAGCAGGGCAGCTCTGCAATCAGCTCAGCTTCTTCAGGACTGGCTTCACACATGGAAGCCTCCAAGGACAGAGATTCCACAACCTTCCTGGATCATCTTCTCCAACATTTAATTATCCTGAGAGTGCAAAGCTGTGGTACATGACCACAGACACCATGCCCAAGGGACTAAGGCTTAGTGTTGTGCATTAATCACAGAGTAAATGAAGGCTGGGTGCTAGCCAAACACATTCTATTCTAATTTTACAGTCAGAGACATAGTACTTAGGGGCAGAGTTTTAAAGTCTGTAAGTTACAGGTGTGCCAATGTTAGGATTTGATTGTTTCTGACTCAAACAGCTTAAAGCAGCTTAAGGAACAGCATTATGAACCTCATGAGTAACTATGAGATGAGACACATCTGATTGTCAGAATGAGTCTCCCTCAACATACAAACCTGTTAAGCTAAAAGCAAGCTTCATGTCAATGAGGAAAAGAAACATTTTAAATTTATTCATTTGACTATTTGACCTTATCTATTTTAAATGTCTGCACAGATAAGATCAGTCAAAATTCCATTCATAGAAACCTTCTGCTAAGAATTAAAAACCCCARTGTGGTAAAGTCTGACATCTCCCTGATTTTGTACACCTGAAATGCTCTGTAGGAAGCCTGTTCCTCCTAATGAATTGAGCCACTGTGGCACTTTTTCTTTACCCATTGGCCAAGGAGCAAAGTAACTCCTGATTAACTAACATCCTGGCAGATGCAACTCAACCTTCCTCATTAACCCTCTMTGATTTGCTGAGGTTGGTAATTCAGTACTGGCACAGCCTCTTGCACACTGGTTTATTGGGACTTCTGCTGTACAAGCAACAGGCAAAAACCTCACAACTGATAGAAAGMAAGCTAGTTTGAAAGTGTAACTTTAATTTCCAGAAAGGCTTCCATTACACTTTGAAAAGAAAAAATAAATATCGGTAAAGTATCAGGAAGGAAACAAACATTAGGAGAGGTGACATTTGTGACAAATTACTTGAASAGATGGGATACAGTATGCAGTTCTCCAATTAAAGACTGAAGCATGAAGAAACTTTTATTTTTTTAAATTTTCATACAAGGTTATACATAAATCCTACAACTCATCTCAATTAATGAGACAGAAAGCATATATGGCCATTCARCCATATTCAGAAAACCCCAGAAGTGACAGCAAGCAATATGAGCAGCTCTCAGCTGCAGCCTGTGCAGGTACATACTGTGGCTGGAGGCCAGAGGCTGCTGAAGTTCCTCTGTGACACTACAGCTAGTGTAGGAGCATGTTTGAGATTTGTCCTGTTTTCTCTTTTGCTTGTAGAAGAAGTGCTTTAAAAGACTATGTATGAGATGTTTTTGAGCAAAGTCCCACACAGCAGTGAAAAAGAGGACTATCATCCCCAAATTCAGGCAGATCTTACAATATTTTTTTTATTTCTGATAAAAATTAGTAGTAACCACTGAATACACTGCAGAGGGAGAACTCTMTTTAATTTTATGGCCCAAGAWAACTAAGATATTGATGTACCTCAGWACAAGCTTGCAGTTTTAACCTGACATGCTATACACAGCTATGCCAAGTCTAAGCTTAATACAGTATTCAGAGGAACCGGACATTAAGGTATTTCACATGCAGGAGTTTCAGCCTGCCCCAGATGCTTTTTAAAATGCACAGAATTCACTCTAGCAGAAGCTGCATTTCAACTTGTATCCAAGGCCTGTAACAGCTATGCTTCAGACAAAGGGCCRGAATGATCCTCAACTAACCAATAGGAGCTGGTTGATGATGGGTATATTGCAAAAGGGGTGAATATTCAGCATCCCAGATTGGCTGTGRGCACTCTACAGTGACAGATTCTTCTTGAAGCACAGAACAGCATCTAATAAGTTTCCTGTGATCTTAATCTGTACATCTGTGAATCCRTATTTCTCCAGTAGCTGTTTATATTCTGAGCTGCTTCTCTGCTTGCCTTCAGTCATACTGAGGGATTGTAGCACAGCTACTAAAGGGCACGTCTTCTGTTCATCAAGCACAGTTTCTGCCACTAGCAAGGCACTTCCTGCATTTCCAAAACAACCAAAAGTGGTTCTGTTTAAGTTCAACTTTAAAGTGTTTCTTCAGAGACAATTACAGAAGTCCCCTTMGATTGATTTTTTAATGGTCTTCTGTGCAAATTAGTGAGTGAAAGTTTACTTTCAGCGATCTCTTCCTGGAAGCAACCATTTAATTGTTAAAAAGAAGGGAGAGTTTAGAGCACTGTCTCCAGAAGTTCAGATCACTTCCTGCCTATGTTCTTAAACTCAGCCTTGCTTTCATTTGAACCAAACTCCTATAAGCATCTGTCATAACCCAAACTTCACATAAAATTAAGGCAGTCACCCAAAATTTTCTTTCATAATTTATAACCAGGATTATAGTTTATGGGCTAGGTCTTATTTTGCATCCTCTCTTCTGAAACAAATGTCAGACCTACACTTGCATTAAGGAATCAGGCTTTTCTGCTCTTTGTCTTCTTTGATCTTTAATACTGCCTGAATATGAGTCAGCAGTGTGCCTTGGCAGTCTAAAGGGACAGCCATGTTCTGGGGTGCATCCAAGCACAGGATCACTAAATTCTGTGATTCAGTCAGATGATCACTAAACAGGTGATTGTCTCACTCTACTCTGTGCTGGTACAGCCTTGCCTTGAGTACTGTGTGCAGTTTTGGGCACCACAATATTAAAAATATATACATATATATATATATATATCAGGCTATTAGAGACCATCCAAAGGAGGGCCACAAAGATGGTGACGGGTCTCAAGGGAAAGCCTTTTAAGGAGCAGCTGAGGTCACTTGCTTTGTTCAGCCTGGAGTAGACTGATGGAAGACCTCTTTGTGGTCCTCAACATCCTCATGAGCGGTAATGGAGGGCAAGTACTGATCTTTTCACTCTTGTGATCAGTGACATGACTCGGAAACAGCATGAAGCTGGGTCAGGGGAGGTTTAGTTTGGGTATCAGGAAAAGACTTCTCATCCAGGGGATGGCTGGGCACTGGAACTGGGAAGTGGTCACAGYACCAAGACTGTCTGAGTTCAAGGGGTGTTTGGACAATGTTCTCAGGCACATGGTGTGACCCCTGGGGCATCCTGCATAGGGCTAGAGGTCAGACTTGAGGATCCTGATGGGTCCCTTTCAACCCAGCATATTCTTTGATTCTGTGTGTAATTTTGGGTGCCTCGGTGTATGTGACCAAGATGGTGGAGGGCCATGAGGCCAAAATTCATGAGGGGCAGCTGAGGTCCCCTGATCTGTTCAGACTGGAGAACAGAGGGCTGAGGTGTGACTTCATCACCATGTACAACTTCCTCAAAGGGAGCAGCAGAGGGGAAGGTGCTGATCTCCTCCCTCTGGTGAACCACTGACAGGACACAAGAAAATGCAATGAAGCATCAGGGAAAGTTCAGATGGGACATTTGGAAAAGATTTTTCACCCAGATGGTGGCAGGCACTGAAACAGGCTCCCCAGGGAAGTGATCACAGCACCAAACCTGCTGGAGTTCAAGGATCATCTGGATGACATTCTTAAGTCATTTGAACTAGTTTTAGTTAAGCCTTCAAGAAACAAGGAGTTCAGTTTGATGATTCTTATGGGTCACTTCCAACTTGAGATACTCTGATGATTCTATGATTCAAACGTAGTAGAAAGTCAAAGAGGCTGTATATTTCTCAGGGTATGTATGCATAAGGTAGTACTGAACTTCAGCCAGTTTACCATATTCTGGACACTACTGAGATAGCAAAACAAAAGCAAAACTAACTGCTACTTCTTRATTTACCCAAAGGAACTTTAGTTAGGCTAATTTTATGTATAGAAATAAGCACATGCTTACTTAATTGATGATACAGGGCTTAGTAAGAAAGACTGGGCATGACAGAGACTGGGGATATGATACAGTTGTATGTGAAGCCTGCAACTATAGTAAAAGCTTATTATATAGAGTTTTATTTGCAGCTTTGTTTCCTTCTTTTTCTTAGTAGGTATTATCATAATGCAAGCCTACACATTCAGGCAAAAGCTACTATGATTGAACAAAAATATCCTAAGTTCATACTAGAAAAGAATTAGTCAGTGCTCATTAAAGGTACATTAACATGCACCTTAAAGTTCACAAGATGAAAAAAACATACCTGGTCTGCAAACAGCTGATATCTTGCTTAACAGCACGTGCATCTTTTCATCAGCCCAGTCATGAATAACACGTGAAAGRATGTAAAGATCTGCTTCTGGAAGATTATCCTTGAAGAAGTCACCTGTTGGAAAACAGAGTTAGTACATTCCTATAGAAACCACAGAATACATACTGCAAAAACAAGGTGTTTCAGCAGAGCACAAAAGTAACAAGAATGAACAGGTACAGTATGCCCTGATTTGCAGATAAGGAAAGTGTAGTTAAAGAGCAGATCACAGGCAAGAACTGTCTAACAAAAAATGGAGAGCAAACATAAAGCAAGGAAGGAGACAAAGTTCTTTGTAGTCACCATTTTGAACTTTTCTAGAAATGAAATACCTCAGACAAGCACAGACAAGCAGCTTCTGCTTCCAGTGGTATTCAAAAATTCATACCTACTTAGCCACATTCTCCAAGCATTTTTTATCCCCACAGTCTTGAAAAATACTATGTTCCCATTTAGCATGGGTGAACCTATACTGCCTTGTACTAAGATATGTTTGGGGTTGGAGCAGCAGCAAAAGAGCCTGTTTGTGCTCAAAGACAGAGAAACTAGAAAAATGATCATGTGCTACATTTACCTGACACAAATGTCACTGGAGCAGTGTGCTGTCCTGAAGGCTGAAAGTAAGAGGTGTTTGCAATGACTTCTGGAAGGTCAAATACTGTGACCTTGAGATTTGGGTATACTTTTACTAATTCATAAGCCAGAGCTCCAGTGCAACCTGTTAAGAGTTTAAAGAAGCCAACTCAATTATTTTCTCCCAGAATTTGCAGACATTTTTAAAGACAAGGCTGTATATAACATTGTGAAATAGAGACATCCAATCAGAACCAGAGGTAGACAGCTCAACAGTGAACATGGGCAACAAGACTTCTTGGTTGATAGAGCAAGTTTTAAAGCTTGTGRAATGCAGGCATGACTCCTTACTGACACAGAATTGCAAATGTGACCTTTGATATCAGTACCTCAGGATTTTTCTGCGGTGTATCAAAACGTAAATGAAAAGGCAAATACTTCTATTTGCTGGAGAAGAACACCTCTAACTGTTTAGCATTTACAAAGCACTGATACATGAAATTTGACATTCTCCAGCATAGTAAAGATTGTGAAATTCTGGAGTCTCTGCACAAGTGGCAACAGTTGTACCAGTATTGGGGTAATTTCTCTGAGATGCTGTCCACCTCCTCAGGCACTAAATAAATTATTCTTCCTTCAGTGGATCTTTCCCTATATAATAACACTTCYTCTGTGCAGCTCCAACCACAGAGTTTCCTTTAAAAAAAAAGGAATGCTAAAAAGCAGAGTTTCTTCAGGTATATCACTGGTCTTCAACATTTTGATGGACATATTAGATATTAATAACTACAACAATACACGAAACAAACCCATTAGAAAAGAATCAAAACTTTTGTTTTAGCAGTGCAGTGTTTCAAGTTTGACACACCCCAGTAGTGGTGGTTCACTACTTGCATTACTTTTGAAKATCTTGGATGTGCCTAAGGAGAGCAACAACACTGCTGAAAATGGCACTCTCACCTCAATGCTGTATCACCTGAGCCACTATCTTATTTTCTGCCTTGAACTGTGTAACTGATTGAGACAAACATTCACTTATCTTGAGCTATTCTAATACCATTTAGGTAACTCTGCTTTCAATTAGCTGCACTGCTCTTTAATCCTAACATTGCAGTATCAGAAAAACAACAGTACATAATATTACTGCAGTTCTAGTAAAAATATAGGTCTTTTAAGTAATAAAATGTAGAACTGAAATCAAGCTTTTCCCTTTAATTTGTATACAAGCTTAAGTACAAGCAATACCTCCTAAATCACAAGCAGATTTAAACTGTGAAAGATCAAACGCTGTAGCCACATCTCTTGCTGTCAGGTGAGCAATGCTGTGCATGGCAGCCATAAAACGTTGCTTTACCTCCTGGYTGTGATAATAGTCCTAAAAAGGGGGGAAAGCAGCATAATTAAAGTTTATTTTCAGAGTTAATTAAAACTAGGTACAACCAAGGCAGTAGGTGAACATCAGAATTCCCARAATGAAAAGGTCCATTAAAATTGCCACTGACTATTCCCCTCATCCAAATCCTTTGCTGTAGTGATAAGCAGATTTTTGCATCCTCTCAAGAATTCTGATCCCATAGACACCTTGAAAGGACAGATTTACGAGAATGAAATAAAAATTCTAGTGCTCCTTCTTGATATCCTCAAAAATTGCTTTCATTTCACTCAAACATGTATTCTCCCATGTTGGAAAAATAACCAGATAATTGGACCATACCATAAATCAGAAATGTTGAAGATAATTCTGTTTTTTTTTTGATTAGGGAACAAGCAAGTATTCAGTCACAGAATCTGATGCCTTTACCTTTTCAAGGACACAAACACACAAATCCCTTTACCTTTCACCTTTGTACAGATTTCACCAGTTATAGCTGGCTTTGCATCTACCATGAAGTGGCAGTATCTCCAGGCTGTGGTGTGCATAGTGCCGTAGGCAGCCCATAGATTCTGCTCAGGCACACCATCCTGTACACATATGGAGCCCAGGTCCAACTTGGACACAAGCATCACCCAAGCAAAGTTGATAACCCAGATGTTTAACAAAGGATGAGCTCCAGTGGTTAATTAAACCACTTAATTTGTATATAAATTTAGACATGTACTCCAACAGCTATCCTAAAGCAAAGTATCTTAACTCCCTTTAAAGACCCTTTGAATGATTTCCAATGGAGTTTTAGCCCTCCAGTTATTTAAGTACTAACATGAAGCTGGCAGAGCTTTTAAGTCTCCAAAGTCCTTACTTTGTTCCATTGACTATACATGAGGGATGTAGACATCTCCTGAAGGAGACTGCCTTCATCACCATCTTGAAGTTTAATACAAATTAAGGACCTCAGGATGTAGTCTGAAGTACAATTTAAGCCAGCAGTGCTGTCAAAGACATTCTCCTGCTCACACTAGCAGCTCTCTGCTTACACAGACACAAATATTTATGCCTCTCAACCTGCTTCACCAGATGGGTAACTGACAAGTTAGGCTAGTTACACCCCTAAGTGATTCTCCAGTCTGATCACATCCACTTGGGCTAGGATTGGGAAAGGAATACCACAGATTGAAACAGAGGGCAGAAGGATTACAATTTTATCAGTATTAGATATCAGCTTGAAGCTTATATAAAACTACAAAACTTCATAAAGGAGATTAGATCCCTTCTCCACTGCATCAACACAGACCAGGCTTTGACTACACAGCACAGCCTAAACTGGATGCACATCACTTCAACTGACTGGCATGCATTATGGAAGGAGTACATGTGTGGTAAGGTACTATCTGGTGTTATAAAAGAAACACAAAYTAATCAGGCCCAGAGGTTGTCTGAAGTGTGTCCGTGGGATGGGCAACACTTCATCTGGAGAATTTTTGTCAGCACTCAAATTTCCCAATATACTCTGTGATTGCTCCACTACTTCACAGCCTGAAGTTGAAGGGAACAGAAGCCTGGGACTGGTGAATTGCATTGTGTTTCTACCATTTCTGAGACTGACAAACTTTCTTCAGATAGCTCTATCTCCATTTGTCCCTAGATCAGTTCTGGGCTACACACAGCTGGTTTTGATACTAGTAAGAGTTTATATTACCTTAAATAGATCATCTGCTTTCTTTCCAAAGGCTCGATGATTCTGCCTGCTCCCTTCTTTGACAGCAAACTCCAAGTTTGTGAAGAGAGGCCAAAGGTGGTCATTAGAATGCATAATGTAGCCATGGAGGGAGTATTTACCATCTGAGGTCAGGTAGGTATTTGCCGAGTCTGTATTACTGTAACCTTATGGGAAGAACACAGTTATAACCAGTTTTGTTTCAGTACTTTGCAACTGCTGTTTAAAATCTGAAGGCATGTTTCCCTGCATAAATAACCAGTAAATCCTAATCTTATGATCTATTACTAAAAATTTTGCACAGAAAGTAATTCTCAAAGTCTTATCATTCTTAAAGGAGCAAGTACTTAGTTTCAAAAAAGAATTTAGATGCTGGAAAATATAGATACACACTGATTTATTTTTTATTTTAAACCAGAGTACCTCAGTTAGATACCTAATATTCAAGGGACAGTATTCGAAGTTCCTCATTCTTGACTGTATTTTTGTTTAGATTATGGCTGCTTCTTCCCTGAATTCAAGCTTTCTCTGTTTTGTCTTTAGATCTTTTTCATTTGTCTTGTCCTCTAACAGAGTTAAAAAGACTCCTTTATTTTCTTTTCTTCACACCTAATTAATTTCAAGTCTTACTATGTAAATGATACACATGGAAACTTAGAACTACATAGTGTTGACTGAAAAAGTTAATCCTAATACTGACTCCCTCATTTACATACACATTCATGGACTGTTCCAGTTAGGAGCACTAAAATTTATGTTGTTCTCCACAAAGAGGGACAGATTGCAGAACTCTCCTTATTAAAAGCTTGATCCTCTGCTGAAGACTGACCGCACTGCTGAGCAGAAAATGGATTTTCACAATCATTTTAGACAGAAACACAGAATCTCTTCAAAGGAAAAGCCTTCTAAGGTTATCAAGTACAACCTTTAACCCAGCACTGTTAAGTTCACCACTTAACCAGGTTCCCAAGTACCACATCTACACACCTTTTAAATACCTCTAGGGATGGTGAGGCAGCCACTTCCCTGGGCAGTCTGTTCCAATGCTTGGCCATCCTTTCAGGGAAGAAATTTTTCCTAATATTCAATCTAAATCTCCCCTGGCATACCTTGAGGCTGTTTCCTCTTATCCTGCTGTTAGTTACTTTTGAAAAGAGACCATCTCCCACCTGACTACATCCTCACACATAGTTGTGGAGAACATTAAGGTCTCTTCTGACCCTCCTTTGCTTCAGGTTTAACACCCCCAGCTTCCTCAGCCACTCCTCACCAGACTTACACTACAGCCCCTTCATCAGCTCCATTACCCTTCTCTGGACACACTGCAGCACCTCAGTGTCTCTTGTCATTGAGGGGCTCAAAACTGAACACAGGATTCAAGCTGTGGCCTCACCAGTGCTGAGCACAGGGGCACAGTCACTGCCCTGCTCCTGCGGGCCACACCACTGCTGACATAGGCCAGGATGCTCACTGGTCACCTGGGCACACACTGGCTCATGTTCAGCTGCTCCTGAACACCACCAGGTCCTTTTCCACCGGGCAGCTTTCCAGCCAACTTCCCCCCAGCCTGTAGTGCGCTGCATGGGCTTGGTGTGACTCAAGTACAGATAACAGATCTGAGCTATTACACTGCTCCCTGTGACTGTCCATGCAATCTTTTCTTAGATATTTGGTCAGTATTATGTCCAGAGAGCAAAAACAATCTAAGGTTTCCATGAAGGAGACTTGAAYGTGTTCATTACATAAAGCCTTCCCCCACATGAAACAATTCCAGCTACTAATAATGAAAGCAAAGGAATCCATTCCCTCTGCCCCAAATCCAAGTTACCCACAACATCAAGTCAGAACCTGTGACCTTAAAAGCATCTCTTCCAGTCCTGCCTGTCTTTTGGTATATACAGCTGCAGGGAAGGTAAATTAATCACCTTGTGGTGTTTTCTCCAGTAATCCAAGAGAAGCACATGCATCAAGGAGTCTTTCAGTTCCACATACAGAGGTTCCAACATCATTTGCAATATCCACAGCCTTCGCTGGACCTTTATCTTTCAGATGATCAAATATCTTCAGCTTAGAGGCTACAAACAGAGCCTATGTGTAGGTAAGAAATTGTTATCATGCTGTGTTTAAAAGACTGCAATCAGAAAACAGAAGAATTATATTGTTTGCCTAAAATTATTCTACACAACTACTGTTAAACTACTGCAACACAATCTAGCAAATCCCCTAAAAATTACTCCCTTCTTTCTCAGASGGTTTCAGTATCTTGGCCAAGTAACAGAACTTTTAACAATGGTGTTTGGGAGAGAAGGGAACTCATAGTATTCTGGAATGCAGCCTACAAATTTTGTATGAAGACACACTTATTTTGAGATATTTATTTATTTAAAGATACACTCTTTATTGAGATATTTAGCACTTCCCCATCTATATGGCTGTTTGAKGTAATGGAACATTCTTAAGCATATGAACCAATTCCAAAATTTGATAATAAAAATTATTATTCAGTAATAATGGAAAATTAAATTTGGTATACCCAAAGCAAAAGGAACTCAAAACTCTCCACTAAGATAGTGTAACAGCTTCAGTTGCTAAAATACAGGTCTTTATTAAAATTAAAGAAGAAACCCAAAAAGAATAAAACTTCATAGGACAACTGTACTACAGGCACACCTTAACAGGATGTGTACACATGGAATGGGGACAAAAAATCAGCAAGTGCTTCATGGTCAAGAAAAGCTCATGGGCAATGGCTGCCTTAAATTGAAAGCCTTAGCTGAACCTTTTTCAAGATATGCTAAGTAAACCAGAGAGTAAAGTTAATGAAATATAGTAATATAATACATCTCCATTCAAAATTAATTTGTAATTCTATAGTTGCTGTATTCTGAAGCAGCTAAAACACCTAAAACCRAGGAACTTTTGGAGAGCATAACAGTGGAGGCAAATGCAGCAATCACAGAATCTATTTCTTTACAACTGCAAGCAACTATAATGAAATTTACATCTAAAGATAATTAAGGAAAGAAGGGCCTTGACATTTGCTTAATAAAAATCAAAGGGAGAAAAAGAGATGAACTTTGAGAGGTAGGTCTGCTACTGCCTGTACTTATATTCTATAATCTTCACATCCTTTTATTCTGTTTTATAACAACTTTGTTATTCTAATAAGAACACATAGCTGGGATTTATTATAATCCAGGCTTTTACAATAGTGAGCCAATTACACCTAGTTTACAACCAGATTCTGAGACCTGCCCAGTCTTTGGATTCATACCAACTGGAAACCATTAGAACAGGAAAAAGAAGGTGAGAGGATAAGGCAAAAAACTTGGCTGATCAACCCATTCAGCCAAAAAAAAAAAAGAAAAGGAATTAAAGAAAAAACATAAAAGATCTGAGTACAGAWCAGACCATGTAAATTTGGAACATAGTGAACTTCAAAGTTTTTAAMTTTCAAGTATTTAACGCTGATCTCCTCCTGTTCTGCAACAGAGTGCTTCAGAAGAAAACGGCAATACCTTCACCTGTAGGAGATTTTACTCTGCTTTATAAAGTTCTTGAAGTGACACCCAAGAATCAAAATGAAAAAAACTTGAGTTTTGGTGGAAATAAATGTTTTTGTGTACTTATACCTATTCTGCAAATGGAAACATGATGAGTTTTGTCAGATCACAATTCATCACTACTGGCAACTAATTTTACAAAGATCCATTTAGTGGGGAGAAAAATCCCACTAGTTCAACACGTGATTCAGTACTTCATACTATTGACTTTACACTGGAGTAGTGAGAAAGTAAAGTTGTTCCTTTTGTTTCCAGCCTCCACTGTCTTTCACTGCACAAAACTATTCAGCATCCCATCACTGCAAACAGTATAAGTAATGTACAGCCACATGCTGATGATTATCCATATTTATTTTTACTTAAATTGAAGAAATGCTAAGCATCATTTCACCCATTCAAATATGTCACTCCCCATAGGTACACAAGAAGTTCACAAATGCAGCACCCTCAAAGCCACTTTATTCCAAACCTCTCAGGACAGCTTTGTATGCCTACGAGCAGCACGCCCACAGAACCACATGATCACACTACAGTCTTCCTTCAGAGCTGAGCACAAATCTCCACTGTTTCAGCAAAACTATTGTTCACTGTCTGGTGTGCCCCCCTCCATTCACCTCAAAGTTGCTGGATCTTTAGCTCCAAGTTTGCATTTCACTGCCACATTAGCACTTTTTTCCCACATCTTCCTAAAACACAAATAACTTGGAGACCAGTGATCTATTAGAATGATCACTGTTCATTTCTTCTTCCTCTTCTTCACTATTATCTTTCCCACACTGGAACTATGTAGAAAATCTGGGAGTACTTAAAATGTCCAGCTATGCATCTTATCACGCCTGGCTGAAACACAGAGCATGTGACCTTTTTTGTGAGCTGTTATGAGTATGCTTCTATCAGATACAGCATGGATATTATCAGTTAAACACATCCAGAACATGAAAYGGTTATTAAAAAATAATATTCTAAAGAGGCAATAAAAAATTAAGATCATTCTAATGCAAAGCCTTAAAAGTTAAAAAGGAAATATAATATATACAATTCTTGTCACAGTTGTAAGTCAGATGAGTTAACCACATTAAATGTTTTTTGGTTTTTTTTTTGAAGAGTACATAATTCCAGTTGGTTGTGTTCTTCAATCAGTAAGAAAAGAGAAAAATCGGCAACTTTTCCCTCTCAAGGGATAAAATTATCCTACAGGTAACTGAAATTTCATAGGACACATAAAAATACAAAAAGACAAACCCAGCAATGCTTGCACTGCACCAAAAATCTCAGCTATCTTAAGATTCTCCAGAAGTCAGTGGTCCTTTTTTACCAATTATTAATACATTCCTTCCCCAGCTGAAGTATTTCACAATACCTGTTACATACTGAAGTCCAGTGAAACAAATGTATGAGACAACAATGTAATGAGTAGCTTTATTTTTTTCCCTTACCTTTGAAGCTCTAAAACCATCCACCAGCTCTAGAATTTTGGATGGAAGTTTTGATGCACTCTGTGACACTCCATTTTGATTTTCCAAAGGTACTGTAAAACCAGTTCTGACAGCAGAAGTGTTTTCAGAAGTGTAAGCAGCTCCTGAGGAATGCATCCCACTGCRGTCCAACTTACTAGCAACTTTGTGCTCTGTGAAATTTGAAGATTCTCCATCGCTTAGGTTCTCAAAAGTGTCCACAGAAGGGATAGAGTCATACTTTTTATGTTGTATGTTATGTTTAGAGGGCGGATAGTACAATTCTGCTAGCTTTTTGCAAAAGTGATTCAGAGGAAATCCCACCACATTCAAGAAGTCTCCATGGACATACTCAACTAACATCCCACCAAGGGCCTGGATACCATATCCACCAGCCTTGTCCCTGAGAAAGAGAAAGCAAAACCAACAAAGATCTAATTAAGGTTAAGAGCAGAGATATCACAGAACATTAATAATACACCAGAACTGCAGAGGCTGGAATAAAGATTAGTGTACCTAAGTTACAGGCAGATTAAATCTATTAGGAAGGCTCAACACTTCAATTTGTAAATAACAAGATAAATATAAGGATCAGTATTTCTACTAAGGGTGAGGAGCCAAAGGTCTTGATGCTTCAGACAGTGCAAGTGCAACAGTCACCTAAGCAGCAGGTGACTGCAGTCAGTGTGTTGTTATAGGTTACCAAGTTGTGGCTACCAAAAAGGTAACAGTGTCACCAAGAGCAACAGTGTCCCCGGGTCACCAGATGCATAATGACCCTCACCCAATTCCACAAGAGACTGGAAAGCCTTTAGGTCCCAAAGGAGCTCAATAAAGATGACCTTTTAGAACTCAAATTATTACAGAATGCATCTTGCAGATCTCAGTCATAGGAATATCTAAAATAAGGATTGGGAAGACAGGACTTCCTTGGTAAAGAGCAACCTATTCAAAGATCCACTACTCTATTTAGCCCTATCCATCCATCTCTTGTGCAACCATCTGAGACAGAATAGAGTTGTGGTTCACAACACTCTGCTCTTAGATGTCATGGTAATACCAGTAATTTGGCATGGGAATGTACAAGCACAGAAACTAACCCTGGAAATCTAATTTGTCTTTAGGTGTAATTATGCAAATTCCACAGATTGGAATGGAAATATGTACAAGTCAGATAAGCCACAGGAGATCCAACAATTTTACTGTTCTCATACAAGGAACAAGGCAGTTAAAAGCCTGTCTCCTACATAACAGCAGAATCTGAAAGCCTACGTCAGCAAGCTTAGAAATCAAAGGTCAGTCAGTCTCAGATCTATTAACTTAAGGTAGTATGGAATTACACAAACTGCTTGAGAAAGAAGGTCATTACACAAAAAATACTATCGCTAATTTTTTCATCTTAGCTTTGATCAGAAACATCTCTTTATTTTTAGTACTTACCTCTGGATTTCCTTTCTAAATAGCATGCTAAAACRATGAGAGGAATCAGTATACCAGCAAGGAGGATTTTCTGAATTGCTATAAATTGTGGAATAGGAATTTTCCTTTAATCTTGCATTGTCAGCACTACCTTCTAACTTTGTCATTGTTTAAATTATTTTTTCTTTTATAACATTCTTATGATTTACATCAACTTCATTAGGAATATTATAGAGACTAAAATGTCTTCTGATTTTTCAATGAAGTTATAGTTATTTTGGTATATACTTACAGGTAGGGAAAAACATTATAACCATCAAAAGCAGCAGTATCATACTCTCAGCAAGAATATTAACAGAAATTGCTACATATTTATTTTTCTACAACACTTTATGTTCTGGATTGGATCCTGAAAAGAACTTTTATATTCTATACTTTATTTTCTTCACAGTAAAATGTCAAACTGTAGAGTTGAAGGCTCTGTCATCACCTTGTTCCCAGACTGCAGAAGAGTCCTTTGGTTTCACTGTCATCAGAGGAGAGCTACTAAAACCACATCAGTTTTCAGGCTAGCAGTTGTAAGCAGAGACAGATAAAGTAGTTCATAAGGGAAAGATTACAAAATAAAAAGCTAGGTCAAAGTCTACTCATTATACAAGCCCAAAATAGTGAGGATTACTGTGGTACAGCCTTCTTTCTACAGATACACAGAAAAAGAAAGGAAAGAGACAGGGCTTGCAAGAAGAAAATCCTCGCTTAGAAAGAGGAAGAGGAATAAAACAAAAAGCAAAACATCTTTCTGAAGCCAAAATTTGAGGTTTTTATAGCCTCATCACAGACTACCTTGAGACAGCAATTTCCCCTCCTTCCTTACCCATACTTTACATCAGCTATGTATTTCTGGTATTACTCTGTCACTAGTGATTGACTTAAATACTATATACCGATTTTCTTCCTCAGTCCCATCAAGAACCACCACTGTCATCTTCCTGTCACCTCCCAAGAGATGACAAGATTATTTCAGATTCCTGTAACTGGAAGTGGATGAAGRAAGGTGCAATAAAGTATTGCACATCTGGGTATGGACCCTACTGCACATGGTACACTTTTTCTTGCTAGTAAAACAACTCAATTTAATCCTCAAGAGAGCTAGTCATTTTCCTTTGATTTTTTCATGTGATTATCAAGTCTTGTATTATTTCAAAAAATTATTTTGCCATGTAAATAAAAAAAAAGAGAAGGAATGGTCACTTTTTGTTTAGAAAAACCTATATGCATAGAATTGTGTAACCTGTATGAGTGGACATGGAGGAAGGAACAAAATGACCAAAAAACCAGTGCTGTGAGATATTTTTCTTTACTGAATTTTGCAAAATTTACAGGACACTGTGTTTAGTAGTTCCTTTGCAAAGTCAGAACAAGTGCTTTCTATTATATAAACATAATAGGAACATACACACACAGGATTATATAAACAAAGATCAATTTGCTTCAGCCTCAGAGAATAATAAAAAATACATTCTCTGAACCTTTGGTCCTTGAGAAACCCTTGATGTCACATTCCTTTTCTAGGAGATTGAACAGAACAACCCAGCACTGCTCGTGAGCCATTTTGGTGCAGCAAAGTACTGCTAAAGATATTTGCTTCCAGAGGAAATACTCAGAATATTCCAAAATAATTTTCAAGCTCACATTCTTTCTAAAAATCCATCGTAATTTCTCCTTCAAGCTGCAGCTTTATGGCCTGCTAAATCTAAACATCGTACTAACTAGCATAGTAAACATCACCTTCCAAAAACCTATGTAGGAACTTACTACAAGCTGCAGTCTTGCCAAAACATTCTCTCCATATAATCCAATTTAAAAATCAGTTTATTCAATGAGCTGTGAACCTTACATGTTCACAAAGTACGCCTCATTTACACATAATCACTGAAGTATATCCAAAGTCCACAGTGCTTTCTTTTCCCCAGTAAAATGTGGCTTTATTGTTTTATAGCACAACTGAGTTTAAAAACCACCACAATTTCTTACATGGTCATAATTGAAGCTACAGGGACAAAAGTTCACATCAGGTCACCTGATATGCAGTCCATAGTGCTAACTATGCCTTCAGGCAGGCCCAGCTAACACAAAGGGAAGACAAATTCCTTTCCCTTGTTGCCTCCAAATAAGTACTTTTTTTTTTAAAGCAATCTAGTAAACTTCATTTTGGGACTAGTAATTAGGCATTCTGTTCTCATCCTATTTCTTCCATGGAATAACTGTTGTCTGGTATATTGTTTTCGCAAATGTTGCCTATATAGATCAATAACTATATTACCAGTGTAGCACAAACACAAACTGAAGGACAACTTTGACACAGCAACACACACAAACTGTGTATTCACTTTTCACAAGGATAAGTAAAAACTAAGCTGGTGTTCCTTGCATTAGAGCTGTGATTTTGATAAACTAAATACACCAAGTTCTAGCTTTCTCCCAATACAGTTCCATGACGCCCTGATTATCCAACACTAACTCTTTTCATCTGTTTGTAATGAACTATGCATTGTCTTGGGCACTGAAGATATCCTAATGCCTCTGCCAACAGAAAGGTAATTGTATATTGCACAAGTGCTTGCTTAATCCAGAGTATTTCAAGTCTTCACTTTTCAAACTCATTAGGGAGTCTAAAAAGGTAGCTCACTTTCACTGGAGAAATGATAGCTTTATACAAGAACAAAAGAATAGTGCCCTTGCATCACCGATACTATCATTTCTCATACACACAGAACAAAATTTCACAGAACACAGGACGRTGTTTTACTCTGGTTTAACAATGTACCCTAAGGCCTATTCTCAGGTGTTTCGCGGTGGCATCAAGGTCTTACTTACATTGGCTCCCCACTGTGAATGTACTCCCATAAGAGCTCTTCAGACAGCTCAGAAAATTTTACTTTAGTCTCTTCATAGAAATCGGTGATTTCCATCTCTAGCTGATTGTCTACAGAAAGAAAAAGGTCTTATTAGAAACCRGAATTGTAGTTTAGAGAGCATAACATCTAGGTTGTATTTCTTAATCATCTGACAATTTTGCTTGAGAAAAATTAAATATATTGCACAGATGTATGTCTTCAGGGACAGTAGATTCAACTTTCCCAAACCTCTGCAGTCCCGTCTCAGGGATTACAGACTGCTCTTCCTGTACGGGCTATACTCTTAAATTAACAATGGTTACACAAAGCTATTTATGGAGGCTGGCATGCACATCCAAAAGAAGGTTACAGCCACCCTTTCAACTTTATGAGCGTTGTCAAAGAACTCTTAACAACATATCAGAGTTCAACATGTAGCTGTCATAAAAGTGGGTATGCGCAGCTGCACCTGCACTTCAGACTTGGGTATCCAGCAGTCCCATCAAGAACCACCACCATCATCTTCCTACCATCTCTGAAGAGATAACAATACTATTTCAGACTTCTGTAGCTGGAAGTGGATGAGGGAAGGTGCAATAAAGTACTGCAGACCTGGGTATGGACCCTGCTGTCACTGCAGACAGAGGCTTTTCCAAAACATGTTTAAAAGGTAACAGCCTTGCACAGATGAGTGTGCACATTGCAGATTATTAGCTCTCTCTACACTTTTCTATAAACACAAGCACCTCCCGTTACCACAGTTCTGGTAGCAGTGGAAATGCTTGAGGAGGAGTAAGAAATCCCCACAGTACAGACCAAAGGAAGAATGCTAACCAATTTCTAACAGTGATAGTGTGAAGTCCAAACAAAATAAGAAAATTGGTGCATATGAAGACAGATTACCACATCTTTCAGTATTGATTAACAAATTCTAGTAAAAAAATTTCATCTGTAGCAATTTAAAAAGGACATTGTAATTATAAACTGTAAATACAGTTTATAGTAATTCCACAAAACTGTTCTATTGATTGCATCTCTTGGGGAATCTACAGACTAAAGATATATTGCTATTCATCTGACTGTGATGCAATTCAAATTTGTACCCTTCAAATGAGATGTGCTGTTATACTATCACTACTACAGCTGGGTGCACTTAACCTTCTTCCTAGAGTAAACAGTTAAAGGCATTAATTACATTACTGYGTTGCTCACAGGAATGTGCCCTTGGTAACATGTTTTATTTCTTTTGCAGCAGCTCTCCCTCTACTGTACTAGCATATTAGCAGTACTGCAATACTAACTTTAATTCCATTTTACAAGAGTTAAGAGCAACCACTTCAGAAAAGATTAAAAACTGTTAATTTGTGTACAGAAAGACTACACCCAGCAAAATGTCTGCAAAAGCTCTACTATAAGACTACTGGCACAATTATCAGACAGTGCCCTTCAAACACTTAATGGTACAGTTTCCATAAAAATGACTCACTTTCTGTTTAAATTATGCAATAAGGAACATTGGTGTATCTCTCTCTACAGCTTCTTAACAGTCTGAGGCATTAAGCCCCAATTGGTCTAAGTACAACACAGAATGAAGCTGATATRGATCACATTCAGCTCAGCCTCACAGTCTGCAGTAACTTACTTGAATTTAATTTAGACTATTCCACCACTTACACTGGCCTTTCAATTAGTCTCACAGCTTTCAGAGACAGTATTTCTGAACTCCATTGTCTTGTCGCTTTCCTTTCTGTGTGAAAACTGAATACAGGAAGAAGGTTGGCTTTTGTGGGGAGACTTTAATTTATATTTTGATAAGGTAGTTCTTGAGCAGAAAACCAATTCAGACTGTATATGAAATATTTTCATCCTGTTTCTTTACTTGTACAAGCTACCATGAAAGTAATTTTTAATAGAAATACTGAGTTGTAATAAAATGACACTTACCTTTACTGTGGCAGTGTACAATAGCCACTCCTGTGAAAACACTGTGCTCTTTCCCATTTAACCTGTCAGGGAAAAAATGCCCATTAAGCAACAGTCTTATGATATGTTCTACATGATTATATTGCCACAGCCTGAGAAGCAGACCATTACATTAATGCATCAGTCAATGGATCTCACATGCATCCTAAAGAAACAAATTTTATTTCAGTATTGCTGAAAAGATAATGGCAAAACACACACACACAGAAAACCACATAAAAAACACTACCAAAAGCTGCAGTCATTTCAAGTTTCCAAAATACCACTTGTATAAGAGTAGTCCATGGTATAAGCTCATTCACTGTACATCAGAAAAGTGACTATTTCAAATGCATTAGAAAAGGCCAGTTGGCATAAATTCTACTGTTAGAGCCATCTTCACTGAAGGCTGGCAATAAATAGCTAGATGATGTAACTCACACTAAATATGTAATAGGGAACTAGAGCATATGTTCTCATTTCATCCAGACTGGTCCCCAGAGATCCCATGGCAAGCACAGTGGAGAGGAAGAGCCCAGATTCCCTTACCCCTGGCTCTCTCCTGTAGTGGCTCCAGAGTGCCACGCTGTGGCCAATAAGTTCTGAGGACTTTATTATCTGCTGGGTAAGGAATAGATGTATAATAGCAAGGGACTGTGAATCTTTAAAGAGACTATTTAAGGAATAATCTCGTAAAGATTAGCCAGGATATTTCTGGATGAGATCAGAAGCATCTCATACGCTCTGTCCCCCACAAGATTCCACACCAAATTGTAAGGTGAAACTGTGTGAAAATTTTCATTTGAAACCTTTGATATATGCAAAGATGCATCATCTTGTCTGCCTTTTTGCCTGGAGTTCTAAAAGGCAAAATATTAAGTGCTTTTCATATCCCTAATTAAGAGCTTAACCTACTAAACTTACAACAAACAAAATGAAATCCAAAAAAATTCACATGTATCCCTTCTGTGGAACCCTTTTGAGAATCTAAGTGATGGAGAAATTGCATCTTCAAATTTTATATCTTACTTAAAACTACAGACCTTGATAGCATCCTGTAGGCATCTTGCTTATCAACTGGTTTCTCCAGAATCTGCTCATCCACAGACTAAAACAAAAAAASAGAGTGAGTATGCTGCTTTTTCTCTCTTCAGAAATTGAGGTCAGAAATCATGTTTGTATCATGATTTCAGCCAGGGCTTCAAACTTGAGTCTCTTGAGTAGAGCAAGAAGCACAGATACTTTGGTAGAACAGGTAATTTACTGTCAAGCATGGGAGTGCCATACTCTACCCTCCGATGGCTGCACCTCTCAAACAAAAGGATAATTCAACTTTTTCTGTCTCTGCGAAGATGACAGGTACAAAGTAACATCCTCCTACAAGGCACAGCACAGAACTGTTCACATGATCTGGACTTCCTGACAGACAACTCACCTGAGAAAAGAATTTCCATTACATATTAGAAGATCCAAGGCAGTATTTATGGCAGTATTAGTGTCCCCAAAACCAGCAGCAAGGCTTCTAGCTCTCAAGAGTTCAAAAATTACCTTGTTGGGAAAAAAAGCCCTAAAAGCCACATCAACACATCCCATAAAGATGTATCATAATGCAGGTATAACTTCACTGTGAAGGCAGCTTTCCAACTTAAACTTAAAGATACAAGTATTTTCTACACTTGTCATAAATTAAAATAATGCTAAATCACTAAAGACTTCTTACCACAATAGTGTCTGCTCCTATGACAATATCAGGTGTCCTCATATGCTTCTGCAAAAGCACAAGAAGGCATTTGTCAGAAGATGGAAAGAGAAGAAAATTTTTAAGACATAAGGTGAGAAAATAGCAGTTTACTGGTTTAGAAGTAGGGCTCTACACTGCCCTGAAAACAAGACGTTATTTCTCCTTTTGCACTGTTCACAAAATAGTAAACATTTATATCACCATAAAAATGAGGCTTGAGCACAACCATTCTCAAGCCACAAATTTGTCCAAATATGTTACTGATGAATAAATGCATCCGGGAAATAAAGTGCATTCTCAAAAGTCAATCTGGTCTTCAAGGTGGCAAACAATTCCTTTAAAGAAGTGCCTAGTACTTGGAAACCAGAGAATACAGCCCTAGAGGATCCAAGCAAAGTTTTACTGAAAAATAAATCCCCTTTTTTAGCTACACTTTGTTTTTCTCTTAAAAGGGAACACAACCTATTTTTTTCAAATATGAGAGGTAGTGATATATAAAAATTCCTTGCAAAACTTTCTTGACGTTAAACAGTACCTGTTCTTACAGCTAAGTTTTGATTTACCAGCATATTATAAGGCATACTGCTGTTACTTATCATAGCATGACATGAAACCTGTCTGTGTGATCATTATAATAAAACATTTATAGGGAGGCAATTCTTATAGACAAAGACTTGATGTGCTCTAAATTGTTCAATGATATCTAGAATTAGTTCTACTAATTCCTATATGAAGAAGCATTTTGAAATCCACTGAACCAGCATTATCACCAGCACAGTGTTTTGCAATAAAAGCCCAAAGTAAGTCATTTAGTGAGATGGGGTTTAAAATCCATCCTCCTATGCTGTACCATTGTCTGGAAGGTAGTTGACAGAAAACTGGGTAAGGATTGCACGGAGATCATGCAATATTTGCTTTGAAGGATGGTGACATCTGGCAACACTGTTAAAGTGTTCAACACTCCTTTTCTGCTACTAGAAGAGGATCAGCAAACACCCCTCTCTTTAAGAGCTATATTATTAAGAAAATATTACAGTCCATTTTGTGAGATTTAACCTGCTCAACTTTTAAACAGGTTCTGGTAGCAAGCCTTATGCAGCAAGCCTCTGGTGAGCCTTATGTGTTCAAACAGTGATCACAGCCAAGGGCGTAAGTCAAACACCACAGAAAGTGTAAGTTGCATCACTGGTTTTGATAACATTTAGGATACAAAATGGATGCCTTGTCTAATAGAATCTGAAATAATACCAACTTCTGCCTTCTTAAAATTAGATAGGCCAATTCTGTTTTAAAACACTCTGGGCAAAGAAAGAGTAGTTTTTTTTCTGCTTTCCTCCAGTATCTCTATACTCACAACTCCTGAGCTATTCTTGTCTCTCCTTCAGTGAAAGCTACAGCAAAGCACTGGAAGCACAYCAGTGTTTTTCTGTGGAGTCTGTCTCCACAATCAACAAATACATCAAATACCTGGAATGAGGTCAGCCACACACCTGACTGTTCAAAAAAAATATGGAATATGCATCCCACACAAGAGTAGGTATGATGCTGACAAAAGATGCAGGCCACTTCAGTTTGTGGAAAGCCTGAACTGCAGGCATTAGACTTCTGATTAGGCAATTTCAAGACACCATCTTTCACAAATGACAGGAAAACATCCATTAGCCTTCAGTGGAGAAAAAAAAACCTCAGGGATCATTTAAGCAGTGCAAGCAAATTAAGTCACAGTAACAGGCACCACCTAAAGACAAAAAGCTCATTGCAGTAATAGTAACTTACTACATGCATTCTGTTTGCTACTTCAAGAGCTTTCTGTTTTGCTGTTTCCACAGCATACTCATAAGGTGCTGTAAAAGATGACTTTTCTAGTGTTTCCTTAAACCAGGATGGAACCACCTCAAACCGCAGGCCCTGTAACACAGGAAAGTGACACAGTCAATCCAACTTCATTATAAAACATTGCTCCCAAGGCATATTAAGTAAATAGCTAATTTGACATCTGCTTTTTACACATTAACACATCTCCCCTCTCCAAACACACATGGAAAAAATCCCCCAGTGCTTCTATCAGTGCTTAGTGCATACATATTCTTTGCATACAATCTAAAACAGAACAATCAGAACTTGGAAATTGGTGTGTATATTTGATTTTGCCCTTATTTATTGGAACCTAATCACATTAGTAATTTCATTATTCTTTTCATATAAAAACTAACATTATAAGCTTACACACTACATAAACAGAGTAAAAAAATACTACTGGATTTTTAAAACTAAATTGCATAGCACTTTACCCATGCAACAGCAGTGCACATTCTTACAGGAGCTTTACTGCACTTTTTGTGTCCTTACACTCATGATAAGCACAAAACAAAATCAGACAGTTTCTGTTTGGTTTTGTCAAACAACGCCCAACTATTCTTCCAACTTTTTGCTCTAGGTTACACTTGTAGATTTACTGCACTCAGCAGGCATGTTTCTAATAACTTAGTGCATGACTGAACCTCGGTGCTTCTCCACACATCCGTATTTTGAAGCTACTTCTTCCACTTTAGTTCAACGTATCGGGAGAATTATTAAGAATGGTAATACTAAGCAAGCTAAGTTGGATAGGTAATACCCAAGTGCCACTCAAAAGCCTCCTGCAGCCCACCCAGCGAGGCCGACACGTTCCTGCGTAGGGACTGAACAGTCTCAATGACAGGTGACGGCCTCMTTTGCTCTGCACTAGTGCATTTCAGAAAGAACACATGTCCTTTACTGCCCCGCTCCCCTCCCGCTGCTCTCACGGAGCGGGCGGGCCGGGAGGCGTCGGGCCCCGGAGGCCCGGCCGCCGCTGCCCGCAGCCCCCGGCCCGTGCGAGGCCAGCGGCCGCCGGCCGCACTCACCACGTTGGTGAGGATCTCCTGCCGGCGCGGCGAGGCGCTGGCCAGCACCACCCGCTTGCTGACCAGCTTCCCCAGCACCGGGTTCAACACCATGGCGGCGGACGGCGGCCCTCAGGCTTTGCTCCGCGCTGCTCGGGGGCGGGGAGGAGGCGGCAGCGGACTGCGGCCCTCAGCTTTTGCTCCGCGCTGCTCGGGGGCGGGGAGGAGGCGGCGGCGGATTTATGTGGCGGCGGGGCCGCGGGGCGGAGCCGGGCCGGGGCGGAGAACCTCGGGGCTGGATCTCTGCGGCACGGGGTGGCCGCGTGTGGGGAATGTGGCTCGGAGGCTAACCTGCCGTGAGGGAAGGGTTGCTCTGTCCCGGTCAGCCCCTRTGCACCAGCTGACAGCAGCCTTGAAACACAGAGTCGGTCAGATTGGAAAGGACCTCTGWGATAGAATCCAACTTATGACTGAGCACCACCGATAGACCATGACACTACTCCAGCTTTTCCTTAAATACCTGAAGGGATAGTGACCCCACCTTTTCCTTGGGCATTCTATTCCAATRTCCAATCACTCCATTTGTGTAGAGATTCTTCTCTCTGTCCAACCTAAACCTTCCCTGGCACAGCTTYAGGCTGTTTCCTCTTGTCCTGTTGCTGGYTGCCTGGGAGAAGAGGCTGACCACTGCYTGGCTACAGCCWCCTTTCAGGTGGTTCTAGAGAGTGACAAAGTCCCCCTGAGCCTCCTTTTTTCCATGCTTAACAACCCCAGCTCCCTCAGCTGCTCCTCACAGGACTTGTGCTCCAGACCCTTCACCATTGCCCTTATCTGGATCCACTCCATCACCTCAATGTCCTTCTGAATGGAGGGGCACAGAACTGGACACAGTACTCGAGAGGTGGCCTCACCAGTGCTCACATCATGTGTAATGTTCCATCTCTTCTGCTCCCCTAATGCTGGCATGAAATGTGTGGGAAAGAGGTGTTATCACTTTTTCTTCACTCAAAAGGAGCCCTAACATAAGAAGGACATGAAAGTGTTGGAGCTAGTCTAGGGGAGACCATGAAGTTGATCAAAGCTGGAGTATTGGATGCCAGTGGAGCTGGATCAGAGCTCTGCTATGAGGAGGGCTGGGAAAGCTGGGGCTGTT
This sequence comes from Cardinalis cardinalis, assembly GCA_014549065.1. Taxonomy (NCBI): domain Eukaryota; kingdom Metazoa; phylum Chordata; class Aves; order Passeriformes; family Cardinalidae; genus Cardinalis; species Cardinalis cardinalis. The sequence continues at coordinate 5,748,198 of JACDOX010000018.1, forward strand.
CTGCCTGGAGAAGGTTTCATGGAGACCTTTTAGCACCTGAAGGGCAAAAACAGGGAAGTCAGAGAGGGGCTTTTCACAATGGCATGTAGTGATAGGATGAGAAGTAATGGGTACAATCTGAAAGAGGGGAAATTTAGGTTAGGCATTTGGAAGAATCTTTGAGGTCCCTTCCAACCCATACCATTCTACGATGCTGTGACTCTATCTTCATCATCACCTGTTGCATTTTCGTCAAACTTTATATATCCCCTCTTTGGCCTTTTAAATGAAAAAGTAGAAAAAGTAGTAGAAAAAGATCATAAAAACTCAGATTGYTTTCAAATAGTGTGATGCTGCAGGCTTTCTCAGTTGGCTTGGAAGAAAGTAAAATCTATCCTCTAGCATTAAAAATATGTCCAGTCATTAAAACAGCAGTTTGCATTCCATATTCAGATCTTTTGACACTTGTCTCATGGACTATGTGTCTCATTTGCGGAGCCAGGCTCTTCTTGGTGGTACCAAGCAATAGCAAGAGGCAATAGGCAGAAACTGATGCTCAGGAATTTTCACCTCAGTATGGGGAAGAAGTTTAGTGTGCAGTTGACCATGCACTGGGACAGGCTGCCCAGAGAGATTGTGGTGTCTCCCACATTGGAGATATTGAAGAACCATCTGGACACAATCCAGTGCAAGGTGCTTTAGGATGGCCCTGTTTGAACAAGGAAGTTGGACCCACTGATCCCTTCCAATTCCCATTCTGTGATTCCATGGTTTGTGTTGAGGGTTGCCAAATCTGACAGCCCAGTGGAAGTGAGACTGCCACAGCCCCAYGCCCCAGGTGCCCCCAGCAGCAGGRCTGAGCATGAGTTCCATTGCCAGCAGGCTGACATGCACACACTGCATGGCACGTCTACTTGGAGACGTGGAAACCACTTGGAGCAACATGGACAGGGACACTAAGAACTCACACAGGCACAAACACCACCAGATTCTTTATTCCCCTCTGGCTGATCAGGATGAAAAACTTTTTTGTATGCACACACATTCCCCTACCTACCTATCATATATTTGGATCCCCCAGTAGCACAGCTTGGACAGGGCTCCTGTGGCACCTGGAGGGGCTGGGACAGGGAACTCTGTTGGCCTCGTGGGGCTGCTGGGGCTCCCATCAGTCTTGGGCCTCCTGCTCCTGTCATGGTACATGGGGATCAGCCATTTGTCACCGTATCCTGACAACCTGTCAGGATGCTACAAGAATTTAAAGCTTGAACTTTGATTTYTTWAWTWTTTTTTTTTAGTGGAGATGATGACTTGAGAGCAGAATTGAAAATTTAAAGACATTTTTTCTCAAATAATTACAAAATAAAAAAAATGCAGGGAAATTATGCTGAATTGAAAACGGAAATAAAAACTTAGATTAGGTACACCTGTGAATGTAGACAGCTGTGCTCTGCATATCCATAATACTGAATRTAGTTCTGGGATATCTGGAGAGTCAGCAAGGAAAATAGGGCCTGTTTGAAAAAGGAATAGTGTATRCTTGTCAGAACAAATTCACTGTTCCTTTTTCAGAGCTGTAAAGTGTGACACCGCTCTTTGCAAATGACAGGTCTGAAAGATATTGCAGAAATGAAAGCCATAGTATCTTTCTTATGTTACCAATATAATTTTTGATGGAATAAAAGGAAGAGGATCTCATCAAGTAGCAGAAACTTATGTTTCCCAGCACACATCAGAAAAKAGTTATTCCTGTGGGAAAAAATATYACAACCCTGCAAGTTTAACATAAATGTAAATCCTAATATATGTACATCTTCAGTGTAACTGCATTACTAACCAAAGAAAGGGAAATTGCAATTGTATGGGTGTTCCTAGAACCTGGGACATTTTTCATATGCAGTCATYTTTCTATACTATGCCTTGCTTTGTGCCAAATATAAGCAAGCATAATGAACTAAAATCAGACACTCCAGAGGACGAAGATGATAATGCAAAGGTTTATATATCAAATCAACAGACCAAATTTTCTTTTCCTCATTTTATTCAGTCTTCCAGTATAGTTTGGCTCTCATAGCAACAGAGCAGTGAAGCCATGACTCCATCCCAATCTGTATGTGTCAGTAAAGGAAAGACTTGAGATGAAGGAACACCTGTTCCTGGCAGCTTCTTTTGAGAGAGAGGAACAAAGACACATTGTCTCTAGACACCTGTAGAGCCTTTAGAGATGCACCCAACATAACTCCTCTTCCTTAGGTGTGGCATCCCATTTACTCAAGAATAAAACAAGCTTGATTTGTTTCCCTTAACTGAATTCTGCTTTGCACAACAGACTCTTTGAAACTTGAACAAATAAATAGGAAATATGTGGAATTTCTATATGTTTTCCATRAAAGTTAAGAAAATGCCCAAAACTAGAGACCACCAAAAGAGGTTTTTACTTGAAGAAAATGAGATGTGGCTCTTGGATTATTATTTTTAAGGAGTGGTAATTACTAAATCTGTTATTCTGTTAAATTTACACGGCAAATGGTGATTTTGTTCATTTACAAGACAAAACCACAAACCTGTTGAAATACATATTTTCATTTGCCATCTTTATGTGTTATTTCTGCTGGTCCAAATGTCAAGCTAAAGAACCCTGTGAGAAAAGCTGAATCACATCACATAGGCTGCCACGGCTGGGAGAGGTTTGGCAGAGAGCTGTGAACTGCTCCACAGCAGCCTTGCAAGCCAGGCACAGAGAGTGTGAGGCTGCAGCAAGCTGACTGAGGGGAGATCAATGACACCAGCAGTTACCAGAAAAGTTTGTGTCGTGGCTGACTGTGCTAGTCAAAGATTAAGCTTGTCCAAGGTTGGTTATGAAACTATTGACTTTTTCAAATATCCAAAGTATTTTGAGCAGAAGCAAACAGCAGTTAAAGCTCTGAACTGCAGAGACCTCAATACTTTTGTTCTGGACTTCTCTGCTTTTCTGTCTATGCATTTACTTGGTGGCTATGACAGTAACACCTTCAAGCATGTAAAAAGCACTGTGATGATTAAGTTCTTGTGCCTACTTTTGTGTGTAATGTGATGAGTGTATTATTTGTCTGAGCTACCTGTGCAAGCACAGGGTCATCTTGTTTGGGGAACAATGCATTACCATTGTGAGGAAATTAGTGAACCCTAGGGGCTTAGCTATAAAGTTTCTRTGAAGGGAATGAGCATTTCACCTTTCACAGGGCAGCTTGACTTTTCTAGGAAAACCTCATTAATTCAAAGAACTCACACTTATGTTTTTCAATGAACCTTTTTCTGTTACTGAAATCCTTGCCATGGTACAATGTGTCTGCCTAACTTGTGAAGTAATTAATACATCTTGTTTCTGTTACTGTAGGGGAAAAGATCTTTAGTTGTGTGCAGGTTAATTTCATCAGCTAATCATCAGTAACTCCGTTTAAAATCATGATGTCTTTTAACGTTCCCTGTCCTATATTTTATTTTTGTCTTTTTGTATACAGCTTGTATTTAGCTAGCAGATGCCCTAGATTTCTTTCACAGTCTTATTGCTTAGCTCTTTGTTCTCATRGGCCATTTTTAAGAATCCCTATAAATTTGTCAGCTCAGATACAAATGCTCCTTCCTCCTCTTCTGTCTCRCTTGGAAGACCTGTAATATCTCAATGTCTCTTTATGACTTCCCAGAATTCCCATTCTGTTTTAAGTAGAGCAGTACTACAATCATATGGAGACATTTTGTGGAGACYACAGGAAGTCAGATAAAATAAGATTTAAATACACTGTAGGATAAAGGCTGTAGGATACGTAATGTCCCTGTAAATGTTTTTACACATACTTAATTTGAAGATCTTTGTCTTCACATAGTTGTCAAAAGACATCATACCTTGAGAATAAACTTCTCAATTGCTGAGAGAGTGCAGTATAACTAAGTACCCAATACTGACCCATTTGTCAGGCAGCTCCATGCCCATCTCCTGGTACAAGGAAAGCAGCAGCTACATCAAACATAGATATAGCAATGCCCAGGGGGAGGACATGGCCATTCACAAAGCAACTTTTAACAATACAGAAATCATTGTCCAAGCCCCAAAGAGTCATCCTTGGCCAGCACATTTAAATAGTGTAAAAWGTGTCATTCCAAGAATAATTAAGAAAGAATGCAAGGAATTCAAACTAACTACTTTGCTTTTGGCCTCCGCCACAGAAAACATATTGTAAACTGGTGAAACCTAGAGCCTTGAAAACAATTTCAATGTGAAGACAACTAAATCCTGGTAACAGGAGTGGAATATGACAGTWTTTTTGCCTGTGCTGGCCAAGAGGGTGAGCTGCCAGCTCCACAGCAGCAACACAAGATAGAAGAAAGAAAAGAATGCTTCCTTCATTCTAGTTTCTACCTGATATAAAATAAGTGCTATATCTTCCTCCAGTATAAAGTGGAATGCTGCAAGCACATCCTGATTTACACGACATAGAAGCAGCATTACTGTTACACACAGTGCCAGTGCTGACTTTCCCAGCTGGTGCCATAGCCAGTGTCTGCTGCTGAGAGCAACTTCTGGTCTGCAGCTTTCTTTCTCCATGCTGTGAGCTTGAGGCCAACAAGCAGCCTCAGAAGGGAAGACTAGACAGAGTCTCATAACCCTGTAGTCCCCGGGTCAGGAGGATAAGTATTTGCTGACAGCATCCCTTGATATCTGCGTGCTTGTGTGTTTGACAGCCAGTGGATTATATTGAATCCATGAGCCTCTCTTGAAGTCATAGGTCTGGTTTTTGCTGCACATGCAGATTCCACTTCTAATCTCAGCGTTGCCTAAGTCTCACTTCAATTAGCACTTACATAGCTTCTAGACGAAAAGAAGCTGTGTATCAGACTATAAAAACCATTGGTTCTGTGTTATTTGAATTTGAAAAATACATAAACAAGTACATAAAATATTTTGGGGGAAATGATGTGCATATACGTAATATATCTATTATATRTGCATCATGCACATGTTATCTATGTGATGTAAGATACAAATATATAGTTGCCTAAGACTGGAAAATAAGTCTTCTGTCTTATTGTACCGTATAATGATAGCTGCAAAGACAATGGCATGAAGTTAGGGAAACTTAAAATAAAGTGCAGAGAAGAGAATATTAATTGGCTCACTGTAATCCCAGCTTTTCCAGAAAAACTTTCAAGACTCCGAGGTGAAGAGCATCTTGGAGCTCTTATATTTATTTTCTGAATCTCCACCGGAGGGCAGTGCGTCCCGTCTTTTCCCTACGTATTTGATCACGACCTCTAACTTTCAAGTACCTCTAAAATGCTGTAACTTCTAAGAACTTAAAGCCACACACCCCAAACGTTCACATTCCTAGTTTTAATTTTAATTTTAAGGACTACAGAACAGAACAGCTTCAGGCCATTCCGTCCGGTCCTCTCACTGGTGACCACAGAGAAGAGGTCAGTGCCTGCCCCTCCGCTTGCTCGAGAGAGAGAGGCAAGAGGACCTCGGAACCTCCATGAGGTCTCCTCTCAGCGTTCTCTTCTCCAGGCTGAGCAGAGATGTACTTTTAGGGACAGTCAGAGCGGAATGGCAATATGTCTAGCAATATCTTGAAAGAGACGCATTGAGATTGGAGGGATAAAGAGACACCATAAGCACRCGAAGAAGTGCTAAGATACGATTGCCACAGATCTTAGGGCTCCTTCAGCAAATTGTCATGGTTGCAAGAACAGGAATAAAATTCTGCCCTATGAAACAAATACCTTTATTGACTATGGAAATAAACACTGTCAGACTTCTGTCTTCTATCATCTCAATTTTATCAGATGAATCAAGTGAAGAACAATTAGATGTTGTAGTTTAACTTATTTTTGTACTCATTTAGGGGTTTTAAAAATCTCAAACATATGGACACTTTATGTAAAAGTGTACAGAGAAATTTGCATTACTCATCAGAATGGGTTGGGATACCAATGCGTTCTCCATATACTATGGAATGCAAGATGAAATACGGAAAGGAAAAAAATACCAACATGTTGACAATAATAAGGAACTGAGGAAACCAAGTCAGAGGTGTGRTGCTGAAACTTTTTGAGAGAGAAAAAGCCATTGCACTTCATAGAGAGTTTCTAATTGAGAAGATGAACAGACTCTTTTTAGAGGCAAATAATAAGAAGAGACTTTAGTTTATACATTAACTTATATATTTTCCTTTATTTTATGAAGCCGTGTGAGTTTTGGGAGATAAGAAAGACCCACAGCCTATTTGAGTGTTTGCTGGGATCCTCAGGAATATTATTGTAACCTGCTGTTACAAGCATGAAGATGGCAAAATTCAAAAACAGCTGTCAAGAAGAAGATGGTAACAGCTGTAGGATACCAATATTTCTTTTGTAGTGTTTGTCTACAGAGAGATCTACTGACATCTGGATGTCTGAATGCAATCAAAAACCAAAGCAGGTATTGCTTAGGAAATGAAGGAGACAGTCTGTTTAGGGCAACACTTGATCAGGTAAGCTACACCTTTTGTGCATGGCAAGCCCACATTTCCAGAGGTTTGAGTCACTCTGTGAGGTGTTTGTTGTGTATCTCGATAGCGTTTGTTTGTCTGTTAATCAGATTGCTTTCCTTACAGCAGAGATCTGGAGATTTACTGCTGCTCCCAGCTTTTCTGCTGAAAAGGCGCCATGTTTCTAAAATGAAAGTGGCTGTTTATGAAAAAACTATTTACAGACATTCTCCAACTGCAGATAGCCTAGTGCAGAAGCTGACTTCCTGTGTCTCTCTGCAGACACTTAAAGTATTTCTTTGCCCAGCTGCCACAGAAGTTACTTCTTTAACCCTTCTTCCATTTTCTATTTATACTTCATATAAGTCTGTTGTCCTTTCTCCTTTGATAAAGCTGCTCAGGTACACAGCAGATGAGAAAAACCTTTAAATTTCCTCAGATTTAAGTCACTCAACAAAACACATCTCCATTTTCCTGGTACTTCACTATACCCAACAACTGCAGTTAAGATTGTGGAACATACTAGGAAAAGCTCCAAAGGACAATTAGCCTGGGAAGCTCTCAGTAGGACAATGGCACTTTTCTTTCTGCAAATTGGGGCATGCCAGAGCCAGGTCATGTGGGCAGTGGTGCAGAAACTGGGGAAAGAGAACCATCAGTGTCCCTGTGCTGAAAATCTCCGCAGAAGAAAAAGTCCAACTGCAAGACATCATCCTGAGATAAGATAGTCAAGAAGGGAGTTGAGTTATTTATTTATGCTAAAAGCTAGAAAGATAATCTGTCTGGCAGGTCTGAACTTCATGTTTTATAATTAAAGATGCTCGAGAGTCTCCTCATTTGATAACATATTCCAGCTGTTTAGACTTTAAGGAAAAATACTAGAAGACTTGCAACTAAGTCGTGAAAGATCAGGAGTTCAGTGACAGTCCAGACTTCAGTTATGCAGGGTTGTGGGTTTTTTGTCAAATAAAAAAGAAAGCTTAAAAAAGATATTTCAACTAAGCATTATGCTGTACTCTGTTATGCACTACATAATTACACTTTATATGTTGAAGAAGAAAACAATTACTTGCAAAAACTTAATCCAGAATGAAAGTAATCCAAATATATCAAAATTAATAATATGACTGAAATTTTGCTCTCAGGAACTCCTTTTGAGACTATGAACTATGGCATAAATGAAGAAAGTACATTTATTCCTATAAAAGATTCTAGATTGTTTGGGTTTTTTTTCCCTCCAGGATGGATTTAATTGCTAAGAACAATAACCAAGTCTTATATCCTAATCATTCTTGTAAGAGTTATTTAATATTAGAATTTTCATTTGGGGCACTTAAAAGAACTGTGACTTTAGATACATCTAAAAATTTTACCAATGAAACTGATTATTTTAATGGACTTTTCCAGGTCATAGCATCTTAAATTAGCTTTTTTAGAGGAACTTATCAGGTTATTGAAAAAGAATTTGTTTCTTTTTTTTTTTCAGAAAAGGTACACTAGAGTGTATTTGCCAATGTATTTGTGACAATTCATGCCAGAAAATTGTGTTCTTCCCTAATACAGCTGTGAGCTTTAAAGAGTAGACTAGGCTGCTGCCTGAGAAGTAAAAAAAAACAGCAACAGTGAATTGCCATGACTCAAATGCATAAGCAGGTCTGCTGCTAGTCAGCTCCAACAGCAGAAGCCTGTGAGAGAGCTAGGTGATGGAAAAAATGAGACCAGAGGTGAGACAATATGTCAGAAATGGAATTAATAGTTATGTGTTTTGAAGCAAAACGGATGAACTGTTACAAGCACCTGGAGAGATTTGTTGAGGAGCAAGACACAAGTTCCTCTTTACCTGATCATGAGAGATCACTTGGTTAGGGGGGGTTGGACGTGGTGACCTCCAAGAGGTCTCTTCCAGGTCAGCCATTCTGTGCTTCTGTGATCTGTCAAAAGGACTAAATGACAGATGATCAAGCTTGTGCTCCATGCTCCCCTGACTGTGCAATAGCCTCTTCCAAGATGGTAGCAGGCTGAATTTCCTGCTAAATCCCTCTGGCAGTGCCCCAGCAGGCAGGATAGAGAAGGCCAGGCTCCAAGGTGGTTCTGGCAGGGTTTAACTGGGAGTGTGAGATGCACCAGAGGGGAGCCAAGGGGCTGTCTTGCTTATGGAGTCCTGTCTCAAACACTGGCATTTCAAGAGAAGGGAGAAGAGGGCAGTCACATACTATGACTTCCTCTTATTACTCCTCCAGCTTTTGACAATTTTAATCCTTGAGGTCTTCCTGGGCCTGTGGTGCTTTTCCTGTTTAATAACCTACCATGGATTTCTTTTCCATGCTCTTTTCCAGTTTCTCTGGACCAGTGTACTATGTACATCCACAACATTCTTGGCAAAGTGTTTTCTAATTGTACTATGTGTTGTAAGAAGAGATATGAACTTGATCTGATTTTAAGCCTAGATCTCATTAGCTTAATGTGTTGTTCACCAATTATTGGGCAAAGGCAGTGTAAGTCATCCAAATCAGCTTTTGCAACTTCATTAAGGATTTTGGAGGCCTTTTTCCTACCTACCTTATATTGTCTGTTTTCTGAGATGAGCAGTCCTAAGCTATTTAACTTCTAAGATTTAAAATTAATTTCTTAGAGGATACCATATGTTCTTACCTTGGTCTTTTCTAGTCCTTGTTGATCCTCTCTGTACCAGAGGCCAGAAGTGCAGAGAGTAAACTAGGAATGGGTGAACTGTGGATTTCTATGATGCTGAGCTGATGAATGGACTTATGGATTATCATTCACTGTAGTCACTGACAAGCAACATCATTTTATACACAAAGCTGAGACTGGGTTTCCCTGTGTGCATTACTTCACACTTACCAACACTGAATTTCAACACACAAACATTTGTGCTATCCCTCCCATCTTTGGGTAAGCACATACCCTAACCATCACCTTAGAGAAAACAACCTGGTGGGTGTCAATGTGGATAACACCATGGTGGGTATCAATGTAGATAACATCTCATGTTGTTATAAACTATTTGAACTGGAAAAAATAACAAAAAGTGATGAGTTGACTTCAGGATAATCTCTGGCCCTCTCATGTATCAGCAAATATGTAGCCAAACAAAAAATGAACACAAAATGGAATGTAGTCAGACTAGGGAACATTTATGAAAGCACAGCATCACGACCTGGTTGAGCAAGGTGATTGTCCTGCTTTTCTCTGTGCTGCTGTGGCCTTACCTTGCAACCTGGGTGCCACAATGTAAGAAAGACATGAAGTTTTTAGAGAGCATCCAAAGGAGCGCTACAAAATAGTGAAGTGTGTAGAGGGGAAGCTTTATGAGGAGCAGCTGAGGCCACTTGGCCTCAGCCTGGAGAAGAGGAGACTGAGGGGAGACCTTATTGCAGTTACAACTTCCTTATGAAGGGAAGCAGAGGGGCAGGCACTGATYTCTTCTCTCTGATTACCAGGCATAGGACCCAAGGGCTTGGCCTGAAGTTGTGTCAGGTGAGGTTTAGGTTGAATATCAGGAAAATATTCTTTATCCTGAGGGTATTTGGGTGCTGGAACAGGCTCCTCAGGCATATGGTCACAGCACCAGCCTGACAGAGTTCAAGAAGTGTTTGGACAATACTCCTGGGCACATGGTGTGACTCTTGGGGATGGTCCTGTGCAGGGCCACGAGCTTGACTCAATGATCCTTGTAGGTCCTTTCCAACTTGGTATATTTTATGATTCCATGACTACTGACTCTGTCTGTCTGTTCCAATTTCCTCCAATGCTCTGATCCAGTCTGGGGATGGGACAGGCTCAGACTGCTAGGCTCCTTCAGAAATGCATAGAAATTTTAAAAAATATGTGTGTCGGTGCACCTATTGCATAATGAGAAGGATTCAAGTTAGCCAACACCTCATTAAAGCATTGATACTTTTAAAATTTGTGTGAAGTGTCTATGACAATGCCAACTTCTAATATGTATATCTATCCTGTAAAGAAATCTGAAAAAACCTGAAAAAATCCACAATAACAATGAAAAATAGATTAATTTTATTTCATAACTTGGTTTTCTTGCCCTCTTCTACGCTTGGAAGTTTTTCACACATGGCAGGTAAAAACATGGGAATGAATCTTAATTAATGTACTTTTTTTATTATTATTATCATTATATTACAAAAAAGTTCAAGCACAATTATAGATTAAATTTATATACTGTAATTAAAAAACAACACCAAACACAAACTCCCATCTCAACCCTGAAAACAGAAGCCTTTACATTCTTGTCTTTTCAGTAAAATTACATTAACTACATAGTAATGCTTACAAGTAAGCAAGTTGCCCAGGGCCCATATTCCCCAAATTGAACGTAATATGGACATGAACTTCTCAATAACTTCTCAAATTGCAATGTATATTTATATGTATATATGTATATGGATGTCAACTTACACTTACTGATCAAGTAGGGTAGAAGCCATTATTCTTATGGTGCTCCAGAAGGATATATTTCCAGGATGAAAGAACAGTATGATGGGCCTCTTTTAATAATAATTTATTCTCTTCCTCTCAAATAAAAACTCTCCAAGACTTCACAGTATATGCCATTGGACTCAAAGGATTGCTGTTAATGGGTGCATTTTTACATTCCTTTCTCAAGGAACAATCTCACTGACCCAACAGGAGTTCAATAGAAGCTAGTTAGTGAAATGGCATGAAGTGTACTCAAACGAGGCATCCTTCCTGTTCTTTTTTAAACATTTTCAGAAGAGAGATGAAGGGTTATGAAGAGATGCATGAGTTTGGAGAGAAAATTTTCAGTCCATTGTGAGCATGTTTTTCACTTGGAAAAAGAGCAATTCACCATTTTCGAGAATATAGCAGTTGATGTCCAAAGTGCAAGGTTTCTGCCCTTTTGGCTCTATTTTGTGTCAGTTATAGTTCAGGCACTTTGCAGCATATTTTAGGAGGGACTATGCACTTGGGGACCATGTTCAAGATAAAACAGTCAAAGTCTGCATTAGATGTAGGAGAAGTAAAGGCTTTCAATATAAAAATATTTCCACATTAAAAAAAAAAAAAGGAGAGAGATTTCAGTATAAACTTTAAAAAAATTTCTGCCACAACAAAATGCAGAAAACAATTAAACAATTGTGATAGTGAGAAAGCTGGAATCATGTAAAAATGAATAGTTAAGGGTAGCTTCCAGGTAAATTGATGGTAGGGTTTAGGTGAGTTACGTATCACTAAGATTTGCCTTGTACTCAGAAAATGTGCAGATCAATTAAAACTAGCACTGTGAAATGCCACAAAGCATTGAATGTTCACACTGGCCTGTAAACAGTAGCGCTAGGTCCACTCACATTTATTCTGCTCCAAAAACTGACAATACTTAAGCAGAAGACAGGACATTCAGATATCTCACTGTGCATGTTGTGGTTTTCCACCCTCAACTGTGAAGAAATTCCTGGTAATGAGTGGTGGAAAATTGGTTTTAAACCATGAGATACCCAAAGAAAAATGGCAAATTTTAAGGGCTTTGGGCGTTGCCTATTATTTAGGCACAGGAGCTCCAGAAACAGTGCAGCATGAGATGTCTTAACCAACTATCTACAACATTGCAGACAGCTTCCTCAGTGTTGGATGGAGTTGAAATGCAGCAAAAGGATATGGTGTATTTTTGTCTTGCTTGTGAGGGGGTCTTGTCTGGTCTTCTCAGGTGGTTTGTGTCTCTCTTCTGTCAGTGAGCGTCGAATGTAGGTAAAAAGCTGTAAATACTACAGGAAAAACTTCTCTTTTGTCTGTCCTCAGTGCATGTTCTGTAGCAGTTGTCTTTCCAGGCATGCAAGCAGTTGTTGCGATATGAGAAGGATTAAACATGGCACACAATATGCAAACAAGCTGTAGAAAGATATTTCAGAGGAGGGCTCCAAACACAGGACTGCTCAACCTACCTGCCATAACTTATTTTCAGGATGTTTTGTGCAGCTCCCATTCTCAAGCCTTATTTTCCTCTTTCTTTTCTTCTTTCTTCTTGCCTGCCTGAAAGAAGTCTGTTTCTGACATCTGGCCATCAGGAAAAGCTTTCATTTGGTTTCTGCTGGCACAGTATGACTCTCCAGTCTGTGGCTGAATTTTCATTTATCCAGCTGAATATCTGGTTTATAATCTACACCATCTCTGTAAGGAAGAAAGCATTACTTCCCAGGCACTATGTAAAGCTAAATTCTGATGAGAGGGATGATTCTTCTATGTGTAGCCTTTTCACATTGGTGAAAATGACCAGTTGATACTAACCCCATACAAGCAGCATTGGTACTGTCATAGGTTAATGTGGRAAGGTCTGTTACCCTAAATAAAGTGCTCCCCATAGTCCTGAGAAATTAATAACTTCAAGAAGCGCAGCTGTATTTGCAAACGTTGWTAGCTTTCCTTTCATTGTATGAGATGTTTTGCTGTATAAGATTGAAATAAATAAATAATATGAGTCAACCTAACCTTTTCAAGTGTCAGTGTGGTTTGACTCAGAAAAGCAGTTGGGCGAGTGTTGTGGTGATTTCACAGTGGCTCTGCGTTATGCATTAATGGTAAAATACCATGCTACTTTTATTCTTTCTTTTATAAAAATACAACAACAGAGAAGGAAATATAATCAAAAAACAAAAACAAAGCTTAGCACATTCTTTAGAAAAACATCTCCGTTACTCCCAAACTAGCTTTGGTGTATGCTCTAATTCATGTACAGTAATGTTTCACATTCACTGAGAATTGCAAGTCTTTGGTTAACTATMGTACAACCTGAGAGTAACTGTTCTAAACATATCCCTTGGTCTTATGCAGCAAGGCTATTTCCAGGCTAACCGTGGTTGATTTGCTTCAGTGCCTTCTTGAATAAATTCAGGTCCTTTAGCAGTTCCATGACCAGAAAATCCTGAAGTGCAATTTAAGTACAGCTTGAGTTCTGTCACTGGAGCAAGGTATTTTGAGCATGGCCTTTCAAAAGGAAATGTTTCCTGTGTCTACTCATGAGTTTCACAGGTGTCTTTCTTCTGGGCATATCTAAAGCTAAAAAACACTTTCCTGCCTTTGCAAATTGATCCTTACTCCCTCTAACCCATCCATAGGTCCACTTGACATCGATCTGGCTGACATCGTCCTGCCAGAGAATAAACTTTCCCTTCTGTTTTCCGAGCTGTCGCTGAGCAGTACCTTAGGGCGAAACAATTGCATGAATTTCTGGTAAAATTCTTTCGATGCAAAATAATAAATGAAGGGATCTATGCAGTTGTTGAAGCAACTGAGGCACAAGGTGAGCTTGTAGGCAGGGTACAAACTGCGGTTGTAAAATAGGCGGCTGATCATATGTGCAAGTAGGATAAAGTTATTGGGGGCAAAGCAAGTGATGAAGGACAGAAGCACAATTGTTGCCAGGTATATGGATCTAGTCTTTTGCTTATTGCCATATCTGCTTGATGTCTGAATTAGCTTCCTAATGATACCAATGTAGCATCCAACTGTTACAACAAAAGGGATCAGGAACAGCACAACAAATAAAGTGAGGAGAAAGGCTACCCAAGCTGCAAAGTTGGGCAGCATATTCCATTTAAGGACATCAAAACAGGTTATAATCCCTAATTCTTTCACTTCATAGGTCAGATCTGTAGTTTCTAGTGGGTAGAAGGCTAGTAGCARGGCAAACCACATAGCTAGGCAGGCAGCCAAGGCATATCTTTTTCTTCTCCACTTGATCAACTTCAAGGGGTGTACCACACCCATGTACCGCTCCATGCTGATAAAGGTCATGGTCAGTATGGAAGAATACATGTTGGAATAGAACATCACTGTCACAAGGCTGCAAAGAGTCTTGCCAAATGTCCAGTGATTGCTTTGGAGGTGATAATAAATCTGGAAGGGGAAACATAAGGCCAGCATAAGGTCCGTGATGCTTAAGTTGATCATGAAAATAACAGAAGGTGTTTTGGGTTTGATATGCCAACAGAGCACCCAAAGGGAGAACAAGTTGCCAGGGATGCTGACCAGAGCCACCACTGTATACACAATTGGGAGGGTGATGGAGACTGTTTTATTCTGGAGCATTGCCAGTGTCAAATYGTCCAGGTGGGATTCGTTTTTAACCATTTTTCATAAATGGGTTGTTGATCCCTGTACAGCAGCTGGATCATATCATGAACACTTGGCTTGAAGACCTAGAGGAGAAATGTCAAGTGAGAAAAACAATATGTCAAAGCAGAAATTTAGGTCATGAATCATGTTTTAATCAACTRAAAAAATTCTTTAGTTTGACAGATTTTCCTTGAATGCACTCAATCCATTGAAATTACTTTCTGAAAAGTCTTGCCTCCCTTCAAATCACCATAATGTTTTACCAATCTGACTTCTTCCTATCTTGGAGCAGAAACCTTTTCCCTGGTGAATGGTTTTCTGATACTTAGARTCACAGAASCATTAAACTTGAAAAAGAYATCCAAGATCATGGCATCTTTGAGCAAACATCACCATGTCAATTAAATCATAGCACTGATTCTGAAGAACCCCTGGGTTCTTCTCCACTGGGCAACTTCCCAGCCACTCTGCCCCRAGCTTGTAGTGCTGTGTGGGGTTCTTGTGACCCAAGGGCAGGACTTGGCATCTTGCCTTATTGAACCTTACACAATTGACCTTGGCCCATCAATCCCTCTCACATGGATTGCTCTGTAGTCTATTCATTATCACACCTCCTATGTTACTGTAATATAAGGAAAATCACATAGCACAAGTTGACATTCAATTGATGTCTGCGTGAGAACACTAGTCCATGGATTGTCTGTGAGCTAAATCCATTGCATCTACTCTAGATGTCATAACCTTGATTTCCGTAGTGCACAGTATCTTCTGACATTTTTTCCCCACAACTAAACTGTGATCCATTTCAAATAAGGTGTGGATTTTAATTTTGTTTGCTTTTTTTCAATTTAGGGAAAGGAAAACATGCATTCAATGACTCTGCTATATTTATAACATAAAAAGAATATRAGGAAAGAAACATGAGAACCAGGGACAGATTGCAATTGCTTGGAATGGTTTACAGGCTGGAGAAGCCCTCTTCTACCAAGAAAAAAAAAACTATCAAGCTTCAGTTTCTGCAAAATGTAAGTTAGTTAAAAATGTTCTGTTTGCAGCTGTCTTATTTGCATAATCTGTAATTCTGCAAGATTACTTTCAGTTTTGCAGTCTGCAAAGCAGACCCATGCTTTCACTGTCTGCTTTTCATAGATCTTTCTTGACAGATGCAATAGCTCATGGTTTAGTGTATTYATTTTAAGCAGCATGGAAGCATTCAGCAGCTGCAGGATAGAACTCACACCTCAATGTGTGTGCTTGCTTTCATTAAACTGTGTGTACAGGGAGGCAATTTCACAAAAGTACAGCATTGAAAAAGTGAAGAAATTGCAACAAATGCCAAGAAAGGCATAGATTTACAGTAGGTTCTGCAAAGAGTTACAATAAGGGCTGAAGAGGTGCCAGGCAAAGTCAGCCGATAACTGTGGGCACATCTCTACTACTTGTTGCAAGACAGCCCTGCTGTAGGAGGTTAGATTAAAAAACATATTGGCGTCACTTAACCTGATAATCTTGTTTAAAAAGAGCTTTAGTTTGTGTGCTCATAGGCCATGAGCAGTGCAACCAGTCAGTCCTCAAAGAGCTCATCCCACAGTGCTGAAAAACTCTATAGTTTCTGGAAATAATAATTCTRACAAAAAACTGTACTTTCTGAGAAAGGCTTTTACTGAAAAACTTGTTTTCTGAACCATTGATGATTCCTAGGACCTGGCAAATGTGAAGTCTCTACTGGAGGCTGCAGTGCAGTAAAGAGAAACTGCAAAAAATCCGACTGCAGATCCAGAAAAAGGTACCACTACAGCAGCAGGCAGCTCAGTGGGGGCTTATTAAAGTTCTTTCTTGATCTGATATATTTGACAATAGTGCTTTAAATGTCAGCTAAAAATAYTCAGAAGTGGTGAGAGTCAGTATCAAGAAAGTTGTATTGATTAATGTTGCTTCCAGCTGAGTTGTTGGAATCCTAGATAAAGGAACAAGAAAATAGGAATTTCAAAGAAATCAGAGATGGACATATATCATGCACATGACACAGAGCAAGCATGTTTCAGATAGTGAAGTGATCATCATATGGGCACAATTGCAAAAAGCCCTTTCAGCCAAATCTGTGGCAAATGAAATTCAAATCTTATCAGGGGACATCTATCAAGATTGAAACTAATTCTTCATTTTTCAGGCTAACTTGAAAAAGCACTCACTGTCACATAACTCTGGGAAAAAAGCCTTAATGCTCTCTATTKCAACTCATCTGTCTGTGACTTAGCATAGCAAATGTTTATTAAGTCTGTTGCCTCAAAATCCTGCTCAAGTAGTATCCCTTTGTGGCTAACAACTCTATACTTCTCAAAACAAACAGAAAATTGTTGTCTATATCAGAGTTACCACAGAGGCTCTAATAATATAGAGCAAGTGAAAGGTCTTTGCTTTCACAGGCCCCTAGAAACTATTCCTATAGAAATTACAGGTACTTGGGAAGGTAGGAATATAGGTAAAAATTTCCATTAAATCTATCACACTGGTCATAAAGCTATCTAATACGTCTCACATTTTGGTTTGTGTTAATCTCAAATGTATTTTCTTCTGTACTTGCTTTTTTCTAAGAGAACATCTTGATAAGAAGGAGATAAAAAATAAAACCCGAGATGCTGCCAAATGCAAAACAGTGTCAGCATTCACAGCCTGACTAAAAGGCGAATTTTATGCACTTGTGGAACGCTACTGTCAGTAAAACAGAAGTGCCTCCAAAGGCAGGCCACCTCTTGAATTGGAGTTAAAGACACCAGACTTACTGATTATGTGCCTACAAGAGCTTTCCAAAAAGGGTAGGTCTCCTTGACATCGCTTTTAGTAAGGAAGATGTCTATCACAATGAGCAGAAGAATGATGGGTGGTTCCTTTAGTCTTCTGCAGGGGAGAAGGGGGCATGCAAAGCACACAAGACTGATGTTGCGTGTCATTTGTGAGGGCCGATAGCCTCTTCAGGAAATGTGGAGTACAGATAATCCTCCTCCTAATTTCATCTTTCCTTTTGCCAGATTCTCTGGCACTAATCCTGAATTCCTTGTCAGGAAGGCCTGGACTAGAAGAAATTCCTGCTCTAATTCATCCTTACTTGTAATGATTTGCTTTTTAAATGCCCAGGTGTGTGGGGTTTGGTTGGAATAGAGCCAATTTTCTTCACAGTRGCTGGTATGAGACTATTTTTTGGATTTGTGCTAAAGACAGAGTTGACAATAGAGAGATTTTTTTTTTATTGCTGTGCAGTGCTTACACAGAGCCACCACACTGCTTTTTGTAGTGCCATGCTGGCAAGGAGGTTGGGGATACACAAGAGGCTGGGAGGAGACACAGACAGACAGGTAGCCCAAACTGACCAAAGGGATATTCCATTACCTGTATATAAAGTAGAGGGGAGAAGGAGGAAGGGGTGACCATTTGCAGTGATGGTGATTGTCTTCCCAAGCAACCCTTTCATGTGATGGGGCCCTGCTTTTCTGGAGATAGCTGAACACCTGTCAGCCCATGGGAAACAGCAAATTAATTCCTTATTTTACTTTGTTTGTGTGCATGGCTTTGTTTTTCTTATTCAATTGTCTTTTTCTCAACCCATAATTTTTCTTCCTTTTACCCTTTCAAATCTCTCCCCAATCCTGCCTAGTGGGGGAGGTGAGCAAGTGACTGTGTAGGGTTTGGCTGCTGGCTAGACTGAAACTGCAACAGCAGGTTAAGCTGCTGGAACCACAATGTACCACTCCCATTCCTGCGTCTGTTGGGGTTTAGTTAATGCTGTGTTTACATTTTCATCAGGTTCAGGGAAACTATGTCCTTCCCYCACTGCACCCGCAGCCTCTGTCTGCCTCTTTTGGTTTAATTTGTAAATGCAATACATCAAGAGAGAAAAGAATCCCTCTTTAGAGGTTTAAAATTAGACTCCTCTTACATTTTATGAGCTTTTTCCATCCAACTTCAGCTTTACAAAAGAATTTAAATCAGTGAAGCTTGCACAGATTTTAAAACATCCACCCTAAGCTATGGTTTCATATTCATAATTTTTCAAAATATAGTTCTGTTACATAAATTTCCCTGTTAGAAATACATGTTTTTCTTTAATTTTGGGAGACCTATATTTAAAATATGACAGACCAATGGACATACTGAAACAAAAACTAAATAAGGATTCTTCTAGTGACATGATCTCCTCTTAGAGACATTTACATCAGTCCGCAAGCTTGTGACATAGAAGGAGAAATGTTAAGCTTTTCTGCTTGCCTGATTTCTGAAACATTTAGTCGATGGATGTATATTAGGCTCATATTAAGTACTAAGCCTCTGGAGTAATGCTCACTAAATCCATGTAGGATTTTTTTGCTACTCTTTGTACTCACTGGCTCGTGGCACTCTGCACAAAAAACTCATTTGGAAATTCAGTGGCATCATGTTTTCATCCAAGCCGCAACCATAAGCTAAGGTGACAGCTGCTTAATGCTGTTCTGATAGGAATAGGGATTTGATTCCCTTCAATTGACAAAAGTTGATAAATAAAACATTTAAGGGTGTACTGAAAATCAAACAGTAAAAAACCACAAGATATGTGTTGCTTCTTTGCTGTGGAAGAGGAACAGTAGAGATGTCTCTATTTTTAGAGAACTGCTAAATTAAGCTGTGTTTAAGATGTGATTAAATTAAGATGTGATTTCTCTCTTACATCTATTATCTTCCTGTTCTCAGTGTCAAGCACACCTGTGAAAAAGACTGAAAAGCCCTTGAGTGAAGTCAAAATGAAAATTGCCAATTTATAAAAAAATTGAGATTTGCTTTCTGATTTCAGATGGAAAAATAACTCTTAAAATATATCCTGCAGCAGAAAGCCTTTCAGAACTTATTATGTTTCATAATTTTTGGTTCACTACCTGTCAAAACACTATTGCATAGGGAAAAAAAGTTATAACTTCATAAATTCTTTGATATTGTTACACTTTTAGAAAGACACCCTTCTAGCTGAAGAATGCAGGATGGCATGTTTCAGATTACAGGAAAAAGAAGCCGAAAAGCAATTTCAACTCAATTGCAAATACATTTAGAATGAAGCAAAGTGAAAGCACAGATTTTATTGCAAGCACTTAGAAAAACCCTATTAATAGTTTTTCATCAATGCAAGTGTAGCTGAAGAATGTATTTTGTTTTTTCTTAAAAGACTGCTTTTTAGTATATTTTAATTTGACATTATTTTTTACTTACTCAGTTTGATTACAAAGCAGTAACAAGAGCTAAAGGGTTAGGATAGTTTATGTCTACCTAAAGGTAGATAAAACTAGGCACAGCTTGGGGATTCTCAGTATGGAGTGTTCCTGCTGAGTTTTCAATCCCTCCTGGACTGTTTGAATTACTACTGAGATGAGTAAAAGCCCATAAAACAAATGCCTAATTTCTATTGTAGAATGAGTGTGAGGAGAAGAAGGAGTCAGGAAAGTAAAGAGCCAAGATTTGGTAATATTAAGCTGTGGGAAAAGTGACAAACACTTTGATATTTCAATAAAGTAAGGGGTTTTAATATGAAGAACAAGAAGAAAAAGTGCCCTTTTGTAACATATCTCAAGTACAGTTCCTAAAGCACCATTCATGTGATTCAGAGAAACACTTCTGCAAATGTTCAAGTTCACCAAACTGAGCAATGTAAATGAGTCCATCGCTGTCTGAATGTTTCCTAAACAGAACACGGGCCTTACGGAAAGGGGCTGCAGGTTTTGTACTGATGGTTCTTTCTCACCCTTGCAATAAACTTTCATGCAAATTTTAGCTGGCAGTGTTACATCTCTACATCTCTAAAAGCCAAGAGTTTGGTTCACTCAGTGAAGATGTGAACCTGAGTCTTCTAAGAAATTTCTTTGTATTTGGGCTTCCTTGTTCTTTTAGCTGATTTGTTTTCCTATTGTTTTGTTCTGAGTATCATTATCACAAAGGTCAGAAACTGTTGCCAAGCCTTAGTTATGTTATCACAGAGGCATTATTTGATGTTTTAGCTTACATTCTTTTAAGAAGAAATACATTTGGGAAATGACACTTCTACCTCTGTGCACTTGTGTGTGCAAGTATTACTGAGCAGAGAAAACAAAACTGAAGGCGTCAAACTAGCTATGATATTCCTGACCTTCCATGCCATTTAGCTTTAAAAAAACCCCTGTTCTTTGTTTCTTATTTTTCACCAAAGATCACTCAGATAAAGGACATAAGTAAACCATATGTTTACCTTCACTACAAAAGCTGGCATAAATTTTACAATGAAAAAGTTAAGTTATACTCATTATATTAATCAAAAACTCTTTCAGACACAAATGTCAGTCTTTATCTTGGTACACACAGTCAAAGTAAACCCTATGGTGGTTATAGCTCTGACCTCAAACCATCAGGGCAAGGTAAAACAAGAGTGTCTTCTCTCCACAAGAATTTCACATTGAGAGGTAAAAAACCCTCTCTTTTTTCAGCAAGAAAATATAGAAACATTATCAGCTTTCATGTAGTAGAGGGGTGCATACCTGTTAGAGCTTGTTAGCTCTAGAGAAAAACTGCTTTATTCAAAAGTGAATAAAAATAATGTTGTCATTCCTGCCTACTAGGAAGTGCTTCTGTTCTCCAGCCTGACAGAGTAAAAGCAGGCACTTTCCAAGATTGAACCAAAAATTTCCTACTGTGAAATTTAAAAAATACAGATGAGAGGCAAAGAAACTCCACAAGCAAATACTGCACTGAATCTTCAGAATTAGCTTAGTAGTTAAATTAAATGTATATATCTACTTTCAAATTTCCTGTGTCTGTCCTGGACTATGCAGTTTTGCTGATAGTTGAATTTTAGTTCACTTGAACCTTCACCTTTTGTAAGTATAAATCAGCAAGGTCAGGATTCTCTGCTGGTGTTAGCAACATTTACCCTAATTTAGGTAAGATTAGGTAAGATGACAGACACTGTCATCTGTGTCTATGAGCCAGTTCAGAGTGAAACTCATCAATGTGGTCTTTAAAAAACTTTATTTCTGCGGTAGTCAGGTTCTTGGAAATAGTAAGTCTGTGGGCCAGTATTGACAAAAACCTCTCAGCATCTGAAGTATGATTTTATAGTTCAAGTGCTACTTAGATTACAAAATAAATCACTTTGCAGTTTTCTTTACCAGTGCACAAGCCAGCCTATAAAAATGTTGTGCACAAAACCTTAGGTCAGCTGAAACCCAAGTTTGTAGCTACTGATACATTTTGTAGGGTGGTTTAAATTTCAGTAAGAGTAAATATCCTAAACGGGATTTGAAGAGGTTCCAACTTTTTGGCTAATAACTAAAATATTATATATATGTTGATCTTTTCTACATAAGCAGATTTTTAAGCTTAATTTTTTGAATACTGATATTTTAAAAAAGATTAGCAAAGCTAAGGCAACACAAGAGTTCAACATATCAGCTGAAGAATTCATTCTGTAGGACATAGAGTCCTCTGTGATCACTGCCCATATGCACAGTTGTATTTCCCAACAGCACAAGGTAACTTTCCTCTGGGTGAAATCATGCTATCTTGCACAGGGAGGAAGAGCCATGCAAGCAGCTCCTGAAACTGCTGATTCCTGGCAGAAACCTTCACTTAAACACACCTCAGTGTTTGTCAGATGGTGCAGGGCCATGAACAACCAGCTTGTAAACCTCCTCTGGCAGACATCCTGCACAGTGTGGAGTTATCCTGTGCCAGAGGGCACTCCTGAAGGTACCTTGGCCTTGACTTACGGCAAGATGAAGACACATGTTCTTGTAGAACTTTGATGAAATTGCCTGAAGTTTGCCTCATTGAAATTTAAATAACACATGAACTGGTTTCCTTTATAACTTTAAGTTTTAAATATTGTCTGTATCCAGGATTGACAGACAATGGCTTCTGGTCATCAACTACTTCCCTCTACAAGTAATTGCCTCACATAGTTGTTGTGAGAGTCAGAGGAAAGAGTGTAATCAATCATTTCCCTTCTGACCTCAAATTCCAGGAAAAGAATTTAACAGTTTATTGGCACAAAGCAGTTGTGGTAGAAAATATTACAGATTCCTAACAGAGAATCCCTCAATCCTCAGAAACTTGGTGGCCTTACACTGAAACTGTGTGCTCCAACTGGCATTTTGCAGCAAACAAATATATGTAAGCATACACAGGTAAAAGCACATATGCTTTTATGCTACACACATATATATGTGTATATATATTCTGTTTGAAATCTCTACTTTCTATCTTTTCACCTCTCTTTTCTGTGAAGTTCTCTTCAAGTGTTTCCTCTCCTGATCAGTCCACAAAGGAATTGAGGTGAGTTGCTGTGTGCTCTTGAAGATTATCTTTAGAGATAAAAATTAAAGAAAAAAAAAAAGAACCTCAGATTATGTTTTTTTTTTTCATATTTGCAGTAAGGATATGACATTCTGTAGCTCTTAAATGTTTTAGCTTATGATTGAACCCATAAACAGGACAGGACGTGAATTTTTGCAGGAGTACCTGAAAGGATAATTTGGTGTGGTATTTGGGAAATGTTTTGAGCAAACAATGTAGAGTAATTCAAACAGCCATATAACGTATTGGGGCCAGAAATTGTAAGTAATATTTGTAGGGGTGTATCAAATAACTTATTTGAGAGTGTAAGCTGCCTTCAGATGTGCCTTTTTTCACTGCTTCCACTAGTTGGTCTCAGTAAATTCATTTTTCTACCCCCTGAATAAATAGATGTGTCCCAAAAAGCCTGTGCTGGATCCATAACAACTGGTGACTGGTCAAAACACAGGATAAATTGTTGTTCCTCCTATTAATTGAGATTCATATGAATAGGCAAAAGTCTTTCCACAGTAGGATTTGGGAATAGGTGGCCTTTCCTGCCTGATCTTTGCAACAGCTATGGATTTATCATCCATAGAAATGTAAGTATCTATTTTAGGGTGAGTTGGAAAGCGTTTACTGTACTGGGCAGATCTCCAGTGACTGCAGTATTTGCATACGTAGTCACTTCCACAGTAAATGCAGGTGTTTGAAGCTGATTCCAGCCTGTTTTAAACATCCTGTTGATTCAGATCATGATTTCCTGGACGCCCACAGTTGCCTGGAATCTGTCAGAATCTGAGCTAGTTCACTAAAACATAATTGACCCCTTTCACACTTGGATCACCCAGCTGCTACTTTTAAATGACCAGGTCAGCTTTTGTGTAAAAATAAATTGACACAGAATAGGATCAAATGCATTGTTTTACCTGCATCCATCTTCCTCCACCTGTGTGTCGAAGCCTATAGTCAGTTTTACATAATCATAAGGACTCAGAATAAAAATTATTTTCTCTTCTTCTGATCCTGCTGCAGTACTTGCTCAGCACATAACATTTAGCCCTTGCTGGCAGACCATGGAATGGACTGACCACTGCTCTCCCCCCAGGTGCCTTCTGCAACGTTCTGGCAGTGAACTCCTACAGACTGGGTGTTCTCCTGATTTTCATGTCAGTTTGGAGTAATTCTCCCATCAGTGCTAGTGAAAACAGTCTTGGCTGAAAAATACAAGACCAGGGGCTCTGTAGGAGCTAAACTGATGTGCACTGTGGAGCTTCTTGCATATCTTATCCTTTGCTCCCGAAAGGGTAATAGAAGCTAGATATACTCAGGGCTCAGAAAGAATGAGCCTCACTTCCTGTCAAACTGCACATCTTACTGAAAGGCTTTGATACAAAACCAGGCTGCTGGAGGCACTTTGGTATGACTGGAACTGATATTGCATTCAGCCATTCTCCTGTGCCTCTTGTCCATACCCACTGCAAATAGGTGACTGCATGTATTTCAGGAGGAGAGGTGTGCCTGGGCTGACAAATGACTAGGAGGCAGAAATGTAGGCAATTCAAGGCAGTGGGAAAGGTAAGCTCATTCCCTAGGACTTTGGACAAGGCTTCCTTTCCAGCTTGGCCTGAAGGGACTGGTGGCTGGGGCACACCTCAGGTCATCTCCATGAGGAACCTTGCACTGTCACAACTCTTTCCTTTGCCCAGTTTCTTTTACTGCTTATCATCACAGATCAAAATGTGAACCCTGAATTGTGCTACTGAGCTACAGATGAGCTGTATTTTTCCGAAGYGATGTTCAGTTGCTTGTGTATATGGCCACATATAAGTGGTTGTGGTTCTCTGCTAGAGAAAGTTTCTTCATTTTTTWAAGAAATTGTCATCACCATTCAATAGTATTCAAGCTACAGTCATGGCTGATTCTGCCTTTTAATTATGATCATATCATCTCTGGAGGCCCAATGGCATGACCAGGAAGCATTTATCCCAGGAGCAGGCCTGTAGGTCTGGTATTCATCCAGCTCACAGAGAAGTCTGAGGCAGCTCTGTGTGTTGTATGCACAGCACCTTGGAGCTCTTTGCTTCATAGGAAGAAGAAGCAAGATCATTGTTTTTCAGCTTTGTTCACATGAGGAAAGAACTGAAAATTGGCTTCTCTGCAAAAGCTCTCAGCTTATGTTGAGTATCAATAACTGCAGCTGTGCTGCTTGTGGCTGGCATAGGGCACAACATGGACTCACAAGTGCCTGAACAGCGCAGAACTCATCTGCCCAAAGGCAAAGTGCACAGGTAACAGGAACCTCAGAAACAACAGACTACAGGAGCAGATATGACCTAGTTTTAAAAGCAGCACATTATACGCACAAAAGGAGGAGCAAAGAGTCAACATAATTATTACTTTCTCTGTGACTTAACACTTTTTTCTTGACTTCTCCTCAGCTTGGCAATCTGATACCAGTTAGAGGTATGACTGGTAACTTACAAGAAGCAGAGATTATAAAATGGGGAAAAAAAATGAAAAAAGATTTCTGAGAAAAGCTTCACCTTTAGTCCAGTATCTTTGTGACCACACTAATACAAATAGCTACAACAGGAATAGCAGCCTGAAACAACATCTGCTTCACTCCTCTTGATATCCTCAAGTACAGGTGAGACGAGAAGTCAAAGTTCAGCTTTTCAGCTGAACCTGACTGCCAATGCCATGGTATTCAGGGTTTGGTCTTCTCTCCCATCCTCTCTGCACTTAGTTAAATTCAACACATAAATAAGAGAGAAATTGGATTCTATCCTTGTCTAACATACTTGTTTTGCTTGGAGAAGCATGTAAGTGCCCTAACTATAGTCAGATATATGCTGATACATTATTATAATGAATGCTACATATGAAATAATCACAGACAGACGTCAAGTGTTCTGCGCCTGGTTTGTGTGGGGAGCCAGTCCAGGTCTCGCCGGCTGACACCTCAGCACCCTGGCGTTATCAGCCACTCCTCTCAGTTCTGTATCACCATCAGACTCCTCACAGTTCTGTATCACCATTAAACACCCTAGCCAGACTCTGCTCTAAGGCAATTTTGATGATTGGTACAGTTATGCTTCAATAAGATACATATAACACTAGAGCACTAGGAGAGAGTTCTTTGGAGACAAAATTTGGGCTGTTAAGAGCCCTAGAGATCTCTAAGTGATGTGCTCTGAAATACTACCACATTCCTGAACTTCAGTGTGTAACTTGACAGCAGATGCATAGAAAAATGATATAGATGCACTTAAGAATAAAGGAGATGTTTGGTGCAGATGGTGCCATCAAGAAAATATGGTTTGACCTAAACTAAAATAGGGCAATTTTCTGTTACTGAAAATTAATGTTATAGCTTTTAAACTAAAAATTAGAGAGAGCCAAGTGGCACAGAAAAGTGTACAATTCATGACGGCACATATTTAGTGGTAGGAATGTTATTAAATCCCCTGCAATCTTAGTAAAAAGGACAGGAAAAGGTGTTAATAAAGTCCAGGAAGGAACCAGACAAACAGTTGCTACGTGTCAAGTGTGTGAAGCACATCACATAAAACAGTGAGCCACAAAAAACCCTAGATACATAAAAAAACAGTTAAATGAAAAGTGTAAAAAATCTGAGGCTGATTGCCTTGGTTTTCAGCTGGGAATCTGACCTAATTTAGGCATCTGAGAAGTCTGATGACAGAAAGTGGTTGTTAGGAATGGTATGGCCAAGGCACACACTGATACAGCCCTGCCAAAATGGGCCATGTTGCTTCAGGATTGTGACACAAGATAGAATTTCCATGGGCTGAAGGCTGTGACTGGAGGACTGCATCATTTTTCACTTAATGAGGATGGCAAATGTGGTAGCAATGTGCTTGGGATAGAAAAATCAGCTGTGAGAGCAAATAATATAGAAATAACAAAACCTTTCAAGTACCCCTAACCAAACTAGGACAATGCACTCTGGCAATGTGTGTCTTCAGGCACATCAAACATGATTCCTTGTGGAAATCAGCTGTTCAAGAGCCAGTGAGGAGGTCCTCACAAGATGAGGAATAGCACCTTTCAGCTCAGGCCTTGGCCATCCTGAGTGTCCACAGCAGCAGGAGCACTCACCTGGGCTCTCCCCTTCCCAATCGAGGCACCAAAGAGCTTTGGCCTATAGACTACTGCAGATAAATTTCTACAGCTTGAACTCTTTAACTGAGAATTTTTAGCAAATGGCAATCTTGAAACCTGTACTCTCATGAGGGCTTCCCTATCAAAAGGTTTTGGTTCTCTTTTTCACTCTGTTGTGGTGCCACAGATCGTGAAGGAGAATTGCTGCTGGAAGCTCCTTTGCTGGCAAACACCTGATGCCTTGGCAGTGGCTGAGGTGTGATCCCAGCCATCACAGCAGCCACCTTCTCTTCTGAAATCCCAAGGATGCCCTCAGCTACCCAGGAGTAGAGACAGGACAGGCCTTTTGAAAATGCAGCCTGCCCCCCAGCTCACAGTAAAGAAACATCAGCACCAACTACTTTCTCACTTCTCTTTCTGAGAACAGTGGAGGTTATCTATTTTTTACTATTGCTTAGTTCCCAGCTCTGTTTTGGGACTCGTTGCTCATGCTTGCTCTTGAGAAGATTGGGGGCTCAGAKCTTTCATGGGGTTTTCCCACAGAGCTGCCAAGACTCCATGTTCTCCCCAGCCCTGCTGAAATCCCCTGGGACCTTGGCCCACTTTCTGCATGGGCACRTGGCATCCAGCCAGCATCTCTGTGTGGCATCAGCTC
Source organism: Cardinalis cardinalis (assembly GCA_014549065.1). Taxonomy (NCBI): domain Eukaryota; kingdom Metazoa; phylum Chordata; class Aves; order Passeriformes; family Cardinalidae; genus Cardinalis; species Cardinalis cardinalis. Next base: position 5,775,891 of record JACDOX010000018.1, read on the forward strand.
AGCAGCGGAGAGCCTGGTGGGACATGCCAGATGAAGTCACCCGTGCTTGTGACAGCCACTGAGCACTACAGCCTGTGGCAGGATTTAATGTGGTTTGGCAAGCAAATGAAGGAAAATGACAGTGTTTTGAAGCTTTTTCAGGGAACTGAAAGAAACAGACCTGAGTCCTTTTTATTTCAACATCTGAGAAAGACTTTTATAAAAACCTAAAGGCAACACTTTTCAGGAGAGCAAGTTTCCTTTCTTCTTTGTGTGTTTCTCTCTCTTACATTGCCTTATCGTCATACAAATATACAGAGAAAGAGAGAGAAAGAAAAGGAAAGGAGTTTTAAGCTTTAAAATAAATCCATTTTCTTGAGGATTGTGGTTTAATAAAGGTTGTGCATTAAATTTTCATTAAAAAGCCTGGAAAAACAAAATAAATTCTCAGAATCCCTTCTAGCCCCATCCATCCATCTGTGCAGGTGAGCAAACCATAGTGCCAATATACCAAAGATAAGAGTGCAGTGATAAAAGATGTTTCACCACACGCTGTGGGGAAAGTTTTTGACAAGTTGGGCCTAGCTTCTCAGTGCAGGTTCCTCTTTCCATTCTCTGAAATTCTTTTAAAAAAATTGCACACACAAAAAAACAACTTTCAAAAGCAGTTTCCTCAGTTCAGCCCTCCCTTCACTCCCACACCATCACTACAGATGCTTCTTAGATGTACTATTAACTACATATAAAAGTTACTTGTGTTTGTACTGCGTAGGTTGATAGTTTTTAGAGCATTCTGTTACAGCATGATGTAAACTAACCTACACAAAACCCTCAAGGCTTTTCTTTTAGGTTTGTTTCCCTGTTTCTTTCATGTAAAAGAAATCCCGACCAGCAGAAAGAGAAGACCTAGCCATTCACCAGCTCAAAATTATCCTTTCTTTTTAAAGGTTATACAATCACAACAGGAAATATTTTGAAAGGGTCACATCAATCACAAGACAGAGTACTTTTTAGTCTGAACAAGTGTTTATATAAGTCCCCTATTTTTAGGTCACATCACATGCCAACTCCTTGCCACTGCCATTTGTATTAATACTAGTTTTTTCTGGTTTTTTTTCCCATTTCTTTACACACTTGATGCAAAGCAATATTTGGAAAATATGCTAATTTTGCCTTAAATCCTCAGAAGGCATCCAAATATTTTAGGAATCAGTCCTTAGCAGTGGCATTCCTGTCTAGTTTCCCTAGTATGCTTCTGCAAAAGCAAACACAAACAACACAATTTGTCTCCTGCCAAAACTGTCCATGAGAAAGAATGTAGCAACAACACTTTGACCAATATGTCAGTGGCCTCCCCACAATGCCACAATATCCAAAACAATATGACTTTCTAGTTTAGAGTCAGGAGCCTCCTTACTGAACTGTGCAAAAGGATCTGGCACTCCTAAACCTCTTCTAAAGTGCTGGGATGAAGTGGACTGAAGGCAGCACCCACAGTGAGCTTCCTCATTATCATTCCTGCAGAGAGCCATGTCAATAAGGAGATGAAAATGTTAATGACTTCTTTGCATCTCTCTGTGGAAAAGCCTCCTTGCAATTACAAGAGGTAGATGATTAAGAATCAGGTCTCTTCTGAGGGCTGACTGGATTGGCAAGAGTTGGCAAGACTGTAGGTGTGTTCTTGAGGATGATAAGCAAAACATCTTAAATTTCCGTGCTCTCTCTCACTTGCTCAATGCCTTCTGAAAAGTCACTTTCCTAATCTCATATAATTTTTTCTTTAAATAATACTAATATTTTTTGCACAACTTAGTTATCTTGCTGCTGATGGCTCAAGGCATATTACTGTCTTGCTTTGTAAATGCTACAAGAGTTATAAGGAGAACATTTAAAGTGGCTTTTGAAATTGAGCACTTCCTCGAACTTTGATGATATAATGAGATTTCCTGAATCAATTATCAAAATAAAATAAGTATTTCTTTAGAGGTAGTGGATTTTTTTTGTATGTATTATAATAATGTAATAATATCCTAAAAGGAAAAATTTCCACAAACTGCAAGGTACTGTAAGATTCTCTGGTTTTCAAATGACTGAATGCCTCATATTACTGAATCAATGTATTATTTTGTATACTGGATTTCTGATGTCTCGTTCTTGTTACTAGTAAAGCAACAATTCAGCTGAAAACCAGGCAAAAGACTTTCTTTAGAAACTGAGTGTAAAAAGAGATTGTGGTTAGATTTGCTCAATCACAAACAAAGTAAAAAAGAAAAAAGAGAGACATAGGAGATCAGCAAGTACCTAGAGGAGTTAAAACAGAATGTAAACCCACAGAGAGAGCCCAGTGCACCACCATCCATACCTACTCTGCCTCGGGTTGTAGAAATGTAGTTTTTACACTTTTGCCTGCCAAGGAGTTTCTGTGGCCCTGTCCCCACCTCATCAGCTCGTAATTAGGCATTTTACCATGAAATACAGAAAACCAGGACACTGAGCAGCAAGAAAGCTAGACAGAAACACCTAAGTCTCTGAGAAAGCTTCAGAGGAAGTGTGTGAAACTCTCCACACCCTTTGTGGAGGATTTCAAGGAGATCTCTAGATGCAACCATGTATTACCCCTGAAATTTCTCCTGCAGTGAGATGTTTGCCTCTGTCTTCTCTCATAAAACCCAGAAATATCCAAACCAGCAAAAAGAGTACTATTCACACTTCCTAAATATYACACAATGGGGAAGTGGGAGATATGAATTTATTTCTCTCATCAGAGTGAGGAGATTTAAATCTACACCCCACCCCCCCAGCACCCTTGACAGACAATAGGATTTTCTATTAGTTGATTCACAGAAAATATATAAATTACATTGAAATAGGAACTGCATTTTGGATATCTTCTCCTCTCTAGTACTAAACAAACACTTATGTTTGTTTTTCTCACCTATGGAATTTATGTCACAGTGGTACCATGCAACCTGGAACAAATTCAGCTGCAGGAGTAAAGACAACTTGTAGATAAATAACATTATGATTAATGTATTTCTGCAAGAATGCTTGGCTCCAATTAGGCCAGGTAAAGATTCATAGTCTGTAGGGAGTGCCCTAAGTATCCACAGGACTAAAGGGCACATGGCATTGACATCTTGCTTCCTTCTGTATGCATGGAGGACGTACTCCAATAAGTGTTTTGGCAATTTATGGTTTAATAGGTTCTCAAACTGATGCAGCACAGGAAACAGTCTTCCCCCCACTCAACAACTGTGATTTCAGGCCTGCAGCCTGGGCTGGGTATTAGGATATATGGGCTTCTGAGGACTTAATGCTTGAGGTTCATAATTTTTGTAATGGCACCTTTAGCAAAAACTGAACAGCTGAAGACGTTAGTCTTGAGATTGAGCACTGAGTGACGACAAAAGAGTATTTATGTTCCTAAAGCCTTTTTCAGTGCTAGCATAAAGATCAGAAATTGGAAATTCCACCTGTGATGGAAATTTTCTCCTTCAGTGTTGGGTTTCAGCGGATCCCAGCAAGTAGGTTAGGCACATGAACAGGCAGAGGCCTGATGCTAGGCATATAATGTGAGTCACAAATGCACATTTGCTTTGCTCTGCCTTCTGGGATTATGCTCCTTTTGCAGAAGAATCTCTTATGCTCCTAGCTAAATCATCCATTGGTGAGCATAGTACCACACTGGATAGATGGTCTTCATCCTCTATTGTAAGAATCAATGGCAGTCAAATAAAAATACTTTCTTTTTCTGCTTTTGTTGCAGTGCCAATTGCTTTTCTCTAGTTCAAGAAATCTGGCAGATCTTCCAGAATTTACTGCCACTCAATCAGTCTTCTAGATCATGGAGTTAAAATGTCTTGCTAAAGTCTTTGAGGACAGATATCCTGTCCCAGCAGACTATGAAAGACATTCAGCATAGAAAAGCTACCTGGCTCAACTGCACATTTTAACACCCTTCCCCCAGGCAGATATAAGGTGCTTGTGGAAGTGTGTGAGGGTGAGTTTGGTAGGTGTGCGTGATGCTTTCACTGCAAATCACCTGGCTGAGTGTTTGTATATCTTTTCCCCCTGTGACAGGCAGGGGTGAAGTAGAGCTGTTTCCAGTTGAACAAAAATTCCTGAATTCCTGCATTGTTTAGATGGATGATCTCATGATGATGAGCTTCAGCCTACAGGGGCATAGGTATCTACTTGCTCTACATCTTGCTAAGATCCTTTACACATTCCCCCTTCCTGGTTGGAATGGGAGAAGAACAGTAGAAAGATCCCACACTTACATTGACTACATTTTCTGCCAAGGGTGGCAATAACACAGGGAAATACCTAGGAAGCCAGGCCAGAGAAAAAGACTCCAGTGAGAATGAAAGCTGTGCTCATGGAGCTATAACAAGGCTCAGGCTGGTCTCAGAGCAAAGACCAATCCAATGTTTTTTTTAACAGAACAAGGCTCACAGGACATACATGGAGAAGATCACACACACCTTCTTGTGCCAGCACGAGACCTCAGCTATCTCTTGTGACATCCTGTCATTGCTGGCATGACTAACTCCTATCAGTGGCTATGGGGGTACATCACTGTGAAGGACAAGGTTTGAGGAAAGCAGCAGATGATCAAGTCATTTTCAATGTTGTGTGGTGACAATACAATGCTATCTGTGACGCAGGCTGTCAAAATAAAACTGTCAGAAGGATGAATGGGAAGACTACAAGATTTGCAGTGGTAAAAGACTGACACCACCTCTCCCCCACTCCTAGCAAACTGTTCTCAACTCTTCAACTCTATCTTGCTGTTCTGATGAAAAGCTACCCTAAAGTTTGCTTGGCTTTCATAATCCCAGTTGGTTGGAAGGATGCACAGATCAACTTATTCATAGACTGGAAATTAAGAAGAAAGGCACACGTAGAGATCCTCTATTAAAGAGTTAAGAGGAAGGGAGGAGAAATAAGGAAGTAGTGGTTGAAACAATCTGCTTTTAAGCAAAGAGAAAGGTTAAGAAATACTTGATAACATTTCAAACAGTGTAATACTTGATAACATTTTAAACAGGGCTCTTCTCTTCAACACAGAAGAGCCCCAAACTAGGTGTTTTCATTTTTTTTCCCCTGGAGGTGTGGGTGTTCATAACTAGTGGAAACTGCAATGAGAACTTCAGAATTGGAAACACTACACTTTTAGCCAAAAAAACAAGCAGTTTTCTTACCCACCAGACTGAAACATGAAGTGAAGAGATTATTTCTAATAAGGAAAAAAGAGGTTGGTTTCCAAACCATTTCAGTGTAGGGTAGCACAATTTTTTCTATCTAGTTATTTAATTTGAGAATGAGGGGATCAAAAATATGTAAAACAGAGCAAGCACATTAAAACCCTTCATGAGGTTTACCACAAAGGACACAGAGACTGTCAGTGTCAAAAAAAATAAATACAAACTGATTTGCAAAGAACATTTACATACTCTKTAATTCTGATCTGAGATCTCTGTTGGCTTTTAAAAAACTGTACCATATTTGGCTGTTTCTCCACTGGGGAAATACTCTTGTCATTTACCATGATCGACAGTAGTGATTCAGCAGCAACCCAATCTTTGTAGCCCTAACATACAAAAAAATTAATGCATAAGACACATTGCAGATGTAATCAAAAAAGTGCTGTCATTTGTAATTGTATGTAGGGCCTTGCCAAAATCTATGACATAATTTCTCACCACTGTGAGTTGTTGTGGAAAGGATTTAGAATAAGGATGGTTTAGGACTAATTAATTTTGTAAGTGAAATAAACATGAATAAAATAAATATAAAGTAAATAGATAAAATTGAAAACATTTAATTTTTATGTTCAAAACTATTTAGAAGTGTAATTACTGCAAGCTTAACCTTCTGCTTCTATATAATCCCATTTAACTCTGAACATGAAACAGTAAGGCAGTGAGTAACAGTCTGCAAGATATTTATTTACCAGCACTACTGTGAGTTATTTATCTTTGATGCCTTTGATGGCTACACATCAAGAGACTTAAGCTTTGGCTCAGATCAGAAAAAGGAAATAAGCCCCCACAAGTCTTACAGCACATTTCTCTGGAGGAGGAGGAGGAGAGCACTGAGACGATAATGTCCATGCAGAAAGCTCAGCCTGAACCTATTGTCTCCCTCCCAGAAGAAAGTAAAGGGGCACAGTGACAATGGGCTGCAGAAATGGAAGCTGAGGGCTAGGGCTCAGTGGAGCATGCTGGATATAACAGAGAAAACCTACACTGAGATGCTGAGCCAAGCAATTCTTTCTCTGAGTCAGTCAATGAACGCTGTTCACAGAAACCAGCTGGGCTGCTTAGACTTAGAGGTGAAAGACTCTGGTATTTCAGTACACTTTCTTACCAGACAAATGAAGTCTGTGAGTGAGCATGTAGCCTCATCTGTAGGGGAAGGATGTAATACAGGACAATCCAGAAGGGAATGTCCTGGGTAACTGTCAGCCAGAACAGGTATCACACATTTGTTCACTTTAACCTTAACATAGAAGCAAGAATGTAAATAAAACCCAGAGAGCCACTGAGCCCAGCTGCTGTCCAGCTTTGTCTGAAAAGGATCTTTGGCCTATGTACATGAGTCTATTTTTCTCCTCTCTCTTTTTCTCAAAAAATGGGAATTGGCTGGATGAAAGCCTGAAATTCAGACATTTATAATTCCACCTAATGTTTTTTAGCTCCTTTCCCTGATTAGTGCAACTGCTTATGGTTTTCTGTGTGTAATGGTCGTAATAATTCAGGAGAAGTTTGTAAATCTGTGCAATGGCAATAAGGAATACATTCATTATATAATATTTCACTGCAATTCATAGTAAGAAAACAGACCAGTGTTTTCTACTGTTTCCAGAGCCACTGGGTCCACACATGTTGGTGTTATCTCCCCTTGCCGGGAAGTGCCACTATCTCATCCTCACTGTTCAAAATGTCTTTCACTTAGTGCTTTTTTCTGTCTGGGGTCAAAACAAGAAAAATGTAGCTCAGAATAGAAGACAAAGTATTTCTTGTGGAGACAAATATCACTCTGCAAATCTTGCACCAATTCCTGCTTGATCCAACATGTGACAGACCTAGTTTATGAATGAACCATATATTTATCTTCCATTGAAGGAAGTGAAAGCATCTAGCATTCAGTCCTCTTGGGCCCATAGCTGGACACCAAAATATCTTTAATATATAAGCCTGGCTTTATTTTTAATACCTGGCACACTTTGAATTTCTGGCTGGTTCTTTGTGAACATACACTTATTTTCTTTGGATTTACTAGAAAAGTTTAACCTGATGATACATAGAGGGTGTGAACTTTTTTACTTTGCTGTGGCAGGTATGGGCAGGGGAGCATTTACAGCTCCTGTAGCACATTAGTGTGAACAAGAAAATCATTGGAAATGGCAAGCTGCTACACTGAAGTTTTTATTTCAAACCTGAGAAAGTCAAATCTCCAGTTGACCACATGCGCTTTTGAAGACAGCAAAGATTTTCAGTTTTATGGCCCTTACTGCAAGAAAGACATTGAGGTGCTGGAGAATGTACAGAGAAGGACAATGGAGCCTGGAGCACAAGAACAGCTGAGGGTGCTGGCCATGTTGAGTCTGAAGAAGAGAGGAGACCTTATCACTCCCTACAAGCACCTGAAAGGAGGTTGGAGCCAGGTGGGGGTTCTCCCAAGTAACAACTGATAGGAAAAAAGGAAATGGACTCAGGTTGGCCTGTAAACCCAAGGGAGATTTAGACTGAATAACAGGAAAATTCCTTCACAGAAAGGGTTGTCAGGCATTTGAATTGGCTGCCCAGGAAAATGGTGGAGTCACCATTCCTGGAGGTAATTAAAAGATGTGTAGATGTGACACTTCAGGACATGGTTTAGTGGCAGACTTGGCAGTGCTGGGTTAAAGGGTTGGACTCAATGACTTTGAGGGTCTTCTCCAACCTAAATAATTCTGTTTCTGAGCACCTCTTTCTCCTTCTACACTCATGACTACAGTAGTCCCAAAGACAAGTTGAAGCATTCAGAAAACAGGCATAACCAAAGGAACTGATTTTTCTGTAATATGGTTGATTCCTTTCTCTCTCTGCTCTCCTGCTGCTAACTGACACAGCAAAAGTCTTTCCACATGCTGGTGCTCCACATTTAACAAAGAGATTCCCAGGCACTGCTGGGAGAGTTTGCAGTTGGTTTTTGCAGTACTGCAGCAGCGAAAACTGGGAAGTGCTGAGAATCCACCCCACTCAGTGTAAACATCTCCAAGCCCAGTGTAAACCAATCATATTTGTTATTGATAAACATATTGGCTATGATCTCTGCCCCTGTCATGTGGGGATAATTATGTACTCAACCCACAAACATTAGCAGAACAGACAYGTGAGTTGAGCAAACCTATCAGCTTACTATAACATGTAAAACTGTGCCGTGTCCTGTTTCTCAGAGAAGAGGTGTTGGTAAAAAACATTTCATTTAAAAAGCTCAAAAAAAATGTTCACAAGTATATATGGTTTTAAATGTCAAACATKTAACATGCATTTCACCATGAAAAACCTCAGTGATGAGTTTGTGAGGCTATTTTATCCACCAACACCAGATTTTAAGATTATGTGTCTGCACTGCTGAGAATTGCTGAGCTTGCAAAAGCCAGAYGTGTAACAGGAAACTTCATTCTTCATCCTCTTAGAGGTGTTAAAGACATATTTATGCCCCATGGGGAAAATGGGTGACCAAGAAGGCMCATTTTCATGTGAAAGACTGGGTTCCAGTGATTTTCTGTGACAGGGATATACAGATTTAGGTCACAAATCGGGCTAATAAGGAGATGTATACAATGGGCAAGGCAGTGTTTAGTCCAGCGTAAGGTCTTGATCTTGCTTCTGGTTTAACTCAGTCTCACATTCATGTGCTAGCAGCCAGCTTCTGTTAGCTGCAATCATGGATAGGTTGGAAACTTTTTGACTAACTGTRTATTTCTAAAGACCCCAGCAGCTCTGATCTGTGCACTGAGGATTCAAACACTGTGTAACTGAGATCAGCAGCTTTGCAGAGACATGTGACTGAGGGGAAGAGAAGGTGTCCCTTATGAAAATGTCGTGTCTTTTCCTTCCATGTTGAAATGCTCACAATGCCCATTAATCTCAGGGAGGTTACTGTTCCAGCAGCCTGAATAAATAAACAGCTGAAGACCTTGAGAGCCAGAATTTCATCAGCAGGTTCCCCTGGTTGATTTTTAGCTGAATGATSCTACTTGTGAAATGGTGTAAGTCAACAGGCTGAAGACAGGAAATCAGCCAAGATTCTCTATCTCTATTCTAACTGAACTCAGTTGTCAAGAAACTCTACAAGTCACAGGCTTGAAAATGGACATGTTTAAGCTTGCCTTTTCCCACTTGATTTCTGTTGGAACCAATGCCTTCCCAGCAATTTTCCAAAGACCCTATCAGAAAAATTTCAAATTTTTTCTCTTGATTATTCAATAAATGATGCTATGCCCTATGTAAAATGCACTGTTCAAACTCTTGTCCTAAATACTAAATAAACAATTTATTTTTGGGCATTTTTATGACATCCAATGTTACAGCATCAAAGTGCTTCAGAAACACCTACAAATTTCTTATTTGCAGCCTTCCTCTAATATAAAGATTATTGAACCCCATATTACAAAGAGGAATGTGAGGAATGAAGGGCCTGAGTTAGTTAAGACCTGATTTCTAAGAGCATTTGTCATTAAATAAAATGCTATTGTTTCAAAACCACGTTTCTATTGACCATACCTGGATTTGTGAGTACAAAATACTCTCTGCAAGTCAGATCCAGATATCTTTTAATAAGCATTTGAAAATTAGGAACTCAGAGTTGGTGCCTGTTTCTGAAAGCTTAACCTCTTGAAACCAGATTTGAAACAGAATTTCAAGCTCTGTAAGATAAGCATCACATGGGTGGAAGGATGAAGGCACCAGTGAAGGCTTTGGTGTCTCAGAATGGGATCTGAAATAGCCAGAAAAATTATAAGGAACAGTGTTAAGTCAGCACATCTCACATGCCACACACATAGATCATCCAGTGTAAACAGAGAATGAGCCTTAAAAACATGAAAATTTGGGGGAAAAATAGTAATTCTCACAGAACATACTCTCACAGGGAAAATACAGGGAGACCTTGAACCTCTTTGCCAAAGYTGCTTTTGTTAAAATTCCCTGTTGCCTTTTCTTTCTAGGGCCCAAATATAATTTGCTACAGTTTTTTAAGATGGTTGATAGAAGAAAAACACTTCCCTCCCCTGTCTGAACAATAATGCAGTGGTTAATTTCAGGAAATAGATGTCTTAAGCTGCCCTCCAAGTCTGACCATGGGAGTTAGATTATCTGAGCTGGAGACTGCTTTAGCCACAAAGCTTCTGGTTACTGCTCATCTTTCACATCAGAGACGCACACTAAAAAATTATCAATACAACAACTCAGGAAAAGATGAAAACACCATGAAGGAGGGCAAGAGATTCTCTAGTCTAGTGATGAAGGCAGCCATCAAGTGCACATGGCCTGGAATCTACTCTTTAKTCTGGCCTTTGGAGTTATTCAGTGATTACTGTGAAACTGTCTCTGAAGACAAGACTAGAGATAAGGTCTTTAGCCTTCCAGCTGAATGGTATTTCAGGTTTCTGACCTCTTTTATCCTCTTTTGCTTGCTGTTCCAGCTTCTACTGGCTAGGTGCAATTCAGCCTAGTCCATAGTTCTAGCTTACWACCTAGGAAGGAGGTGGATAAGACTTTAAATACTTTCTAAAGAACAGAGTTGAATGTGCACACTCTTCTCCTAGGAGCATGCTCTAGAGGAGGAGTTATACTATTTCCTACTCTTTGACCTTTTTAAAAGCAAGTAYCTGTATATGTAAAGAAGAAACAGTTTCACTGACATTCTTTAAGCATTCTCCTTGGTGGCACTGGACCAGCTTTCTCAGTCCTGCCAAAATCCACTTGYTCTTATAATTGCTAATGGATATATTCTCTATATTTGTCTCTAACTATCTTAAATACTGCTATCTTGTGTTATAAGAACCAACTACTATGGTATAATCCCCCAGTAGTCAGAGGCTGCATCAGAATTTTCCCTGTTCAGAGCTGAAGTTCTGAAGYTCCATCCTAGCTCCATTTCAGGCATTTCACATGTATCCTTTTCTTAAAAAGGTGACCTTTTTGTGACCATCACAAAAGCTTTCATCAGCATCTACTCCCAGGTAGAATTGGTGGTAGAATCATATTTCCCAGAACAATACWCAGTCACTAAAATCACAAAGCTGCTTTGCTTTTTCATGTAGTTCTACATCTCAGTCAGAATATGTCCTCCAGCAGCAAGTAGATGAGAGCTGAGCAATGAGACAGGAAATGGTCTCCCACTTAACAGGTTTTTCATTGATTTTTTTGTGCTGAAGTATTATTCTGTAATATTTACCCTTAGGACTCTGAAGAGTATACCACCTGCACAAGGGAGATTTTACTACATGTAAAGCACGTCAATATTAGTAAATTTAACACTGTCAGAACAGTGCTCAGATCATCAAATTCAACTGCTGGTCTGTTACAGTTCTGGCATGGTTTTGTCTCACATCAGCTAATGCTCCCTCAAAGAACTCTGAGCCACTATCAACTTCCTCTATAGATCAGGAGATATGACAGACAAAAGACCATCCCAGAAAAAGAAGTTTGGATGCAGCCATCATGTAATAAATGAAAACATTTATTACAGGTGTGTCAAATATGCTAAAGATCAGGATATGACTGGTCCCAGCAAATGAAGTGGAAAGGGTCTGCTGGGTAAAAGTATATTCTGTGTAATGTAATTTTCTGCTGGGTAAAATAATTTTCTGTAGCCCACTAGAGGGTGCAGACACACCTGTGCTGCCTCCAAGATTTACTTCTATGTTTCTGAGACCTGGATATTTCAGRGGTTTCTCCAGAGTATTTGGGGGAAAGACCTGAAAGAATCACACTTTGCTGTCCTCTACAAATCCACTTTCATCATCATCATCATGTAACCCAAAGTCTCTCTTCCTCCTGTTAACTGCTCCCCAGATCCCACCCTCTGTTCTCATCTACCCCAAGTTTATACTACCAGTTTTCCTTTTTTTGGTCTCATCCTCACCATTTCACTGCTGACTTATCCACAGTTTCCTACCCTATCTCTCACCACTGCCTGTGTTCCAGGGAGATTTCTCTTTAATCCCTACACTGCTTGACTGTCTCAAGGTGAAGCAACAAAAGTACAAAAGGCTTATTCTCACAGCTTTTGACTGTTCAACCACTGTAGCCCTAAAGTGGGGTCTATTCAGTGTATCCAGGATTCTGGAAACAGGATTTCAATTGGGCATAATTTAGTGAGTCTCAAAGACCAATCATGTTTTTAGAAGGGGAGGGGGCAGGGAAGAAAGAAAAAATCCTAACAAGATTATTTCTGCCTTTGTGCTTCCTCACCTACTCAAACTTGTGTTCCTGAATATTCCCTTATTGCCTCAGCAGTTGCCTCATACAGCTAAACTCTGCATGTAACATCCTGCCAAAGAAAATGCAAAACTTTTCATCTTAAATGTTGACCAGACTTACAATCRGCTCCCTAAGGAATTTGTCTCGCCATCTCACTGCTGATGTTTCCGTGCTGCAGCAGATCAGATTTCCTCTATGAGTAAGATCTGCAGAAAGGAACAAACAAGAAATCTTTTAAGGAAAAAAAAAAAGAAAAATAAAAGAAGAGGACATATCTAAAGATAATTACAAACAGTGACAGTGACAAGCACTGATAACATTTTCTATTTTCTTTCACAGCCTTAAAAATATGGTTCACTAGCTGTAAAATATACCTGYGCAGGACCACTAATGCTTCAGAATAGAGACATATGAAGATGATGAGAAGATAAAAGAGCACATACTTGTTGGTTTGCTATTTTCCCTTCTCATTTGTGCAGATGTGAATCAGGTGTGGGGTATCTCACAGTATGTAGCCCTAGCTGCTTCTCCATGACCATAGCAAGGTGTAATTTCTGTTCTTATTTCAAGATTTAGTTAGCAGTTGGGCGAGCAAGGACTTTCAATTCACCAGCTGCTGAGCCTGAATTTTTCATGCAGTAGTGTGAAGATATGAAAAAAATGTGCAGCTCTTGATGACCAAACTTACAGATCCTTGGCCCCAGCCTGAACAACTCTTGAACCCTCATCAGTCTGTGTGCAAAAAGGGAGAATCCCTCTGTTAGGATATCAATGACAGCTAAAGTCCAGTATTTAATTATTGAGCTGTTGCATGAAGCATACACAGATTTTTCTCTCTCTTTCTCTGATATGTAGCTTTAGTTAAATATTCATCAACACTGAAAAATAAGATTACCAATGGAAAATTTCAGTAAAGACAGAAGGCTTCCAATCAAAAATATATGAAAAGAGACTGGATCAAACTGACATTACCTGATTCAAAGATGTAGAAAGTGAATCCTGTGGGATATTTCTGATTGATTAGCAGCTAAATTTAGACAAAAAATATTACCCCTTTAAAACCTATTTTAAGTAACAACCTTAACTCTCATGCGGAGTCTCTCTCAGATTTCCTGTGTATAAATAGTGAGCCCAAGAGGAACATCAGCTTGACTTTCCCATTTGAGAGCTGTCAGTAAGAATAATCAAGCCAAAGCAACAATCCCATAGACATTTAATTATAAACAGAACTCATTTCATTCAGGAATTCTGGAGGCAGTATTCAAGGTCCAAACTGTAATGCTATTTCTGTAATGTCACTTTTCAGAGGAGAGCTACATTTTCAAGCTCCTTTCTCATGCCGTGAAGAGCATGGAACAGTGTCAATAAATATGCCTGATAAGAAAACCTCCCTTCTGTCCATCTGAAAGCTTTGCAAACATTAGTTGTCAGCAGTGAAACCCCCTGAACTTCTGTTTCAAAATGACTTTTTATCTGGAAACTGTGCAAATGTGAAGTTTGTAAATGGCAATACAAGTGCACAACACCAGCACATATTTTAGACGTGTGGTGACACAGTCTTGGTGTACCTTCATTTTTGAGCAGGACAGGGGAGTCTACCACAAAACAACTTGAGGCTGAGTTGTGTCTGGGTTTCTCCCTTCTTGCCGCTTGACCAGAACGCAGCAGTTACTGTGGCAGACCAAAGCTGCCATACAATGAATCACCTTTCTGCTATTTGTTTGTTTTCAGCGCTGTTACACGTAACCACTACACATAACATACTGCAGCCTCCGACAGAGGAGCGCACCCTTTTCCCACATCAAACAAAGATACTGATGCCGAAAGAGGGCACCGAGAGCAAACATTCCATATCACCTGAGCTGGCCTTTTCTGCACTAACAGTCATCTGTGAAAGCCTAATTATCTGCATGGGCAGATGCATCTGAGTTGAACCCAAACCCACGCTGCAAGACAGAAGGCGAATACACAAGCAGTGAGTAAGATGCTGGTTGGTGACAGGGGATGCCTGGGTTCTGTTTGCTCTTCCCACACAAAGCTGCTGAGCACTTTCCCTTGAGCAATGCCTATTCAGTAACTGGGAAATGAGACTGCAGAACTGTAGGCACACCTCAGCCACCCTTCCTTCAGCAAACTATGGCAAAGGCTGCAAGAATTTACCAACTAAGGCCATACAGACCCCTAAGGAGGAGCAAATTGCTTAGCACTGATGTCCAAACTAAGACTAAGGCTGATGAAATTGCTTCTACCCCTGCCATAGCCTCCTCCCTAGAAGAAGGGTGACATGCTCTCTGGTTGTTTCTAAACTGACACAGCTGTTTGCAAGGGAAAACTGGGGTTCTTGATCAGACTGCTTGCATGGGGCAGCTGCAAAAACCAGGGCACAAATCTGGCACCAGCTGAGATTCATATTAAGTCCCCATCTGTAGATGCAGTGACAAAACTTCATGAGGATCATTGAGTCTGTTGAGTGTGAAATTCATTACAGAGGTCCAATCGCTACTCTAACAGCAATTTCACAAATAAAGTGGAAATAATTTAGGAATGAAGTCCCAAGAGGGATGGAAATTTTGTGTCTGAATCAAACGAATGCTGTTAAAAGTCCTAACTTGATTCTACTCTGTATAAAATCCAGAAAGTGTTTAAAGCAAACATTCAAGGAGTCAATATCCAAACATTAAAACTGATAACAAGCAAAGACTTCAAAACCCCCAAATGCAAAAAAAMCCCTTGAGTCATTAAAAAAACCTGCAAAAGCCATACCAGTGTATGATTTCACTCAAGGATCAGCATGGCACGTACAATTTCCCTTTCTGTATGGTGACACAATGACAGTACATTATTACAATAACTTCCCCACAGATAACTACTTTATGCTTGTTTCTGAAGTATTAAACAAAACAAAAAGGTTTTCACACAAGTAATCCCTCTCCTTATCTATTAAGAAACAACAAATGCCGTATGCTAAAGTGCATTGTGTTGTGGGACTTTCTTCTGGCGCCTGTCTGTCKGAGTTCAGCTTTTATGCATCAAAAGAGCCTGATGAAATTGTATCATTTTATGATATTGTACCAGTCACTTCTGTGTGTATATTGGGCTGTTGCAAACTGCTGGAGAAGTCTCAGGATGAGTACAGTAGATGCTAAAGATAGATATCAGGTCCAGATTTACAACTAAAACTAGTCCGAAATTATCTGGGTTTGATTTTTTTTTCTGTCTCCAATATGTAGAAGCTCAATCTTCCTCTTTTCAAAATCAGAGTTGAAGACACACTATGATTTTTACTACTCTCCTCACTAAAGCAAACTGTACCTGAGAACCCCTTATTTTCTTAGTGGTTCCTGCAGAGTGAAYTCCTTAAAACTGGTGATGCATTTTCTTTCTCTTTTACTGCAGTATTTGCTGTAATAATTCTGACTTCTAAATATGTGCAACATAATTTCTTAACTATCTTTGCTCTACTATTAAGCCATACAGTTCTTCATTTACTTCTACAGTCATCTGGCACAAAGATACACATGTACTTCTTGGATTGCAATGAACTTCRTTCTCATTTCAGATGTAAATAATAGGAGGGAGAAAAATCAGTCTTGACTGAGTCTGGCTCCTCTGAAAAACTACTATGAATAAACAATCAAGAAGTGAAAAGCTGTACTCCTTACCTGGTTTGAGAAGTACAGTGCACCTTGCAAGCCTCTTAAATGACACAGAAGAAATAGAAATAGTTGAAAGTTTTTACTCATCCAACCAGAGGACTCAGGAAATGACTATTTTGAAACTATTAACTCCTTCCTTACTTCGAAGTCTTTCAAGTACAGTTCCACTGCAGTTTGGTAATGAATGCTCTGCCCTACACATGATTTCTGTTTCACACTGAGAATATGCAGGTGGACAGAGGAGAAGACTCTGATCACCTCTATGAAAGCGAAAAACTTCTGCATAACTGTGACCAAGTACAATTTACTATTGAGTGATGCTTATGTAATGTAATGCAGAAATGACCTAGAGTAATGGCTTGACCTCCCAACTCTCATTTACAGAAGAGGCTTAGAGCAGTGGAGCAACATTCTCATCATGATTTCACTGTTGTGGTGCCCAAGAGAGCACGGTAAAAAATGAGGTTGTTTGAAGGAGTGGCAAACATTACAGCCTGGACAAGCATTTCATATACATATGGTGTAGGATAGTTTTATACACAGAGGGTCTCCAGCTGAAAGTCAGGTATCMCAAAGTATCAAGAGTTAGTCTTCTGCATATAAAACCCCTCTGTGCCTAAAAACATTCCTGTTTTCCTGCCTAAATGTATATGTTTGACTAAAATGCATTTCTGAGACTGAGCTTATAAACACCCACTAGCCTGAAAGCTATTAAAGGCCAGCTGCCCACAAGAGCACAAGGTGCTTCTGGGGAACGGACACCTCCACACTGAACCCAAGCTAGCACCTGGGCTTCTGAGCCTGTGGAGAGSCCCCATGTTGGGGTTTTCTGAGACAGGGATAGGGTTGTCTTGCCTAGCTCTGGGCATTTGCACTGTAGATGTCAACACCAGAGTTTGTTATTCAAGGCGCTCTTGAATATAGACAGTGGGAAGAAAAAGAACTTTGCAAGACTCTTTATCTGGGAATTTTGACATCCAAATAAGAGTTTCTTCTGTTTTACAGATATATATATATATATATATATGCTCACACAAATTTTTTTTAATGCAATCAAGATTTTATAAAAACTACAAATTTATTTATTCTCTGCAAGTTGTTTTTTTTTTTCTTTTTTTTTTTTCTTATTCTCTGCAAGTTAAGTTTTAATGATTATTTCCAGTAACAAAGACTCCAGAGGCATGCTCCCATAAGACACTGATGAGGCTGGCTTGCACTTGAAGTTTATCTTTTTACAGTACACCACAAAAAGAATGAGGATGCTCAAGGTCCTAGATCTGAGCAGGTGCTTAGTGCTGTCTTGGAATGGTGGACAAAACGTTTGTGTGACTCTTCAAGCTATGGCTCTTGATGCTATAGCTTTGTATGCAGAAACACCAGGGCATTTTAATTTGAAGACGGTTGCAGGATGGAGAATCAAGTTCTTGCTTTAACTCCTCTCACTTCCACATATAAAAAATTGAAACCAACTGTCAGTTTTCTCACCATGAGCCCACAGGTAAACAGGAAGGAGTTTCAGTCTTAAAGCTTCAAAGAGTACAAAATATATTAAATCAAACCCCCTAAAAACTTCTCCAAAAAATGAGATTAGATTTGCTTCTTTGGTTGTTATTTTTTTAAACAATCTTCTTTTAGTTCAAATATAGCAGGCTAGAAATAGAGCTTTTTATTTTCAACTTTTTGATCCTTAAGGCTACAAATTAATATTTTGCAACTTTTAGTCCACTACAATTTTTAAAGAAGCTTTTCCTCTCTAAAACTGGGGAAAGAAACTTTCAGAAGGAAAAGACCCAGCATGTACTTTTGGCAAAGAATCATTAAATTCTACAGTCCTGGAATATTATAATGAGTATATTATTAATTAATGCTACAGTACAATATAGACGATATATCATAACACAGTATAATGAAAAGAAAATTATTTAATAATTAAATATACTACTTCTACAAGGTAATCAATTTGATGATGTTCACTTGGCCATGCTAAAATTTCCTCAGAAAGCAATTAAGTGCTAAGAAAGCATCCCTCTATAGACTGGTCATGTCTTTCAGAATGATTATAAGAAACAGTGTGAACATTTATGGGTGAGTTTCCTTTGGGGATAGGCCACATTTAGCTTCTCATTGAGCTCAGCAGGCTCCGGAGTTCACTTTGAGAGTCTTCCCTGGAGCTGTTTCAAGAAGTCTATGAGTATGTGGGATCCTGTCTTTGTGGGTAAAAAAACTGCAATTCAACTGTGTTCTCCTGAGAGACAGGGACAGAACTTTTGTGTAAGATATTTTAGACTAGTCTGGCGGCATTTTGGACTTTTTTTTTTTTTTTTTTGTGATGTTAGAAAGCTCCTCAGTATCATTCTAGTGCAGAGGTCTTCCTCTACAGTCAATCTGCAACAGCCTTGAGGTTGACCTGAATGTGCCTCTGGTTCCTGGAGCCCAGAGGAAGCAGATGCAGATGAGSATCTGATTTGCACAAGGCTCTGAGGGCTACCCAACCTCAGGCCATACCGACCCTTTGCATAACAAAAAGAGAAAAAATAAACGGTTTTGGGGAGCTGCACTAAGGCTGAATGTTATCATTCATTAACAGCAATGCTATTCCCAGAGAAGCAAACACCGGATTCTCTACTGCAGCTGAGGAGGGTCTGAAGGAATGCAGAATTGCAGGCTAAATACAGGACCTGCTTTGGGGTCTCCCTGACAGASCTAGCCTGTCATTCCATAAGCAGAGGAATGTCTAACAGTGGGAGGACATGGCACAATGTTAGCTGTGACAYGAAAACAAGCAAGCTGTCATTCCACCTTCTCAGGGGGTTCCTCATCTCAGCTTGAGCTGAGCTGTGCAGGTCTGGTTGGAGCTCAGCTTTAGATGCACTGGGACACAAAGAGGTCAGCACCTTGCACAGGTGGTGGTGGGAGGTCTGCAAATACAGTGATATGGGAGTGGGACAGTGGGCAACCTCCAGAAAGAAGTCCTGTGTTGTGGGAGTGAGAAGATGGAAGGAGGGTAAATCTGTATGGAAGTGAGGAGAAGGTGGCAGGAGCAAAGGAGACTGAGAGAAGGARTCCCTGATCTGTAGAAGGAAGACAAGCAGAACAGAGAGGGAGGAAAAAGGGTCTGGGGAATCTATCCTGTATCATAGCAAAGGAGAAGGAAAAGAGAAGAGTTTTCTAAGAATTTCTGCTTCTCTGTCATCGAGCACCAGGAGGTCTTGAGCAGATCCCCAGGGCTCAGGTGCTTGGTCCATTCTAGGCAGGTGAGATAACCATGGCATGAATTGTCCCATAGCAAGGTGAGCTTTTTTGAGGGATGAATGGCAGGCAGGCAACCAGTGAAAAGAATGAGGAGACCCACCCCTGATTCAGAACCAATCTGATTATCTCCAATCTGTGGAACACTCACCCACTCTCAGAACTCAGTTGTGATGCCAAGAGTGGTAAGAAAGTCAGAATACATGGCAGGCAGAGTACATGACTTTAGTGCTCATTTTCCAGGTGGCAAAACTCTTTTTTGCCCAATGCTGTTGACCTGTGTTAGGATGCCATTACACATCTGAAGAAATTCCAGTCCTCAGTTATGACTGATGGTTCATTTTAGTGCTAACATGAAATCACCTGTGGAGCTTTCCAGAAAGGAGACATTCCTATCAGTTCTTAAGGAATAAGCAGATATCTCAGCCAATTACTTCTAGTTAGATTCATTACAGATGTTCTAGGCCCATGGAGGGGTGGTATGGTGAGAAAGAAAATGTACCTAATAGTTCTTTCTTGCATGTGACATGTGACCTGGCTCTTTGCCCAATGTCACAGCCTTTAAGGGTCAAAACATTTTGTCTGTCAGTTATTCAACCCCCAAACTGCAGGTTTGTGTAATGTTAACCCAGAGCAAATAAATGGGAAAAAAACTCAAAATGAAAAAATTCACGTCAGTGTTTTCAAACTGACATCCTTTCATTTTATCATAGGAAATTTCTGTCATAGGAAATGAGAGCTGCTGCCTAACTGAGTGGCAATGGTAGTAGTACATGATATGGGTCTTTGCTTTGTTTGAGATGGGCCTTCCATCCTCTGGGGGAGCATTTCAGTCACTGGACTGCGGAGCTTTTTGGGGCCAGGATCTCTCCAACCAGATCTGTTCTACCATAGCCAAGGAAACTTCCTACTTTTTACACTGATGTGAGTGTCCTGGTCACACCTCTGAACCATACTGTCTCAAGACTTCCAGAGTCTCAACATCTCCTCCCCCTCCAAACACACTCACACTTTCCTCTTGATTTCTGTGCAAAACTGGAGGGATTCTCCAAAGCAGACTCCTGGCATATGTTTTTCTTGCAGTAAAGGTTCAAGTGAATTAAGGAGTTAATGAAGGCAAGCAAGGGCTGAGAGAAAGTCTGTGAAGGAATAGAGGGAGAGTGATGAMAGAGAGCAGAGGAGAGTAAATACTCTGTGTTATGCAAAG
This sequence comes from Cardinalis cardinalis, assembly GCA_014549065.1. Lineage (NCBI taxonomy): Eukaryota > Metazoa > Chordata > Aves > Passeriformes > Cardinalidae > Cardinalis > Cardinalis cardinalis. The sequence goes on from JACDOX010000018.1 coordinate 5,796,464, forward strand.
GGGTGGAGAACCAAGGGAGGAAAGAAAAGGAGGAAAAGCCCTTAGGTAGGATGAAGCAGGGGGCACAGCCACCAAATCAGGAATAATCAGGCTCATCAGATGCATTGTTGGCATGCATCAGAGTGCAAGTTCAGATGCAGCAYTTGTCCTTGCTGTTCAATGTTGTACAAAATATTGAAATACTCTCAGTGCAAAATAAATCCGTGGTCCAGTGACTGGTGACTGCTCCTGGGAAGGAAGTGATGCTTGTAATGTGAACCAAGAGGTGTCTCAGTTTCCTGCAGCTGAAACAAAACCCCACTTTGTGAAACTCCAGAGCTCTGTTTCCAGGTCTGTAGCTGCCACCTCACAGCAYTCCTGTGAATCTAGCTGTCCCTAGAACCCCTAAAAGCATTTTTAGAAAAAAAAAATCCCAAATGAAAAAAATGCCTCTGGACTGAAATTAAAAATTTAATCAGCACAAAATAAAGTACACGTTTCTTGATCTAGTAGACATTAATGAGATTTTTATCTCTGATCCTCACCATGGTGGTGTTTTTAAGGTTCTAATCACTCTGTCATTGCTGTTTTGATCACTGCCTCCATTGTGATGGTTCAAAACCTCAGTGTGAACAAATCCACCTGCACAGCATGAAGCAGCTAGAGCCTTAGCTTGAATTGACTCAGCTCTGAGAAAACCTTTAACTGCCTTTGAAATAGTTCAGAAAATTACACGTTTGCTGACAGACTGCTGGTCTGACTTACCCATACAAGGCAGATTTCAGTTTGATAATCCTGATAGTCAGTCAGCATTAAAAGTGACTTCCCCTTGCTCTTATTTTTATTTCAGAGTGTTATCCCTGCATAAATAAGTCTCCCTTAATTTTCCAGCCATTGTAAAGGAGGAGGGAAAAAAAGTGCAGGGATCAGAACTTCTTACCTAGTGTTTAGTTATTGGAAGTATTTTTCCTCCAGTTGTGTAAAGTCCAATTCTGTTTGTCATTAAAATAAAGCATCTCAATTTCAGCCTAAGGCCCAGACTCAGGACTGAGAACCTCAGGTGTTAATTCTGTGAGAGAAGTGTTGGAAGGAGACAGGATCCATGACCTTGGTCTATCAGGTTACTGCATTTCACAGAGGGAACTTTCCCTCAGACAGAGACAAGCAGAGTGATGAGAAATTTACCCAAGGTAACTTGTGTTGGGAGAAAATGTAATCAGTAGTTGCCATTTGTTTGAGCTGAGCCCCTAGGAGCAGGCAGACATGGCCACATCCCCCATTCCATTGCTCTGAAGCCCTCCCAAAGTGGGGCTTAGCTCAAGAGACAAATTTCTGTGGTCCTGCAGAAAGCAGTGGTCTCTCTACACTCCTATGGTGGAAGGAATTGARTGTTACCCCAGAGCTGAACTCTGTCTCGGGTCTCTTCCCCATAGTTCTCAGGAGATGCTGGTAAAACCATGCCAACCAAAGCAGACATATTCTTGGGTCTCAGTTTCAGGGATCATGCCTTGAAACTCCTAGGGACTGACCAACTGAAATCAGTATGGGCAAGGCTTTGGTCAAAGCTGTGTTACTAGGGACACAGCTTTGGGCAAATTCATCCAGCCAATTCCTACTCCACCAAACAATCCACCCTTGAGTCCCTCTCTCTCCAGCTTAGAGAGAAAGGATGTAGGAAGGGACCATGTCAAAGGCCTCACAAAAGTCCAGACAGACATCTCTCCCCTTGTCCACTGCTGTAGTCACTCCACTGACGAAGGCCACCAGGTTCTTCAGGCAGAACTTGCCTTTGGTGAAGCTGTGCAGACTGTCCTGAGTCACATCCCCATCCTCCACGTGTCTTAGCATAGATTCTGGGAGGTTGCATGGTCTTCCCAGGCATAGAGGTAAGGCTCACAGGCATGTAGTTCCCACAGTCCTTTCTATCTTTTTTAAAGATGGGTAAAATGTTTTCCGTTTTCCCAGTCACCAGGAAATTCACCTGATTGTAATGAATTTTGGAATATCAGAGAATGGCTTGGCAACTACAATGGCCAGTTCCCCAAGGACTCTGGGATGCATCTCATCAGGTCCCATAGTCGTATGCACAACCAGGTTCCTTAAGTGGCCACAAACCTGATCTCTTACAGTGGGATGCACTTTGCCCCCCCAGCTATCAAGGCTCTTTGGTCCCTCACCTACCAGACTTGTTTCCTGTCAGACCTCAATAGCCAGACCAGACACTTCAGTGGCTAGTGGGCAGGAAACCAATGCTTCCTGTCTGCCTGTTCCCTGATTGACCAAGGTCATGGATATAATACAAGGTTTGGGGTGGAAGGGACCTTTAAAGATCACCTAGTCCAACCCAGAATGAAGGACATGCAAGTGGGAAAGTCTTTCCTCAGGCTGACCATCCTCCTAGATCCTTGGAACCACTGGACAAAATCAGCAGGAGAATGGTCAGCTCCTGCAAAAGTCAATACCTAGGGAAGAAAAACATCATATGCAGTTGAAAAAAAATTATAATGCTTTGGGGTTTATTTTGCTTTTTGTTTTATCAACTAAAGTGTTTCAGGGTATGGGTTTTTTTGGTTGTTTTTGTTTTTTTTTTAAAGCTATTTGAAAAGTGAAGGTGTTTTTTTGATTTGTTGCCCAGATGTACGTGTGACAACCTGAAATATGGCCAGTAGATGCTTCASAGCAGCCATCTGTTCTCCAGTGGAGGGTATTGAAAAAGGAGGCTGTGGCTGTTGCATACAGGATGGTGAGATCCCTGCAGGTTTTTGGTTGTTTTGTTTTTTTCCCCTTTGTCCCCATCTTGCATCACATAGCTGCTGGGAAAATGTATTCACCCATGTTTGSGTAAGCAGATGCTGTCAAGTCTTGTCTGCCACCAGAAATACCTTGAAGTCAAATCTACTTTTACCCCCAAGACAAGGCGTGCAAGAAGCAAGCCTGCCTACTGAGCAAGAAGAGAAAACAACATGTGAAAGAGTTACCAGCAGGACAGCACCAGCAATTCCATCTACCAAGAGCCAGGTTGTCATCTGGGTCTTTAAGAAGACTCAGGATTAGGCCCAACAGGGAGGTTGGAAAAACTTTTTTTTTTTTAACTGTTAAAAGGTTGTTTTGCAGATGTTGCATAAGACATCCTATTTATCTCTAACTTCTCACTCATTTCAAACAGATTACAGGAAGGAAGTACTCCACCCAATTTCTTAAATTATCATGTACCATTACTTAAAGGTGTCTCAAGAGAAGTCTGGTTTTACCCTTTCTTTTTAAGAAAAAGAGGAAAATAAAAAAACTCAGATGATTGTACTGCYAATTAATTATTTATTGTATGGCTATTACATTCAGAAAAGCTCTTGATTTTTCCAGACACACATTTGCTAAGAAATTGTTTCAACAGGATACAAAAAAATTATGTTATTTCTTGCAAAAAGGGAATGGAGTGTGTGAGAGAGGGAGGTCAGGTTGTGCATATTTCCAAAGGGCTCTGTATAGCTGTTTCAATCAGAAACCTGGATTCTATTTCCTATGATAAATGCATCAGTCTTGTACTTTTACTCTTGTAATTACTCCTGAGACCATTAGACACACAAAAAAAAAGCAAGGGTCAAATTATGTTCCCAGCTCTGCTAAGRGGAAATTAAACCATGTCAGCTCCTGGAATGATTCCAGTATTCCTGACATCCTTATGGGGCTATAGTCTTGCTCCTGACATCCTCATTGCCTTCGCTTGCAAAGCTGCGCATCCAGAATTCGCCCATTCAGGGCAGGGACGCACTTCGAGGTGACTCAGGCAAAAKCCTGCTTGCTTATGGCTCTTGTGTTGGAAGGGCAGAGGGGAGGGAAAGAAGGGAGAAAGTAAGAAGCATGCATCAGGAAGGTCTGCAGCTGCCACCTCACAGCACTCCTGTGAATCTAGTTGTCCCTATAGGAGTTTTGTAGGAGTGCCCGGGT